>NQII01003154.1:30870-107703 GCA_002778355.1 Clitarchus hookeri | reverse complement strand
AAAAAAAAAAAAAAAAATACGCACTGTTCGCTGTAAATACTACATTCACTCGCAGTTAGGTGCCTGGGCCCATAACCTGTAGAAAAAATGGGAAGATAAATGATAAACTGGAGTGGAGTATAACAGATGTATTTGGATATAAAAAGACATCACTAGAACAGACCAACATGCTGTGACAGCGCCATCATAGACTGGACTGGACAACAGCATGGCCTTGGGCTAACAGCGACTCTCTGTATAGCCAGGATTAACAATAAATATAGCAGAGGCTAATATTCAACAATAACCTTATTTTCAATAAGGAATATACCGGTGGCGGTGATATTAAAGCCATCGAACTTGCTAAAAGCGTTACAATACATAATTCACGAGTAACGAACAGCTGATCGCATTAAAAAACAAACTCCGCCAAATTAGAACCTGAATAAACGTCCTCGTGGCCTCATTACGACCTGCTAATGTTTCATCTGTACGATTCTAATGTTACGGAGCTTTTGAGATTTATTCGATTTTCGTGGTAATCTCTGGTTGGCTACTTTTGTAAGGCTAGGCACTTTTGCGCCGCATTAGGAGTGTAGTACGTCATTGGGGACATGCGCAGAAAGCGAATAATCAGTTTACCTCTCATTTTGTCTATGATTCAGTATTTCTCGTTAAAATTTTTGCAAAGTACGAAAGATCACTTTTTTTATTTGCGCCTTTCGACAATTCCTTCCTAAACACAATCAAATTAGTACATATTNAAAGTACGAAAGATCACTTTTTTTATTTGCGCCTTTCGACAATTCCTTCCTAAACACAATCAAATTAGTACATATTCTATTCCTCTTTCACCTTATATTAAAAATTCTCTAAAAATGGGAAATTTGCCGCTATCTGACATTAATGCAACCTTCAAGGAATCCACGTTCGTATTTGTTCACGGCTGATTAGAATATAATGAAATTTTGATAAGTAAAATGCTTATTTATTTACAGACTGACTTTTTATGAATGGATATAAAAAGTGTNAAAGTACGAAAGATCACTTTTTTTATTTGCGCCTTTCGACAATTCCTTCCTAAACACAATCAAATTAGTACATATTATATTCCTCTTTCACCTTATATTAAAAATTCTCTAAAAATGGGAAATTTGCCGCTATCTGACATTAATGCAACCTTCAAGGAATCCACGTTCGTATTTGTTCACGGCTGATTAGTATATAATGAAATTTTGATAAGTAAAATGCTTATTTATTTACAGACTGACTTTTTATGAATGGATATAAAAAGTGTNTATATAATGAAATTTTGATAAGTAAAATGCTTATTTATTTACAGACTGACTTTTTATGAATGGATATAAAAAGTGTAAAGGGATATTGGAAAAGCAAATAAATTAAAATATCATCGATGCAGTGTAAATAATAAGGCGGTAGCAGGAGAACCAACACAATTATTATGCTCCTTCTATTTTCGTTGTTCTGTTGCCCGTTGGCGCCTTCTCTACTCGCTTTTGTTTACTTGTGAGAACTGCTTGTGCCGTTGACGTTTCTATTTCACGTGGAATGGAAATAACACGTTCAAGTAAGCGAAATCCTCGCTGCATTATATTTGTCTCTTGTTTTGTTAGCAAATTCGTGTGATTTTTTCTGTATCTTATCCTTCGGTACTTTTTCATGATCTTGTTGCTGGTGTCGTTCTCGCCCGGTTTTTACTTGCGCACGGTATTGTTATTTGATCTTAAAGAATTTGGTGTCCTTTTGATGTCCTCGGTGAGTGTGTTTCGCTGTTGGTCACATTACCACAAAAAAAATTGTTAGCAAACACTCGTTCAACTAAACTATATAACTATTATTTTGAACAAGACGCGGCCGTCCCTATTTTACGGTTGAATTTGTCATTAGAGGGGATTAGAGTACACACACATAACAAATTAAATATGGCTGTGGTTGATTTTTTTTTTTTCAAAATAAATATTTGCACCGTTTGGTGGGTAAAATTAGATTGGACGTGTTAAACCCCAGCACAAACTCATGTTTCGTAAACAAGTTGGTGAACAGTAGTACACATGTGCTGGCAGGGAACTGTCTGGAATAGTTCACTTTACGATATCTACAACAAACAAGCTATGAAGTTATAAACCTTCTGTTGATGGTGTGCGGTAATTATATAGGAAGTGGGCTTTTCTGAAAATAAAAGATAAAATCATGGAAAGTGGTATATTTCCACCACTAATTACGCAACACTAATTTACTAGCGGCATTAGCGTATTATGCTTACAAACCACAAATACAATAGTGGGGAGGTCTATGAGGATCAGGGAAATTGTGGGGTAAAATCACTAAAAAAATGCCCACAAAATATTAAAAAACACCTCATTTTAACATTTGTCCACCCAATTTCGTAATGTGTGCCCACCTAACCCTACGATGAGTGAATCACTATTTTACATTTTTAAATCCAACCTAGAATTGTACGGTTTTAATCTGACCTAGGCTTGTAGGTTTTTTTTTATCTAACCCACGATTTTATTTTAATCTAGGATTTTTAGGGTTTTAAAGTAACAGTAAAACATACCGGAAGTATATGAATTAACTCGCCAAGGTAGGCGGCGGATACAATTCCATTGTCCTCGGCCAATTTAACTAGCATCGTGCACCTTACCTCACCCTACAAAACACCATGATCTACTAAAACGTCCAGGAAACACCCGCCACATAGCTGACTATTACGTACAGAAACACTCGTACTAGCACCCTCCATTCTACAATCACAAGCCTTCACACGGTGGGGTTCGGACGTCGCAAACCACGCCCGCACAATATTCCGCACCGCGAACTACACTGTATGCCATACAATGGCTTACTAAACTATTGTACGTCATCACATCCGCAGCCAACAGGTGGCGTTAGAACAGCATTACATGGCTATTCAACATGGCGTCCGACGTCAACAAAGCGGCAAAACTGCTCGTACTTTTATCTATTTTGTTTAGTACGTTCTACTTATTTTACCATTACGCCCTCCTCAATATTAAAAAGGTAAGCTGTGCAGAACCCATTTATGTTACTTTTGTGGGTCTACGACGTTTCATTCAGAAAAGCCGCTATTCTAAATAATTACCACTTGCACAAAATTCATTCCATGTAACTGTGCTTTTCTAAGTATTTAAAAAAAAAACTAGAGAATTGTATGAATTGACAGTACTAATTGTGCTGGATAATAATTGCATATGACCATTATATTTGCAGTAGCTATGTTCTTTGAATCAGGATGTTTCGAGTTGAGAGATAAGGGCAGCTCTTAACAACGAGGTCTTGAGAGCTGATGATGGTGAAATGAGGTTAGAATGGAGCAACATCAGAATGCAAGGGTGGGGGAAATGGGAGATCTCTGAGAAAACCAGCTGACCAGCGACATCTTCTGGCACGATTCTTGCTTACGAAAATCCAGGAGTGACTTGGCCGGGGATTGAACCTGGTTCGTCTTGGTGGGAGGCGAGCAGTCAAACCGCTCAGCCACAACGGCCCTATCATGTGAATTCATGTAAATGGTCAGTACAGAATCCCAACAGTTTTAAACCTCGAACAAAATACGAAACCCTACTACCATCGACAACATCTGCGACACAAATGCCACAAGTACTTGCCTTGCGACATAAATTGGCATGAACGTTGATGGTATGCAGAGAAAATGTAACATGACCCAAAATATCAGTGCATTGCATTGGTACAGTGTAAGGGAACAACCATTTGTCAGTTGACAAGTAAAGGCAACACACAACTTTCTTGTAATCATAAGGCTTGCCATAAAGTACTTTAAACTACATCTTACTGTATTACTTACGACCATTGCAACAGAAAATAATTGCTGTGCATGGACAATTCAATTGCAGATAACACAGTGATGTAGGCGCTACTAAATACTCGAAAAGACAAAGCTGAAGATAGGTAGTATCTCAAAAATTGGACACGTTTACACTCAAATTGTATGATCCTGGACTGCCAATTGCTTTCTTTCATTATTTGCACTGGAATTATTTATTGTAAGCGGGGTGGCAGAGATAGCACATCCCTTGGTGGAGGTGGAATGTGCAACTGAGCACGCCTCCTCTTGTATCGCCAGGAGAACAGGAAGACTCCCTAAGTGGACAGTCTGCCATGGGGCAGGTGTATAGTGGCGCACGAGAGAGCACTTTCACAGTACCATCGAGCGGCAGCTGCAGTAGGCCATCACACACTCCTGCTGTAGGAATGCCTCGTCTCTGATCACCTTCACGTTCCTTCTTTTCCTTCGAGGAAGTGTATCTTGAAGGCTTGAAGTGGTGTAGTTGCACTTTCACAGTACTATCGAGCGGCAGCTGCAGTAGGCCATCACACACTCCTGCTGTAGGAATGCCTCGTCTCTGATCACCTTCAAGTTCCTTCTTTTCCTTCGAGGAAGTGTATCTTGAAGGCTTGAAGTGGTGTAGTTGCACTTTCACAGTACCATCGAGCGGCAGCTGCAGTAGGCCATCACACACTCCTGCTGTAGGAATGCCTCGTCTCTGATCACCTTCAAGTTCCTTCTTTTCCTTCGAGGAAGTGTATCTTGAAGGCTTGAAGTGGTGTAGTTGCAATTTCACACACTGTACCAAACAAAATTTTTAAATGAGATAATTCCTGAATGAATCTCTTCCCATGGGATCTTCACATATAATAAAAATAAATTTACACCATTACGTTTTACAAAATTATTACTGGTCCATATCTACTACATTTAGGCCCTAGTGTGTATTTTTTGTAAATTACTGCCAAGTCTTTGATGTAATTTGTGGGAGTACACTAATGTAAATGTATTTACGGTTTTCTAGGTATCTTTATAAAACTTGTTCACAATTTTAAAATGGCAGTGCCTTTCTTTTTCCAGAGATGACAATGCCCGGCGATGCGTGATGAGCAGCACCGCTCACTGTTTTGTTGTGTCTGGGCTGTCCGCCATCTATTGTCGCACACGTGCAGTGCGTGCGCACGCAGAATAGCAAAGTGTGATTTGACAACATTTGGTTTGAATACTTGCTGAGCAGAGTGCCCACCAGAACATCCTCCCAAGCCACTTACACTCCATATTTGTCTTCTTATAATCATTGTATATTCATTAAGAAGTTATCGAGTNGCAGGCTCCTGGCAACATCCTCCCAAGCCACTTACACTCCATATTTGTCTTCTTATAATCATTGTATATTCATTAAGAAGTTATCGAGTACGTAACCCTAATTCCAAATGACGATAAGTACAAATCAAGTATAGACTGGAGCCAAGATTCATAAATATATTTATGTTNGTACGTAACCCTAATTCCAAATGACGATAAGTACAAATCAAGTATAGACTGGAGCCAAGATTCATAAATATATTTATGTTCCGGTCCACAGGCATTCATGTTATAAGCTGATACCTTACAAGAAAACAGTTCTGAGTCTCGCCATTTTTGCAGGATGGACGGCTTGATTTAATTACTAAGCAGCCATGTACTACAATCTGTTGGAACTTAGCACTGCGATGTTAGTTTTTAGTGCTGGCTGAAATGATGCACAGAGGTTCATTCTAACGCACAGCATCACAGTGTTACTTAGTAGTATGCCATGAATTTTTTCATGCAAAATTGTACAAATACACTATGCAAAATACAGTTCTCATTAAGTCTTGTATATACAACACTGAACAAAAGTGGGACCAATTATGTACCGAAGAAAAACTTGATTCACTCTACTTCAAAAGGGGATGCTAACAACTCAGATGTACACCCATATTATTTACCACCAAGAATGAAATTAAACTTTAAGTTTACATTGTAAAACTGCATAACTTTATAAGCATTTGGGTAATTCTGCACAACAGCCTGGGGTTCAGGAAGGTTTCTGTGCAACGGGTGCCGAAGATGTCGGAGGAACAGAAGAGTCTGCGAAAGGACCTTTCACTTCAGCATTTGCTGTGATAACGCCAGGACCCCACATTCTTGACAAGACTAGTGGCAGGCAGCGAAACCTAGTGCCATCATTTTGAACCCCAGACAAAGTGATCTGGCATGCAGTGGAAACATCCTGCATCTCCTCTGTCAAAGTTGGACCAAGAGCTGGAAGATCATGTCGGCCACCTTCTTCGACGACCAAGGAATGCTGCTGATTGAGCTTCTTGAATGTGGAGCCACCGTCTACAGTCAGGTGTCGAGCGAGACATTGCAATGTCTGCGTCGTGCCATAGCGAACTAACACCCGGCCCTTGGGATGTTGTTGCATGATAATGCCCGTCTACGTGCATCCCAGCAAACAACTACTATTCTTTCCAAATGTTGCTGGGAAGTGCAGTACTAGAACATCTGCCCTGCAGTGTACGTTTGTTATCCTGTGACTCTCACGTGTTTCACCCCATCAAAAAGCATGCCTCCAACACCGAGGTGAAGGACCATGTGATGGGTTGGTTGTTCTCGCAGCCCAAGGCCTTATGACACAACNGCATGCCTCCAACACCGAGGTGAAGGACCATGTGATGGGTTGGTTGTTCTCGCAGCCCAAGGCCTTATGACACAACAAAATCTCTGCTTTCAGGCCTATTCTAGTTAATTCTAACTGTTGTGGGGTGTAAATTATGTCGTCAGGGATACTAGTCATTTTTTCATTTAATCAAAACTCGGAAAAATGTGGGTTTCATCTTATTTTTGAGGTAGGCCATATTTAGATGAGTTTGCTGGTTCAGCNGATCAAAACTCGGAAAAATGTGGGTTTCATCTTATTTTTGAGGTAGGCCATATTTAGATGAGTTTGCTGGTTCAGCTAAGAGATTTATACCATGTATTTAATACATTAACAGACATGAACCGTATTGCAGGGATGTGATTCCAGGATGAGTACAGAAGAGACAGTTGTAAAGAGTGGGTTTCACTTCACTTAGTTGCATACAGAGAAAGCCCAAGTGTGTTGAGAGCCACACTGCTCTAGTATCTCTGTGTAAAGTTCATTCAATAAAATAACAGTAAGAAAGTCATAAATTATCTTATTGAAGTACTGTGCATGGCCCAGACAAGCAGCATCACATAAATCATGCAAACTAACCATCATGTTGTCGCAGGACAGAGCAGCAGTCTGAAGTTGCAAGGTATCGTCAAGGGAAGGAGGACGAAGAGGCAGGGAAGGGGGAGGAAAACAGGACAATAGAAGAGTGAAATAAATAAGGATGGGGCAGGGAACAACGGGGAGGGGGGCAGCTTTATTGGGCTTACCAAAACCTAACATCAAAAAGAAAAAAAAACTTATACAACAAACACTTGTATAATGGTAGAGCAACTCTGCCTTTGAGAGGTTCTACTAAACATAACACTTTAATTCCAATCAACAAAAAGAAACGGGTGGGAAGATATTCACCATTTTCAAGATGCAGGTCAGCAGACACAAACTTAGCCGACTGCCAGCTAGGTTTGTGTATTTCTCCTAGTCGTCAGTTTTACCTGTCAAGCCTGGCATCCACTACTATTTACTTAATTTGGAAGTTCACTATGACTTCTTATGGTCAACCAGGCAGTAAATGTTAGTAATTAAAGAAATATCTCAAATTCTTGCTAAACTACTTTTGTAAATGCAGTTAACTTCTTGCAGCATACACTGCTGTCAAACACTTCCGCTACATTCTTCTTTTCCGAGATGAAAGCAAGAGGTTCAAGTATGCCATCATGGAGCTGGTGAAGGGAGCCAGCCGCCCATGGCAAAGCCAGAAGCACCCGTGGAGGGAGCCTCCTCAGATGGGTGTGCAAGCAGTGTTGCATTTGTTAAACTTGACTTGAGGGTTTCAAATGCCTGTTTGCTGGTAGCTGTCTCCACTATTTCCTACTGCTCCTTCTTGATAGAGCCTTTTCTTCTGTGAATTCAAAGAGTACAGAGTCTGGCAAGCAACGTTGGTAGAAGTTGATGAGTCCAAGGGACAGACATAACTCGAGCACAATTTTTGGTAATGGGTAATTCAGAATTGCTTCCACTCATTCAGACAGTGGAACGATGCCCTTAGCACTGACTTTGAAACCTAGGAATGGCACTTCAGCAGCACCAAGAATACATTTGCTGAGCTTTATGTTGATGTGAAACTTACTGAGGCGTTGGAACATTATACGCAGATGTTCAAGATGTTTCTTTTCATTGGTTTNGAATGGCACTTCAGCAGCACCAAGAATACATTTGCTGAGCTTTATGTTGATGTGAAACTTACTGAGGCGTTGGAACATTATACGCAGATGTTCAAGATGTTTCTTTTCATTGGTTTATCATCAATGTAGGATAATAACAAACGGCAGGTCTCGTAGAATGGAATCAATGCATCTTTGAAATGACAAGCTGCATTGCGCAATCCAAACAACATCTTTAAGAATTTGAACANTGAGACAATGAGTTTATCATCAATGTAGGAGAATAACAAACGGCAGGTCTCATAGAATGGAATCAATGCATCTTTGAAATGACAAGCTGCATTGCGCAATCCAAACAACATCTTTAAGAATTTGAACAGCCCGAATGGAGCAATGATTGCTGGCGAAGGAAGCACGCACTGAAATGTCTGCTCCAGAATCTATTAAAAACCTGTACCCAGACACAGTATCGGTGATAAAAGGCACGACTCCTGACACGTGCCACCTGCCGCTGCCAGTGGTGGGCCCAAACGTTCCCCTCTTTAGGTTTGAAGTTGCATGGTTTGACACACTTTTGATCATTTTCCTAGAATTTATAATGGTAGCAGCAAATTTCAAACTCTGGTTGGTTGCCACAAGAATGGGACCCGTCTCTAAGGCACTTACTGGTTGTTGGTTCCTGAATGGATGAGGTTAGGGAATCTACTTGCTGTTTGAGGCGGGCAATTGCCTCACCACAATTGTGAGTTGCACTGGATGTATCGGCCCTACATGTAGAGTTATCAGGTGGTTTGCTGTCACAAGAAAATTCAAATGCCAGTGTACTCATTTCTAAGGCCTTGTCCACCGTGCTAACTAGTGTGTTAAGATGGTCACGACTTGTAGCTAGGATGGCCCGTACACTAGTTGAAAGTCACTGTAAAAGCATTGTTCTCAAGAATTCATCTTTTATGTTGTCTCCTGCTAGCAGTCGCTTTTCACATTAGAGGGATGAAGGCTTTTGTCCCCCAGGTTGGTCTCGGTGAGTAAGCGCCTAGCCTTACGTTGTTCCGACTTTGAAAACTCGCTGACTAAACACCTTTTGAGATCTGTGTAAGGCACTTTTGAGAGAGGTTTTGATATCGGATGTGAAATCATCTCTGCCACTTCGCTGTCAAGGGACTCCAAGACATAGTGGTATTTAGTAGCCTTGCTGGTTATGTTTGCTGTTACAAATTGTGATTCAACCTGGAGAAACCAGACATCGACATTTTTCCGCCAAAAAACTGGCATCTTTACAGCGACATGCGACACTTCCCATCATGGGTTAACTTTGTCGCAGTGGTCTGTCATTGTCATAAAGTATTCTTGAAAAAAAAAAAACTGCTGTAAGTTGCTATTCACGTTTTCAAGGGAAATTAAAATACCTTCCCTTGCCGCTTAGGATCAGTGATGGGTTGCTGGTTGACAATTTGCTAGTTCACTCGCTGTGTGCTGCAGTGATTGTTGTTAAGTCGCATGTACGTCCACTCGCTCATAAAAAAGTCACGACTGTTCCGTGAAACATTGTATTTTCTTCGATCACATCAGGGTCACCAGATGTGGACACGCGATACACAATCAAGTTGCAACATCTAGTTAAATACAGTTTAATTCACATTGCGCCAAATGCCTTGCACACGAACAACAACGACATTACGTTAGATCCCAAAGGTAAAGTAGTGAGGAAGTCTCTCTTGTAGGCTTGCACCGATCGATACATCATCAGTTCATTGTCACATGACGCCACGTCACTGCTTTCTGTAACAATTCTTCTGGGTAAACTTTTCTAGTGTTTTTGCTTTTATAGTTTCCCACCATGTTTGAATAATATAAAGTACTGGTTATAAAAGACAGCCCACGAGAAGGTATAAGGCGACATCACCTGCAGATGGAGATAGAAACTACTGATGAACTAGGTCTACATTTAAAACCAAACCAAAAAAACAATCAACAAGAAAACATTAGCTACATTTTTGGAAATGCATTAATGTATCAACTGGTGTACACCAGACATTTGGAAACTACTGTTTTGGTTGAATTTTGTTGAATCGATGTATTCACCAGTTCGACCGGCCTGAAATGTCATTGGATCTGGTTGACGTGCTCCAGTGCATCAATCAATGAATTTTTGAGCGCAATCTTGCAAACACACATGCACATGAACAAAGCACTTGCAAATGGTAGTGTCAAAGAAAGGCAATGGCTGAGTTTAATTGCAACAGAAAAAATTTGTGCCTTGAACTGTGCACAAACCTTGCAGAAAAATAAGACACTTGATTTATATTTTAGAGGGAAAACGCATGTTAATAATAAAATACATTAGCACAGTGTTTAATCTGGTTTTCTTGTGCTATGAAGTTATTTTGCATGTATTAAATTATTCCATTGCATTTGAAAAAAATTACTATAACTATCTAATGTTCAGAAAGTCTCTCAATTTGTTTACACCACTGCACACCACAACATTCGCTATTGGTGAATTTCTGAAAACATGGTAGACATGTTGGTAAACAGAATGTTCAACTACATAAAATTTGAAATACCTATCTAGGCCTCCAATTCCCTGTGTACTTAAAATATCAGTGTATTCTAAGAATTGAATTTAAGTTCATAAGGTAATGCAAAATTGTAAATTTAATTATGGGATTATATAATACAATGAAATTTCGAAACAAAAAATATTCCAAACCTTTATATTATGTAGAACATTTTTTTTATGCACTATCATATAACAAAAAAATTTTAAGTGCATCATAATAACCCTGCATTAATCTGAAATAGGTAGGGTTTAGTACAGTGGAGTAAACACAAACATACGAAACATCTATTAAAAAACCAACACTGAGAGTACAAGAAAATAAAAATTATATCTCCCAACAGAGGATTTTGTAAGCATGCAGTTTGTTTTATCACATTCGTGAACTAAACATAATACAAATGGTGTCTGTCATTTGTATATTATGATGTAATTACAATGAAATAAGTACCACAAAAGGTAAAAAAAAAATTGTTTTTCACTACTAAAGTTAATGTACATCATTTGGATTGTATTAACCTAAATATTGACATAGTCTATGTTAAGTGTTACCTGTTGCTGGACTATTAAAGGGCTTGTGAGCGAAGTGATGGCAAAGGGGGTGGTGTTGGCAGACCTTGAGGAGCTTCTGCCGGAGATAGAACGTGTGATCTCGGAGGCAGAGTTCCTGGCTGTGGATGGGGAGTTCACGGGGTTGCGCAGTGGGGAGAATGTGTACCCACACGACTCCCCGGCACGGCAGTACGCCAAGCTGCGCGGAGGCATGGACTTCCTGCTGGTGCAGTTCGGCCTCTGTGCATTCCAGCACCACCCAGTAGAGAACAGGTTAGTTTGGAACAGGGTTACATGTTGCAAGCCACCTCGTTGACGTGTGGTCTTTGTGTTCATAGGCCATTCACGGTTACTTCCCACTTTTCTGAAACTCTGCTAAAAATATACTTTTGGTTACCGATTATGTATCCTTTCGCTACATGTAAACATAAACGGTGCACTGCCATGTGACTTCTACATTTTAACTGTCCAATGCTTTGTTTACTTTTTTCAGCTGTTCAAAGAATTTTGTCATATTTCAAATAGTATTTCGTACGAATGTTCACAATTTAGGCTTATAACCATATTTACGTCAGCTTTATGACTTTTTAACAATGTCGGTATTGATCGTAGTTCTTATGGTTATTATTTTACATTGTAAACATATTTGTTATACACGACGTAGCACATTACACGTAAAACATGTTAATATTTTGCAGCAACTGTGTTTAACCCTGTTACAACTGCGGGGGAAAAAACTGTAGTATTTAAGCTCTTGTTATTGATATATGTTGGGTCATTTCATTAAAAGGACGACCTCAGTTGGAATAAATATTAAAACAAAGGAACCACCAGTCCATTGCAAAGGCACAGTAAATTCAAGCACACAACTCGTGTCGATTATTTATTGTAGATAGCAGCGACAAACTTAAAAGATCGTTGTAAACATTCACACAAATAGGCCTACCATAACTTTTATTCCGCTCATATTTCTATGGATTGGTACTTACTGTTTTCTAAGTTTATTTCATTATTTATTTAAATTTATCTGGCTGGACTTAGTATTTTGTTGGGATTGTGCAAACATTCAAATCACAGAAACGTAAGCACAATACACTATTGTGTTTCAAATCAGGAGCGGATACAAACGTGGTGAAAAGGGGGAAATTTCGCCCCCCAAGAGAGGGAGAGAGAGAGAGAGAGAGAGAGAGAGAGAGAGAGAGAGAGAGAGAGAGAGAGAGAGAGAGAAATATATATATATACACACACATATATATACACACTGAAGAGCCAAAAAAACTGGTACATCTGCCTAATATCGTGTAGGACCTCCGCGAGCACACAGAAGTGCCGCAAGACTACGTGGCATGGACTCGACTAATGTCTGAAGGTATGCAGGAGGCAATACACCATGAATCCTGCAGGGTAGGCCACAAATCCATAGGAGTGCGAGGCGGTGGAGATCTCTTCTGAACAGCACGTTGCAAGGCATCCCAGATATAATCAATAATGTTCATGTCTGGTGATTTAGGTGGCCAATGGAAGTGTCTAAAGTCAGAAGAGTGTTCCTGGAGCCACTCGGTAGCAACTCTTGACATGTGTGATGTCACATTGTCCTACTGGAATTGTCCACGTTCGTCTGAATGCACAATGGACATGAATGGGTGCAGGTGATCGGACAGGATGCTTACGTATCTGTCACCTGTCAGAGTCGTATCTAGACGTATCAAGGGTCCCATTTCACACCAACTGCACACGCCCCATACCATGACAGAGCTTCCACCAACTTGAATCGTCCCCTGTTGACATGTAGGGTCCGTGGATTCATGAGAATGTCTCCATACCCGTACACGTCCATCCGCCCAATACAATTGGAAACGAGACTCGCCAGACCAGGCAATGTGTTTCCAGTCATTAACAGTCCAATGGCGGTGTTGGCAGGCTGAGGCGAGGCGTAAAGCTTTGTGTCGTGCAGTCAACAACGGTAAACGAGTAGGCCTTTGGCTCCGAAAGCCCATATCAATGATGGTCCGTTGAATAGTTCGCACGCTGGTACTTGTTGATGCCCTAGCATTGAAATCTGTGCAATTTTGAGAAAGGGTTGCACGTCTGTCACGTTTAATGATTCTTGTCAGTCGTCGTTTGTCCCGTTCGTTCACTATTTTTTTCCTGCCGCAGCGATGTTGAAGATTTGATGTTTTACCGGATTCCCGATATTCACGGTACACTCGTGAAATGGTCATATGTGAAAAATCTACATTTTATCGCTACCTCGGAGATGCTATGTCCCATCTCTCGTGCGCCGACTATAACACCATGTTCAAACTCACTTGAATCTTGATAACCTGCCATTGTAGCAGCAGTAACCGATCTAGCAACTTTGCCAGACGCTTGTTGTTTTATATAGGCGCTGCCGACTGCATCTCGTTACTCTGATTAGTTCCATACCTCTGTTATTTGCATACGCACGCCTATACCAGTTTTTTTGGCTCTCTAGTGTATGTGTATATATATATATATATATATATATATAGAGAGAGAGATATATATATATATATATATATGTATGTATGTGTATATATATATATATACATATATACACACACATATATATAGATGTATAGACATAGATAGGATAGATATAGATATATAGAGTTAGATATATAGATAGAGACACTCACGTGCACACGCTCTGCTCCGCCTATTCGAGTTTGGTTCTCAGACAAAAATAACACCATGTCACTAGGGCTTACACAGCGTAATTAGCGCAGATATTTTTAACTGTAACAATGAAATATTTTTCCTTCAGTGCTACCTAACAATTTCAATATATCTATAAGCAACATTTAATTTACAAATAGCATACCAAAAAACTATGTTAAAACTATATTTTTACTGTGAACTATTTCTTACTGGCCGTTGCCAACACATCACTGCTCTCCGTGTTTTTAATTTGTATTTAATACTAAATAAATATTACAATTTATAGAAGATTTTAAGTTAAAGTTTTATTTATTCAAGAATACAATACCTTAAAGTTAATTACAGTGTTATATATTTGTGGTATAAAAGTTATTTAAAAAAACAGGTTGACATGTTACTCCTAGGGTGTTTTGTTAAAGGTGCATTTCAAAACATCGGAAGAAATCGTGAATGGACTTTACACTTCTCTCATGTATAATTTTATAATTTATTGGTTGATGATTCTTGAAGGACAATTCCAGAATGCCAGATACCTTGTATACTTGATAATAATAATTGTTCATACTTTTTGTTAGGGGTTTGTTGCATTTAGGCCAGGACCTCTGAAGTTTTCCCCTGACTGCACAATTCCATGTATTTTACTCATGTTTTCTTCAAGCCAGTGTAAATTTCATATAGAATAATAAATACCCTCTTTTTACATATTCTGCATTTTGCAACTTTTTTCTGGTTCCTTTAAGGCTGCAACACAGGAGTTCCATTTTTACACGTACAAAACTCTGTTGGTTATTGTACTGTTTGTCCAGAGCATCTGCTTACCAGTTTCCACATGTGCTGAGCATTGGTTTTGTTTGTAGGTACACACATCGTGCCTACAATTTTTATGTTTTCCCGAGGTTGCTGAATCGCTCTTCTTTCGACCCTTGCTTCCGTTGTCAGAGCTCATGTATGAACTTCCTTGCGTCGCACCGCTTTGACTTCAACAAACTCTTCAAGGATGGTAAGCATGCATCTTCTTTATTTAACGGTTCACTGGAGGATGTTGAGATGAAAAATTTGTTTCATAGCCATGACTAATTTGTGGTGAATGTGTATTAAGGCTGCTATCTGCACAAGCCACTAAACTGTAATGATAGTTTAATTTTAAAAAAATGTGTATTTTAAAATTGCTTGATATTTCTCAGTGGTGTCTAAACTTTTCATGTGTATGTCAGTGTCCATTCTTGAGAGTGCATTTTTGAGAGTAAATAAAAATAACTTTTAATAGTGTTTTCACAATCATTTTAATGTTTGGGGATTCCAGCACAGAATGTTGAAACAGTATGTGAGTGACATACAGCACACCTACCTTTGCCACGACCATGTAAATGAAAGGGTCAGCATGGAGAGTCTCGGAAATGTTGCTCTGCGTAGTGTGTACCACATCCCTGACTTGTGCACTTCCCAACATAAGCAAGAAAGCTTCTCCAGTGGTTCGTGTAATCTGGATTTGAACGTGGTCTGCCAGATGTATTGTTCCTAAATAATTACCATAAATGGTAATTGCTGATCTCTGACAGCATGTGGGAAAATGGTGAAGCAGGTAAATGGGATGTTGAGCTTTTGTTTATTTCATAACAAATACGGTGTTAATTTATGGCGCCTATGAGGTTTCATTTATTTCATAACAAACGCGGTACTAAAGTGCCTATAGAACCAAATATTTTTTTTCTGAGGTATCGCAGGGGTGTTGATATAACAGAGTTAAGTGATTGTTCTGTTCGTTAGTGATAAAATACATGTACAGTAGACAACTGGCTAGAATCATTAAACGTGACAGACGTGCAACCGTTTCTCAAATTGGCGCAGATTTCAATGCTGGGGCATCAACAAGTGCCAGCGTGCGAACTATTCAACGGACAAACTTTGATATGGGCTTTCGGAGCCAAAGGCCTACTCGTGTACCGTTGTTGACTGCACGACACAGCTTTACGCCTCGCCTCAGCCTGCCAACACCGCCATTGGACTGTTGATGACTGGAAACACGTTGCCTGGTCTGACGAGTCTCGTTTCCAATTGTATTGGGCGGATGGACGTGTACGGGTATGGAGACATCCTCATGAATCCATGTCAACAGGGGACTGTTCAAGCTGGTGGAGGCTCTGTCATGGTATGGGGCGTGTGCAGTTGGCGTGAAATGGGACCCCTGATACGTCTAGATACGACTCTGACAGGTGACAGATACGTAAGCATCCTGTCCGATCACCTGCACCCATTCATGTCCATTGTGCATTCCCACGGACGTGGACAATTCCAGCAGGACAATGCGACACCCCGCACATCGAGAGTGGCTCCAGGAACACTCTTCTGACTTTAGACACTTCCATTGGCCACCTAAATCACCAGACATGAACATTATTGAGCATATCTGGGATGCCTTGCAACGTGCTGTTCAGAAGAGATCTCCACCGCCTCGCACTCCTATGGATTTGTGGACTGCCCTGCAGGATTCATGGTGTGAATTGCCTCCTGCATACCTTCAGACATTAGTCGAGTCCATGGCACGTCGTCTTCCGTCACTTCTGCGTGCTCGCGAGAGCCCTACGCGATATTAGGCAGGTGTATCAGTTTTTTTTGGCTCTTCAGTGTATATTAATGAAATGTTAGTTTATTCAAGCAGGTAGGTATGTGCTCTATACAATTGATACTCAACAAGTACACATATGATCACCGATTGCGTCAATATGAGTGGAAAACCTGACCACGTATAGTCGCTCAGTCCGCAATTGATTACACTGCCACTGCAGCATTGTCCTGCAATCCGTACAGGGCCACCTCAGCATCGCACGACCGCCTCAAAACAAATAATAACAGCTGGTCATTATTCCAAGATATTTTTGCGATTAAAATAATACCATCTTTCTCCTCCCCCTTCCACGGGCAGATACAATTAGTAATTACTCATTGCGTTAAAATGTTTACAGGTGGGGAAAGTAATATAAACATAGCTTAGCCTACAACTCTTGCCTGAAAACAGCTCGCGGCTGGAAAATTATACGTTTTTGATTAACGAAACCTGTAAACTTTGTTAGAAGATATCTTTGGGATTAAAATCATACCCACCACAGGCAGATACAATTACTGACTGCATCAAAAGTTATGAAAAAAACCGACCTGACCAGACTTGGGCATAAGATAATTTTGACATTACTATTCTCTGTCTTATAGTAAAATAAAAGTAACACGTTTGTAAGTTTGTATGTTACCTAGACGTGTTGCGATCAAAATAATTCCCCACAAGTTTATAAAAGTGTGTGAATTATTAACGAGATCAATTACTAGCATATATGCTGCGATTACATTTTTGGCCTAACATATATGATGTTACACTATTTGTGTTTTACACCCAATCTATTTGTGAAATGTTGCCTCAAATTACTAGTATTTACTCAAATAAACCATGCACCATTTTTTGTGAAATGATTGTTGATAATGTGTGGTGCGAGGTTTGCTCAAATCCAGCAAAACTCCAAGAAAACGTTATGAAAATCAATTAAAAGACGTTTGTTATGCCACAGCGATAAAATGTTGGAGTTGTGTCACTATCTTTAATTAGTATGCCACAATATAAAAAACAAACAAAAAAACTTGCTAAAATCTGTTAAAACTGAGGCCTGTGTGGCTGGAGTTGAGTGGGCTGGCCTGCGTGTAGGCACGTCTCGTTGCGCTTGGCCGGCTTTCACCCGCCACCTACGCAGGTGACAGGGCCACAGCCTGATTGAACCCGAAGATACTGGCAACTAGGCTGTAAGGGTCGCTACTCCTCCTTCCCCTCATGTTTGCGCTTATTTTGGGGACAAGGGGAAATAGTGTTTACCCGTTTATTTATTTAATTCGGAAAAGGTATGCCTGTTGAAATAAATTAATATTTGATCCATAAATAAAAAAAAAAAATAAAAAAAACCAATATTTTGGTTTATGCTGTAAATAATGAGGTGTGTAGCTTATTCAAGGGCTTGGTTTATTAGAGTAAAATACGTAATTTTTATGGCTGTGGAACAATTACCGTTGCCCGTTGCCATACCCTGGCCTTGAAGTCGGTGCTTGCTGTTACCGTGAAGTCACATGCACGCCCATACAGATGTGTGTGTGTGGTTGATAGATGGCTGACCTTGCTGGGACGCAAGTGTGGAAAGAAACTAAGGACCGCGTTGGTTGTAGCCTGGCGCTTTCATTACAAACGCATGTCACCAGCACTTGCTACATTTATTCATACGGAGTTCACATGGGATCAAAGCAGAAAATCCAAGTTGTATAAAACCGAACACAGTCAAAACCACAATGACAGCGAACGACTAGGGAAATGCAGAACAGGATCTCTTTGGGTAAAGGGGGTAAGGAAGAAAGGACGGTATTCTATTTTCAGAGCAGCGTGCTTGGGTGGTCCACGAGGGAGGTGAGGTGGCAAGGCGGAGGAATGTGACGCACGACAGCGGCAGAAGGTATGGAAAGGGAGTGAGGGGGGTGAAGTTACGGCAGACAGATAAAAAAAGCGCACTTCACACAGAAACTCACCACAAACTATAATGGGATTCTACTATATATATGGTATTTCGAGATGTTATATTTTTTATTCAAACAAGTTGAGGTGAAATGTTTCTTAATGTATTACCATACCTGCCAACTTTTACAATTTGTTCGTAAAATTTACAGATAGGTGAATTATTTTACAGGTTTACGGAAGCTTGTGATTTTTTTACGGATTTAAATATGTTTTGTTAGAAGTTGCAACATTTGCTTAGTTGTAAATTTGGAGGTGCTATAAGATGTAAACAAAGAAGTCGCTTTTGTCATTGGCATCTTCTTTCTCATTGGCTGTCGCTGACAAATCCGAGACTCCGTTTCTCTCTAAGTAAGTACATGTTTGGAGTTGGTATAGTGTGTGTTATATTTTACAGTGAAATAAAGTATGGATAAGAACAAGATCATAATAAAAGACTTTATTTGCGCGAATGAACTTGCTATAATTATGTAAATCGTGTAAACAAAAACTTTGTTAAATTATTTTTTTTCTTTCTAAATCCCTTAACTGTGCAGTCTCCAAATCTAAACCAAGAAATTGGGTTTCATCTTAATTGCACATTTTAAATACAATTAAAATTTTATTGTCAGAATCACATGCAACTGCAGATGCAACACACTGTCGGTGAATGTTAAACTGATACTAAATGTATCTGATACTTCAGCAATGGACTCATTCACAGTACTAGATACAAGTATATATCGGATACGAAGTAGCAGGTTGATACTCTGTGAGCTACCTCTACCCGTCCAGCAGTTACTAAACGTGGCCGTAAAGTGAAGCCGTTGAGATGCGGAGTAGCTCTGTGCTGTAAAATTGTTCGGTCAACAAATGGAAGTTAACCGCCACAGAGGGAAGGACACAGTTGACCTGACTCGCCTTCTGGCAAGGGATCTGCTAGACATAGTAAATCCTATTGGAACCCTGCAACCATGTTATCTAGTACCTGCAGGTAATCGTTCACAAGAGTTTGGTAATCAAAGTGCAGCACAGCCTTGGCCAGCTGTTGAGCACCATCATTTCCTCCACCTGTTAGGAATGGAATAGTGGTTTGCGAAGCAGTAGGAGATGCTTCCACCTCTAGACCACAGTTGAACTAGAGAGAGTTGGTGTAGAACGTCTCCCAGCGCTGACCCAGTTTGATCTAGTGGGGACACCTGTAGTACCTAAGTGTACCGCAACCATGGTACCTGTGTTTGAGAAATGTTTTTCAAATCACGTGAAGTCTAAGTGTAGCACTTTCGACACTAATGATGGATGAAACGGGGAGGGAATTCCTACTTAAGGAAAGTGAGATGGCTTAGCCAGTTCGAGAGTAATCCTGTGGAGAGAAGCACAAAGACTACGGGTACCACGCTCCGAATCTATTGTCGTGATTGTCAGCAGAGTTGGAGAGACAAGATAAGTCTAGTGGGATTTGTGATTGACCACATGGTACATCTGACTACAGGTCTCACACCTTCAGAGGTCCTCACTAATCAGCGCTTGGGTTGCATAGTTCAAGATCTTGATTGTCTACCGAAGCTTGATGCTTGTACGACCGAGGAGGATCCCGAGAAGATACGAAAAGAGTTGTTGGAATTGGTGAGAAGACGTTTGTATTTGTTACTGTACAACAAGACAATATTAAGTTTAGTATTCAGTACCATTAAAAGTTAATGTAAACATCATTTGTAAAAATCAAGTACATTTTTGCATATAAGTAAAGACATAAAAATTACAAAAACTGAACTGTAAGCATTATTCTTTGTAACAGTCAGCAGGTCAATCAAAATATTCAGCCATAGAATAAAAAGAGTGTGAATGTAAATAATCTTTTATGTTATGCTTCAATGATTTAGAATCACTCAAACAAAGATCTTTATAGCAGAGAAGTGAACTCCTTTTCTGGTAGATGGACAGAGAGGCTGTGGGAAAATTCACGTTTCTGGTGTATCTAGTTTTATAATGATGAACATCACTGTTTAATTTAAAACTGTCTAATTTATCAGAAACAAAACTAAGAATTGAATAAATATATTGTCCTGTAAGAGTGAGAATTTTCTCATTTTTGAAAAGCTGTCTGCATGAATCCCTACCCTTCCTCTTGCATAGGATTCTAATTGCCTTTTTTTGAAGCAAGAATACTTGACCACTGTTGGCTGAGTTTCCCCAAAATATTATTCCTTAGGAAGGAACAGAATGAAAGTATGAAGAAGTCTGTTTAGTAGTAAAGTTTCTTCATCGGTATAGAATTATTATTGTACAACTTAAATACCTTATTATATGTTTATATACAAAAATGTTTTATATTAAATGAAGAAAATTGATTGGAGTGTTAATGTTTTGATTCTTGAAGAAATTAAATAAATGAAAAAAATGGTGAACTATTGCCTGACAATATTAAAGTAGCAGTTGCTGGCCCATCAAACTGCGAAAAACTAATTTAATAATTAATTTTGTATACAAAAAACGATGGTTAAACTTTAATAACTTACATGTTTACTCAAAAAGTTTAAATCAACCAAAATACGTTCAATTACAAAGTGTTTTTAAAAAAGTTTCTAAAAAAAAATTTAAAAACAAATTTGTAACCTTTTTTGTAATAATAATAATGAGGAAATTATTTATTTAGATGAATGTGACAATAGCTCTGCAGTTATATTCAATTATGTAATTCTAGATAACCCACTCAAAAGTACCAAAACAGTTAAGAAGAGATAACACAGACTTTTTATGTATTTTTCAGCAGGATGGTACTAATTTGAAGTGCATATACAGGCTGAGTATAAAAGAATACCCCAACTTTGAAGGTCTATAATATCAAAACCAAACAACCTACAACCTTAGTTGATCAATCAAATGAACCATGGAATTGTGAAGTTTGTTTACCATATCTTCATAAATGTTCAATGTGACCACCGTGAGCGGCCCGAACGAAATCTACGAGATAATCAAACTCGTTCCACACTCTTGTCAGCATGTCCGGTGTTACGGTTTGGATGGCATCCGTAATTCTAGTTTTGAGGTGGTCAATGTTAGCCGGCAATGGTGGACGAAACACTTGATCCTTTATGTACCTCCATAGAAAAAAATTGCACGTGGCAAGATCTGGGCTTCTTGTGGACCAGTGGTGAAGAGCCTGGCCACCAGCTGCTCCTCGACTAATCCAGCGTTGCGGCAACGTCTCGTTCAGGTATCCGCTAACAGCTAGGTGCCAATGGGGTGGTGCACCATCCTGCTTGAAAATAAAGTCTCCCGCCGCCTCTTCTAACTGAGGAAACAGCCACTCTGTAAGCATGTCCAAATAAGGGCTCGTGAAAAAATAAAGGGTTGAAAACAGTGTCTGTGGATACAGCGTAAAACACGTTCACTTTGGAGGAAGCACGCTCGTGTTCGGTTGTTTCATGTGGAGGCTCCTGACCCCATATCCGCACGTTGTGCCGGTTCACCTTACCATTTGTATGGAACGTCGCTTCATCGCTAAAAACCAGCTTAGACATGAAGGTATCGTATACCTTGTTCTAGGCACAAAAAGGAAACATCAGACCATCCGCTTCACATTGACGTGTCGAATGTGAGCTCGCTTCCCCTCACCACCTCAAACCGAGAGTTATGAACGCCATCCAAACCGTAACACCAGACTTGCTGACAAGAGCGTGGAACAAGTTTGATTATCGCGTAGATGTCGTTCAGGCCGCTCATGGGGGTCACATTGAACATTTATGAATGTACGATAAACAAACTTCACGTTTTCACGGTTTATTTGATTGGTCAATCAAGGTTGTAGGTTGTTTGATTTTGATATTATAGGCCTTCAAAGTTGAATTATTCTGTAATAACCATCCTCTACACAGGTGGAAAATGGAAATTGAACATCCAGGCACAATGGTTCCACATGAATGAAGGTATTATCATGTAGTTATACAGGTTGTACACTGTATATGAAAATGATCATAGGGTCGTACACGTATGGACAGAGGCTACAGAGTGTCCTGAACAACGTCAGTATCTTGTGTAGCCTCCTTTAGCGACGATGCAGTCCTGCGGTCGTACATAAAGACAATCTTAAAGGTTTCGGATGTCATCTTGGGGAATAGTGTTCCACGCTAATTCCTCCTCTTGTTGCAATTGGTGGAGGTTTGTTGCCGGTATTGCAGACAACACCAAATGCCATCCCATTATGTCTCACACATGTACAATGGGGGATAGGTTGGGTGATCGTGCTGGCCAGGGGAGTTGACGAACACCTTCAAGAGTGTGTTGGGTAACACAAGACATGTGTACATGGGCATTGTCCTGCTGGAAGAGGACATCTCCTTGGCATTATAGGAATGGCAACAAAATGGGCTGGATGTAGCGTTTACTGTTCAGTGATCCCTCAACAAACACCAGAGGCATACGGTCATTGTAGGCTATTGCCCCCCAGTCCATGATGCCAGGAGTTGGTCCTGTACGATGCTGCCATATACACTCTGGTTGTTGCTGCTCTCCTGGTCGATTCCACACTCTCAAACGACCTTCAGTGGCACCAAGGCAGAATCTGCTCTCATCACAAAACGCAACTCCGCACCATTCATCCCTCCAGTTGCGTCATTTGAAACACCATCCGAGACAGGCTACACGGTGATGAGGTGTGTGAGGAAGCCTGGCGAGCGGCACCTTTGATTGTAGTGCAGCGTCCAGGAAATGGTTGGTGATTGTCCTAGCTGACACCCTGGGTGCAACAGTGGCCCTAATATGTGCGGCAGTCGCGGTGTGATCAGCAATGGCTGCTCGTCTGATACTGCGGTCCAGGAGGGAATCCATATGCCGCTGCCATCTGGAACCCAGTTGACGAGCATGTGCACCATCGCTAAACCACCAGCACCACCAATGATGCACAGCAGACACTTAACGTACTACGCAGTGGGCAGTTCTTTGGAAGGACCATGCAGCCTCCCTCAGGCCCACAATATGACCTCGTTCAAAGTCTGTTCATTGCACGGAGTGTGGTCGTCTATGCTGTCGTGGCATGTCTACAATGCTTACTTCACACAGGCCGATGCTTGAAACAACAAACTACTCTTTCACTGAGTCAACTACAGTTGTATTGGGCTTAGCGGTGTTATTCTTAGTACACTGTTCTACTGTTCCTACTCTGTCCACAGCACAGCAATGTTAATCATTGCATGCTATATATATATATATATATATATAATGATTTGTTGGTGGAGGTTGGGATAAGGAATTTGGTTTCATTACCCTCAATATGAATAGAAAACAGTGGTGTGTACTAGGGTGGTCCTTATTTTTCGAGTTTTAAAAAACTACTGCGGCATCCCGTCATATGATTTTCTATCCTNAGAAATGAAATAAAATCACTTTATAAAGGTATAACATTTTAATCAATCTTTATGTGTATTGAAAAAATAAAAGATTCATCCAACACCATTCAAAAGACTAAATGACAGGATAGTAATGCTATACGCCAGAGGTCACATACTTACGATAGTATTTTACTGTTCGCCGGAGGTGACATACGTACATCAAGCTATACTCAGAGATATATATAAAATTGACAATACTCCATGTTTGGATCAATCTCTTGCACAGGTATTTTTTAAGATTTCTCATCTACACTAACGATTAACCCAAGTGTGGGCACCACACGCCTAGGATAGATATATTGATGAAAAAGTGATGCTAGTTTGATAAATGAGACATCAAAAAGCAATGTATTATGTAAACAATAATTGTTTTTTGTACTGCTTCAATCTTTCATTGAAAATTATGGAAACTAATGAGTAAAAAAAATTGCATCGCTGTAATTTGGTTTGGTGAACAGAGAAGCAGACTACCTTCTGTTAGACACTGCTCGAGTTGCTATTAACAGCCTACATGTGAGCTGCGAGTGCACCGCGTCAATTCCCAACACGAGACTGGCTCTTGTCGACTGCCAACTTGCTTATAAAGGCCTGTCTACAATTGTGCTTTCCCAACCTTTGTGTGAGACAAGGATATACTGACGTCTGTGGTGCATGCGAGACTCTGACTTCATGGCGCTGTCCCGACCTCCCATGTCCTAAGTCAACCCGTGTCCCAAGTCAAAGTATTCGGAAAACTGAACTTTTGTCCCAAATTAAGAATTCAGATACCTTCGTACTCTGTTTTCGCGTGCATCCGTGGAATGTAAACAATGAACAATGGACAGGCAATTGGATTGAGTCAAGATGAGGAGAACAAAATGTTAGTTAGTGATATTCGTGTTCGGCCTGAGTTGTTTAACATCAGGGATGTGAATTTTAAAAACTTGAAGTTTAAAGAAAACTCGTGGATGTCTGTTGGCGAGCTCATTGGTGTGCACGGTAAGGTTATATTTTATTGCACTGCTTTCCAGAGCATGTACGTAATATAAAGTTATGTAAATACTGTAAATTAATAATTCCTAAACAAGCAACAATTACAATATACATTATGTTAACCCGCAATCTTTGTGTATGTAGTGATTGCAGCAAAACTGAAGGGGTGTTTCGCACTTAATCTTTAATAAAATGTAGCTCGGTAGTGAAGGATTATGTCATAATTTTGTGCAGGGTCTTCTGTAGAAATAAAGGGGAAAAATATTTAACATTGATATTTTTTGGGGTTTGCTGAAGAGACTCGATTGCTTACATAGGTGTGCAACAACTCAGCTATAAGTATAGCTCCTAGAATTATGATGACTAACTTCTTCGACATAAGAAACATTTTCAGAAAGACTAAGTTTAATGAAATGAACACTGGTAAAAGTGTTACGACATAAACATAGCAGTAACCACAAACATAACCATAGGCCTGCGTCCTCCTCCTGTGCACCCTCGAGTAGCGTTGGTCACTCACATTGCCATACAAGAGGGTACTATACTGCTTCAACTTAACTCTGGTGTCTTCTACCAACAGACATGCCTATTTACTCACCATTTTGCAGTGAGTACAATATGACCTAATGGGATTGTTTTTCAACTATGGTAGCTTGATACTAACAAATTGGCTAAGTGTGGATGTAGGCAATTATACACGGGCATAAGTTGCCAACCTTATCCATGCTTTAACTAGCTGAGTTAGTAGAGTATTTTTGTATTGTCCGCGGGAACAGGCGTGGAAATCCCAACTTTTCAATATACTTTTCTTAATCCAGAAGCATGATGCAAGGGGGGGGGGGTATTCTCTGTTTCATTTAACCAAAGTAAATTATGGCAGTTCTCGAAAAGAAGTGTGGCCCCTCCGCCACAGCTGATCTGTTGGTGAAGAAAAAAATATATGTAAACAAACTACGAATCCAGTGGCAGGCTTTGAAAGACTGATAGCTCAGTCCAGTACTTAGGCTACTATAGCTGGTTGTCATTCCCACCTGTTCTATTTCTGACATGACCAAGTAATGTATTAGTTAGGGTTCTGTTTATTTTATTGGTGAGGCGGGGAACTCTAGTTTAAGGTCTTTTGTGAGACGTGATTGTTTTGCGGTTTTTATGGGAGAGTGGCGATTGTTTTGATGATGCAATGGAAAATTTTGTTGGTATAAAAGTAACATTCAATTTGCTATAACTCTAAAGTTTTAACTTCATGGAAAGTGTCGCTGTTCGTACCAATGCGAGTAATACTTAATTGTTTAATTTTTTTGTATAATTAACTACACTAAAAGGGCGTATATTTAGGCCCCGTACTTTTGAAAACCTCCCGAAAGAACAAAACGCAATAGAAATGTCACTTTTAATAACGATGTGCGAAATACACACATTGTAAATTAAAACATTTTCAGAAAATTAAAAATTTCCACGTATAAATCGTTGTTTTACCCTCATTAATTTTATTGAAACTAAGTTTTTTAAATGCCAAATGCATTAAAAATATTCTAACAACAATTTAAGAAAACGTTATTTACAAAAACACAAACTTACTGTTCACTTCGTAATTCCTAAACACGTGGCGAGCTTTGGATTACCGTACTTCACTGAAATCACTTTTGTTGGCCACTGATACAAAATAATTTATTTGCAGACTTATTCGTTTAACAAACACTTGTGCTGTTTCTTGAAACCAACAAATTTAAACTTCACAACGTAAATCCTTTTTTGCTCGTGCTTCGCGATGGTCAAGGAAAATAGCGGACCAAAGCACACAACAAATCCTTTTACAAAGTGGCACACACGTGTCGATAATTCGTTTCCCTGAGTAGACTGTTCTAAAAAGGCATATACGATGAACTACGTGTAATGGAATATGCAAATACAAAGATAATTAACTGCGTATATAATATTCGGACACCACCAGCAAGGAATTCTCGCATATAGATAAATTATGACATAAGAGAGCTCAATGGCAATGGCATTTCACCGGGTGGATCGAGACCATAGACAAGGGAAATTGGTGGAGATCTTTCACATAACCTTAATGTTCACATGCTCTACCATTATATTTCTAAATGTTTTCAAAGCCCTTGCTCTATAACTTAGAAAAATTGTACTTTATTCTATAAGCATAATTTTAACCACAAATGTTCTAATTATCATTAAATTTTTACATTCTAATTTTTAATGCAGAGTACTATTTTCTTTTACAATCATCGCAAAGACTGCCAACATAATAACACCCATCCTGCAGGAACCATCAGCTGAGACAGTACTTACTGTTTACATGCTGTGTAAGTTGGTCACAATGTCTGTCAAATTTTACTGAAGTTATATGAAACAGAGAATAGTAATCACAGCTGTACAGTCAACCCATATTATCTGAAACTCACACCAAGTACGCAGAATAATAGCAACACACTGCTGAACTTACTAAAGTAATAAACTGTAGTGTATGCTAGTGTAGCTAATGTATTGTCATTGGACGGATGGTCATTTAACAATGTTTATGCCTGGTGGTAGTGATAGTAAGCACCGTATTTTATAGGCTATTTATTTTCTGTTTTTTACGTGCTGTAATTAAATTTTATTTGCAGGAGAAAAAGAAACGCAAATGTGGACATTACTGAAAAATAACTTAGTGAAGTATTATCGCAGAAAAAAATCTTAAGAAATCTGCAGCTGTGTGTGAAAATAATTATCTAGCACTTGATAGATGCATGCTGTGATCCATCAACTGCTCCGCGGTGAGGATAAGGTTTGTATTGGTTGCTTAACTCTTTAAGACCCACTTCAATTTACGGTTTCAGGTGTTGCAAACAAGGAATTTTATGATGCACTTAAGTCGACACAACACTTGTCTCATTGTCGCAGCCAATGAGCTGTAGGCTACATGTTCGGCTACAATCATGACCCAGATTAGTAAGACTGGTCTCTAAATCATTTATCCACATCTAAGATCATTGGTCATTAAGCTTCACAGCGTGCAGTGCAGCCAAACATCACCTACATGTGCGTAATGTACGCAATTGTGTACATTGGGTCGGAATGGGTTACAATGTTTATTAACAATTTTTTGGAAATGAAGTACTTAATGTGGGTTCTCATACTGAAATTATGTTTTTGCAGTAACTTGTTTAGTATGTGCAGTGAATAGTTGGGTTGGGTCGTCTGCATTTCACACGGCTAACCACCAACAATATGCAGACATTGCAGTTCCCATGCTATCATGCTATACGGCACACTACAATCCACTACGCTGAATGTAAATTCCATTCTAACATACAACTATGTACAGCCCATTAAACTGATTAACAGAACAGCACTTATGTTACTCATCCTTGTAACTGGCAGATACATCTCATTGGTGACATATTGCTGACAACTTACATACATGTTCACCTTCAATTGTAATGAACCGAAACACTCATAATTCTGCACAATAATGAGATGCAACAATTCACACAGTAAAGTTTGAAAAGAACCACAACTTTAAGCACCAGGACCTGCACTCGCCAAACCACTTTCGAAAATAACCGGAAAATAACGGTAAAACGTGTTGAAATCACTGAACCAATCACCAATTTCCACTTACAAATTCTTAGCTGCAAGGGAACAGGCGACTATCAATTCGCTTTTGTTAATGTCACCACACCATAATATGACTGAAATACCATGACGCTTATGTGAACGAAAAGCCCCAATGCCTCGTACAATATAAATTTTTGTGTACTATTTCCACAGGACTTACAGTGACCCTCTCGTAAATTTCGACACGGTAAGCCTCGCAAAAGCCAAATATATATAGTTTTCATACCTCTTGGACATTTACTTCTAAACAGTCCTTTAAAGAATTGACAAAAAACACAAACCATGAACCCAGAGAAAAGCAGACACTTCTTTGAAGTAATCTCTAGCCTATACATGACATGAGACTGCATTAGCGACATTGTTGTGTGACAATTCCTTGTCGCCCAGACATTTGTCAGCTTTAGCTTCTAGGATTTGGTATAGTTGTGTATCAATTGTTAACTTAAGGATTATGAATAATTATAAATTTAATTGCTTAGCAGTTTGATTGGAAATTACTTATTTGATTGATAATGCATCAACATTTTTTTTTTTCTTCATCTATAAACTTGTGTGGATCGTGTCATCAAAAACTGAACTTTGGATGCAGTGAGAAACCTTCAGTTTATTAGTCCATAATCTACTCTTATGTTATATTGTCAAAGAGGTTTGTGTAAGGAGACTGTTTTGCTAAAGGCACAGCCAGGTCCCAATGTTCTTTAATAGACAGTGTAGCTCTTTTATTCCTGTCCTTTTACAGTGGAATTGCGTNCATGTCATCAAAAAACTGAACTTTGGATGCAGTGAGAAACCTTCAGTTTATTAGTCCATAATCTACTCTTGTGTTATATTGTCAAAGAAGTTTGTGTGAGGAGACTGTTTTGCTAATGGCACAGCCAGGTCCCAATGTTCTTTAATAGACAGTGTAGCTCTTTTATTCCTGTCCTTTTACAGTGGAATTGCGTTATAACGAGTATGGCCTATGGCGTCACGTTCATTATTGCGATAGTTTTTAAATGCATCGTCATTTCCCCTATCATTAGAAAGGTACTTAATTTTGTTTATAACGCAAATCTGTTAATGAAGCCTTTCGCTATAGCAATACAAACATTTGTAAACTCGTATTTTAAAAATGTTTTAACAACATGTTGTATTGCAAGTGACATTCACCCACTTGCCACGCGCGAGCCAGCCTTTGTTAGTCTGTGTCGCATGGCGACACTCGCGTCGGCCGGATCTAGAGAAGAGGAGCGGGCGGATGTTGTGAGGGATAAGGAAGAGGGTACGAATGGGAGTAGAGCTAGTCGAGATCAAGAAGAGAGGGGTACGCTTGAAAAATTATAAGTAGGAGGGGAATGGTGGCGGCGATATGCTAGCAGCCTACCGCTCCTTTTATGTTGTGGGGGTAGGAAGACTATGCCGCTTGCAAGGTCATTGCATCACCACGTGCAAGACGTGTAAGGGGAAAGCAAGATTACGTCTTAACAGTTGCTAGACAATGCTACATTGTTTATGATACTGTATTTACTCGTGTATAGTGCGCACCATGATTTTTGCAACAAGTACCGAGAAGAATTTGTTTTTTCTAAATAAAATTGCACCAACAATTTGTGGCACCTTGTTAGTATGTAAAAAAATATTCTTCTTTTACATAAATGTGTGGTGATTGTGATATGTTTGGAAAATACTTTAGTTAAATAACTTGCGGCACTAAAAGCCAAAACATTGTGGTGTGCTGTAAGGTAACGGTACCCTACTGTCGTTAAAAGAACAAATTCAATAACTGTGGTGGGCGGCCCGCTTCCTTTTTTTTTACACAGTGGCGTGCTGGTTTTTTTTTTTTTTCTTTTTCAGTGCTGGAATGTCACCCCTCAAAAACATGTCGCTTCTTCCCTTCTCACCCTGAGAGGTTGGCTATCCTCTGCCTTACATGGAAACAAAGAAGGTTTAGAGGAATTTATCGATCGGCAACATGAGGGAGAAGGGTGAGTAGGGGAAACATAAACATGTGGAAGCTCTGCTTTGAGACGTGACAGGTTTCAAAGAGAGCGAAAGGAAAAGGGGGGTGGGGGCAGACAGGAGAAGAAGAGATAGGTGAAAGAGAGAGACAAGGAGTGAAGTAGCGCGCTGATTGCTAGGCAACTAACTCCCTCCCGCAACCTGAAAATTTAGGGGAGGGGAAGAAGAATGGAGGAGGAAGCAACGTCGCGCGCGTCTGCTGGTCGTTACATAATGCCGTTGTCAGATGTACATTTTTTTGTACTAACTTGTCACTGCATACGCGTATTTTACGGCATTCTTTAAACACAGGATCTACAAGGGCAAACACAATAAAAAAAATTACGGGTCACTGTAAATTTTGTTTAACGATAACTTGCTATAGCGAAAAATTTATTTTGCCATTGTCGACTATTGCTATAACGCGGTTCCACTGTATATATATTTTTGGTAGCCTAGTGACCTATTTGCAACCTTAACTGTACTGTAAAAGTGATATTTATATTTCCAGCACAAAGAACTTAGAGGAAGAAGAGAAGGCAAGTCGTGCCAGAATTCTGACCGGGACGCTTTGCTGTGGATTGTGGATAACACAACACGCACGACACTAGTTGCAGTGACAGTGCGAGTGCTGTACGTGAGTCTAGCACCGCCACTGCGTCACGTGGTAGTACTCAGGGGTGCTGCCGTGCCTGGCACTAGCGGCAGCTGAGTGGGCGGTGGTGCAGCCCCTCTACAGCGTACAAGGATATATTTGCCTGCAAGCAAGGACCTTCGCAGACTTTGTACGTGGCACCTCCCAACAAGAGGATGCACGTACTCTTTATTTTGTGGGCTATGCGACAGAAAACATGTCCTGAAGATCTGTGGGTGGAATGCAAAGAGCATATTTGAAATGTAATAAAGTCATACATTCCTTAAAAAGCTTACATCACTGTTAGAATAGAGCTGGGCCAATAGACCATTCTGCTGATTAAATTAATATTGAGCATCTTTCCAAACTTGCTAATTTTGAAGTCAAATACAATTGACGTCTTCTTCTTCCTCCCACAGTATTGTTACAACCTGCATTATACTCTATCCGCGGGATCTTCACACTTTTTTAATCAAGCCTTTGAGAAATCTCCCCGTGTATGACGTGTTTGATTGTTCCCTAAATATTGTTATGTATCACAAGCATATTATACTTCTAACATAAAAGTAGCTTCTTTTTGGTTAAATTAAACTTTTACTTAAATTTTATATATAAATTATATTGTTTCATTAATAATTTAAAGGAATACAAACGGAGAGAAAGTACATTTGTTAATAATGGCTAATAAGAAATAGTTCTCATGAAAAATGTTATTAAACTGGGCACGCACGAGTGTGGTGCATTGTCCCTTTGGTGTAATTTTCTAGACCTGGTTATGCTTTCTTTGCACGAGGCAGAGGAATATCCTGGAAGTATAACTTCAGCAGGGCTTCAGAAAAGTTGGAAGTAACTATGAATAGACTAGTATAGCATTTAAATGAACTAGTTTCTGTGCCAACACAATTGCACTGCTGTGCGGTGCGTATTCCGTTGGGTACTTAGATTATGTTGGGCTGAATTTTTGTTAGTTTGGTGCACACTTTTTAATATGACAAAAACAATTCTACATATTTATTTCAGTGAAATGATAGTCACATGAGGCAAATTATGTGCGATCATACTCGTACTTGACCCATCATGATGTTTTCTACACTACGGACATCAACTATGTTTGTTTACCAAATACGGTATGCTAATCAGTACCTACTATAAACTTGTCATGGTAAATTGAGCACTTTTGAAAGCCCTGCTTAAGAGCTACTTGTATGCATACGTATTGTGTATTCTTTCACCACATGCAAAGTCAGCATTGCCATGTACCTCGTTACTCACTATTCTTGCTTCAGTCAAGTACGACTGTGAAATTATGGAATTAAAGTGTCCGCAAATTTGCCGATCCTTAAACATGTATGCAGTAAAACAAACCGGAAAGCAAAAGAAATCACCTAAGTATGTATTCACAAATGTTTACCTAACACATTTAATTCAATGTGGAAATATGAAACTACTTCCCCTGTGTCGTGGCTGCTTTACTGGGTGCATCCCAGTCAGCGTGCTTGTTAAAATATATACAGGCAGAACAGTGACATTTTTCAAAGGTTGATTTCAAAAGTGCTTAATTAACAGAAAAACAGCCTACACTAGTTATTGTTTCTGTGCACCTACCCCTGCCACTGGCCTACGTTACTTTATGGAGTGGTGTGGTTTGGGCAGAGAAAACCCACTGACCAATGGCATCGTCTGATACAATTCCTGTGTGCAAAACTGTGGGAGCAACCCTACCAGGAAACGAACCCGGTTCGTTTTGATGGGAGACGAGTAGCCTGACCACTACACCATCACTACTTTATATTCACTGTTATATTGTGAGACTGTTTTCTGATAGGCAAAAAGTACATATGTATTTTATAACAGTTATTACCAATGGAAGTATTTCCAAATTGTGGGTTAAGGGTGATACGATGTCTGAGTGAGTCTGTTGTATCGATAATACCCTAATAGTAAGCACAGAGGGAAAAAAAAATTGTATCTCTATATTATTTTTACCTACCACTAATGCAATATAATAATAAGTGGTAATGTTTTGCCGGTCACCGTTATGGAAAAAAATTTTGAAAATTGGGTAGTTATAATTAAGGATTGGCATTGGCCCAGCTCAACTTGACAGGTAACAGTCAGTCTCACGGTCAAATAGTTTCACTTCTAGGTTACCAAAGACTGCTCACAGTTAACTAGAGTGATTAACGTCAGGGTAAATTAGGAAAACCAGGAATTTTTGGGAATTTAACATTTCTGGGAAAGTCGGAGACATTTGTACCAGGTCAGGAAATTAAGATGCAATAATTACAAATTTATTTAATAACAAAATAAGTATTGTATTCTAGGACTTTTGCTACATGCCATCTCATAAATTGTATTCCTACTTAAGTTTAGTCCACCTTTGAAGGTCTATTTATTATAAGCCTGGAGAAAATGCATAATTACAACTATGCCTATTTTCTTGACTGAAGTGGTTTTTTGTTAATACAGCAAGCGTTAAAATAGTGTAATGAAGTTTAGGTGCAAACACTAGATTTTGTAAATAAAATATGTACTAAAATAAAAAATAATTTGAAAACTTTCTGTGTATATAATAGATCTTCACTTGTCTTTGTATAGTGTCTCTTTCTTTCCCTGTGACAGATAGTATACCACCTTATCTGTGTTAGCTAAGTATTTTATAAATATTCCTTAGTAAATATTTGTTACTGCATAGGAAAGCAACCATAAAGAAAGACTCTGTTTGAAGGAGTAGATTTTTATTGATAGAATGCTGATGTGCCTACTTGAGATATACAATAATTTATGTTAAATTGTGAAATTCACACAACTTTCCTACAACTGATAGTCAGTGCGGTTACAGACAGGGAAAACCAGAAAAACTGGGAAAAGTCGGCAATCTTAAATATTTAGGTAATTTTTGTACATGTTAAAATATTTTAGTTGTTTTTAATTTTTCTGTGTATCAATGTTTGATTTTCCTGCAATTGTTGTACTCGTGAAAGGGACATTTGCTGAATGACCATGCAACATTATGTAAGTGATGTATTTAAGCTGTTTACAATTTTTGCAATAGCATCTAAAATGGAGCTAATTAGCTGGCTGTGTTGATTTGCTTAGCACATCTCTTTATTTTTGTAATGTGCTCATCTTGTAGCTGCTGGTAATGAATATTAATCACGTCAGACATTGCAGTGAAACTCTCACAAGGTGCTGTATATAAAATATAATAATTTTTATAAAAAATGTCTTGTAAAATATTTATTTTAATGTGCAAACAACTCGTTTTATAATGTATATAAATGAGTGAAGAAATTTGGCGGCTCATCGAGGTCTTGAGAGCTGACGAGGGCGAAGCGAAGTGAGTATGGAGCAGCGCCGGAATAAAGGGGCGGAGGGAACAGGAGATGCCAGAGAAAACCCGCCGACCAGCGGCATCATCCGGCACGATTCCCGCTTGCGAAAATCCAGAGTGAACTGGCTGGGGATTGAACCCGGTTCACCTTGGTGGCAGGCAAGCATGCTAACCACTCAGCCACTGCAGTTGATTGTGTGCGAGGCTTTGCTTAAATAAAACTTATGAAAAATTTAATTTTATTGCATTGGTATAGGTCAGGGGAAAAAATGTGATGGAGACTGATAAAACTTGGAAAATTCAGGGAATTTAGTTTCTTGTATTGTGTAGCCACCCTAAATGTGCAAGGAGATAATTTTATAAATTTCAGTTGCATTCTCATATGAAACAACAGAAAAATGTAGGTGCTTTTGCAGCAGTAATCTATAACCCTAGGAGCAACTAACAGTCACGGTGTGCGGATTGAAAAACAACCAAATGTGTTTAACTTGGTGTGTTCGTAGACTATACAGCCAACCAAACTAGTATTTGTAATTTTTATTTTTTTTTTAATTTTTACAATATCTGAACTATGTACAAATTATGTTGGAATGTTGATAACAAGTTTGGTATTGTAATCATTTGATACTTGTTTATATAATTTGCTGCAAAGTACAAAGGTATGTCTAAATTCTAAGAAGCTGACTTACTTATATGTATATTGTTGTGTATGTTTATATGGTACAATAAATTTGGTTACTTTGTAAAATTTGTTGAATTTATTTTTAGAACCGGTGCTACAAGTGGGAAGATTGTAAAATTCATTTGCTGTCTTATGAGATGCTATATTATTTTGTTCTGTGGGGAAAGAAAAGTTACATTTGTAACAACAAATAACAGTTTCAGTAGGTGGAGTTCATTTCCTCTAGTTACCACACCTGCTGGACACAAATATGCTAAGTGGAAGGGCGCCAAGTTACTGAATAATTCTTATTTATTAAAATACATATTGAGTTTCTCTAACAGATTGTGGCACTAAATTATTTTGAAATATTTTTCAAGCCGCAAGTCCACTAATATTGGAGAATCGTGAAGAAACTGAACAGCGCCCATTCTCAAACGTAAGTTGGCGCGTGGTTCTCGTGCAAGCAATGTAAATTGCAGGTGCCAACACAGACATAATACTCGCTACAACTTTTTTTATCTTTTGCATCAGAACAACTTACATTGTGCAGACACACACATTTATGGAATGTTTAAATTTCTTGATTTTTTGGGACTTGTTGACTTATCTTGTTTGCACTTACTTCTATGTCATTACATTTGTGAAACATATGTATGAAGTCAAATGCTTACCATTTAGTATATGGCCTGCGAACAACATAAATTCCTTTACTAGCATTTTTATATGTATTGAAGTGAAGTGAAGTGAAGAGATTTGGGCGGCTTTTAACAGCGATGTCCTGAGAGCCGATTTCTATGTATTGAGGATTCTGAAATATAAGTTTAAGAAGGTAAACGTGAATTTGTGATGGCAACAGCAATGTAATTGCACGTACCATGCTTCCTAGTCGTAGATCAACCCACGGGTTGTGAGGAGTAATGACCATGTTTGCCATTCACAGCTACCCCACAGTATTTACTTTATTTGATAATACACACTGCAGCTGCTTGTATGTGATAAGAGAATGTCAATGTGTGACCACCATTATAGGTGGTGTGTTCAAAAAATAAGGTGACTGGTTATTTTGTGACTTGGTCTCGATAAATATTTATGTATTCATGAATATCTGTTTTGCCCCCTTCAAAGTAATCCCCCTCAGATATAATACACTTGTGCCAGCGCTTTTTGCCAATCCTCGAAGCACTTATGATATGCGCATTTTGGCATGGCATTGAAGTCTCCCAGGTCTTTATCTCCTCAATCGTGACAAACCTCCGTCCTTTCATGGGTCTCTTCAGTTTTGGGAACAGGAACAAGTCGCAGGGGGCCACGTCCGGTGAATACGGTGGCTGAGGCATGATTACGGTGTTGTTAATACAGATTCTTTGATCCATTGTTTGCGATAGCAAAAAATCGCCAAGCACACCAAAACACGTCTAACCTTTATATCTGTCACAAACAAACTAACAATGCAAAATGGCTGATAATGTCAACATATGTTGGGGACACGTGTACCAACATAACAATAAAAACAATTGATAATCAAATGTACGTGGCCCTCGAAATTTGCAAAGTCACCTTATTTTTTTAACACAGCTCGTACATAAAAACATTACTTCATGATACTTGATACAGTAGTATAACCCTTTTACAGATACATTTTCCAGGCTGCTATGAGAAGGTGGCATAAACAGGAAAACATAAGAGGAAAAAATGAAAAAAAATCCTTCAAAGTAGATATCCTGGTTGCACATTCTCATTCCAAATAATTTATCTAAATGGAATAGTGGCTACCGTATATAGAACTGCGAGATAGCAAAATAGTACCTGTGGTCAGACAATGTACAAGTTTGTAATTTTATCTTTAGAGCAGTTTCATGTTCTCAGTTGCTGCAATGGTTGTGGGTTCATGTTAATGGAAGTGTTTAAAGGATGAACTTAATCTGCTTATTTACACACTACGTAAATTACGTTTACCAAATACTTCCAGAATATGATAAAACCAACCTACAGTAGGTACCAGAAAGGTTTTGAAGATTTACCAATCCTGCATTGTAGATGGGGAAACATTATACATGGGAATATTGTACTTCCAATCAATAATGAAAAGAACACTAAGTTGTGATTCAGTCTACCTTCATTAACAAAATATTTTACAAAGAGGTAATACCTAAAAGCCTTACGTAGACAACATTCACAGACTGCAATGCTTTCTTGTGTACGCACATGCACCGACAACACGAACTTCCCCATGCCCAGGCAAATTGTCACCCTGTTTAAAGAAATGTTTGATTTTCTCTGAGTTAATGATTTCTTTTTGTTGTAAATTCTATAAAGGACTGTTTTGAAGGAAATTTCCAAGAGGTATGAAAACTATATATTTTGCATTTACAATATCTTACACATGGCCAACTTTTTTAAGAACCTAAATATGATTAAATACTACTTGGTTTCAGTGGACAAGAAACAATAGTTGCATGCCTGATAATCATTTTAAAGTACTCTCTGAAATAATTGTTGTTTATTGTTATGACAAGCAATAACAGCCACACAGTTTCATAATAATTTAACACTTTCATTGGAACAACAAGTTAGTATTACTGGGGCTGTGGGAATGCTATCTCCGCAAGTGAGTATGGTAGACTATACAATGAGCAGACATTGTCCTAAGTAGGGGTATCAATAGTAATCGACTAAATGCAAATAACAAACACATATATGACTTTGTTCTTGTGGCAGCTGTATAGACCTGTCGAGAATTGTGCCTGCGAGTATTTTGTGCGTTTGAGGCCTCGAAACACGTGAGCTCTAAAGCAGTGTACGCGCTGGCGTGCCTTACCTACAATGTTGAGTGTTTTGTTCGTGGCCATCTGCATCGCACCGCACGCATCACGAACAGAGGAATTAATGACACACACCTTGGTGCTATTCTACCCGACTAAAATAGAACATGGTGAAGCATTTGTCTGTAGTGGTTTTTTGGTGGGAATTGCTGAACTGTCAAGAAGGAACAGGCAAAGGCGTAGGCCCAGACGATGGTAGTGCGGGTAAAGGGGCGGGTAGTAAGTTGGTAGGAATACTAAAAGACCAGCATGTCGGTGGACAGAACAATAACTTTACAGAGATGAGTCCAACTAACTTTGAAGATTTGTTGGTGGAAATTGGGCCAATAATTTGCAAAATGTAAACCCATTTTCCAGAAGCAATATCAGTCCAAGACAGGTCTGTATTCAATACATTTACTTGACTCCCATTATTTGATGCATGTTTGTTAGTACTTTTAAAAGTAAAACTGAACAAATTAAATATTTCCTTCACTGAAATCCACTTTACACATCCCCAAACACAGTACTAAATGAAAATTAATTTATGAATAGTAAATTTGCGTGAGCCCACATATAACAAAAATGTAATTAATTTGCAAATACTTAATTCCAACCACTTACTCAAAAATAATACAAGTTGAATAAATGTATTTCAGGTTAGCAGTGACTTTAAGATTTTTGGCGACAGGAGATTTGTATACAAGCCTGCAGTGCTTGTTCAAAATCTTCAAATAGTCCATTGGAATCAGAGTTGAAGAAATTTGTGCATGCAGTTCTTGTCAAAGCATTGAAGGATCATATCAAGGTAAGTTACATTCACACAGAAATAAGAGAATTATAGTAGTTGCAGAAATGTCAATATCAAACATGAAAATGGACAAAAAGTAATATCGTAAGTAAAGAATAACTTAAAAAGAATTCAAATGTAATAAAGAATTCAAATGTAATCATCGAAGTCGGTATTGGAAAACAGTGACGAAGAAGTAGAAGGATTGTGGGTTGAAATGCGAGGTGAACGAGTGGTTGAAAGTAGTTGCTCAACCACACAGCTGGTAGGATGCAATATCATAAGCTGTGGATTAGCAGGTTCACTGTGGGTGATTGTCCTCGGAGGCGGCGTCACACCCGTGACCTTGAGGGAACAACCACCTGGGAATGTTGTTGCTGAATGTGGGGGCCAGCATTATCTGGAGTCTGTAGATTAATGACATTGATCTTGTCTGTGATAAATTGGGATTCCCTATCTGCTTTAACTAAAATGTAAATACCATTTTGAACAGCTTGTCTCATGGTTGGACCATATGACTTCATTTTCACTGATAGAAAACCACAAAGTGATATCACTTCACAGTGTTGAACAGAAGTGCTTAGTCTGCCAACAGTAATTTGTAAAATACTGATATTGGATGTGCCTTCTCTGGAGGGACTTTATTCATTAATACCATCAGAAACAAAAAAAAAAAAAAAAATTGAAAAAATGTAAGTATTGAGACTCATAATACAGGTTTTTTGTGGAATTTCAAATGCCAACTGTGCATACAACATTATGGAGGTTGGCAATGGAAAAATTAATTATTTTATATTTATGTTGAACACTGCTCGACTTTTAAACATTAAATGAAATGTCATTTTCCGCAAATGTAACTTTTTTTAATTCCATAAATTTTGTATAAGATCATGCCAAAGTTGCAATTATACTTTTGTTGTGTTGCACAAATAAATTTAAAACCATACTATTAACAAAAATAAGCCTAGGAGGANTAATGTGGGATATTTCAAGGAATTCTTCGCAAACATTATAAAAAAAGTCAGACAGACAGCTGCACCTCAAAAATATGAAAATATTTCTATAAATGCAGCACTCGTTTTGAAATAAAAAACCATTGTATTGTAATTGCAAAGGTATTTAGAAATAGCTCACTGCATTTACTTTTGCTGAAATGTTTCTCATTTACCTTATTTGGTTTGATTTTACTATTTGTGTGATGCAACAACTGTAAAATTGTGACATTGTTACAAGCGTATACAAAGACTTTGAATAAAAAAAACAATTTGCCGAAAATTACATTTCACTTTTGTTTAAAGGTTTAGCAATGTTCAAGACAAATATAAAATAATGTTTTATTTTTTTCGTGGTAAACCTTTCTGAGTACGACAATTTTAATATGATGTTTATATTGTTTCAGGTTCCTAATAATTCTATGGATTGGATAAAAAATGCAGGGTTTTTGAAGATACATGGAGTTTGCCTTATTGTGTTGGCAACCTCGACGGGAAACATGTTATATTACAGACTCCAATAAACTCAGAAAGTGAGTTCATCAATTACAAATCCCATTTCGGTATAGTGTTGATGGAAACTACAATTTTATATTTGTGGGATGCGATGGGAGAATTTCCGACGGTGGGGTTTTCGACGACTGTAAATTGCATACCGTGACTAATAACACCTGGTGATTGCCAGAACAAACGGAACTACCTGGGCGCGAAATTAAAGTACAGTACTGTTTTGCAGCTGATGGCACTTTTGCACTGGGGAAACGAAATAATGAAGCTGAACGCAGGAGATCATCAGAAGGGATCATATAAGAGTTTTCAATTACCATTTAAGCAGGGGTGGTCGAAAATGCCTTTGGAATAACATCAGTATTCAGGGTTCTTAGAAAAGCAATGTTGTTGGAACCCGATAAGGCTCCGTTAGTTGTTGTGGTGATTATACATTTACACAATTATTTGAGATGTCATTCCTAAAGTTTGTATACACCGCCAGATGTACTGGACAGCAAGGAAGATGGGATATTTGTAGAAGATTTGTGGAGGAACGATCAAGAAATCACTTTCATGATTCTACTTCAGACTATCCAGAGAATGTCCTCAGTTTGTTTGCAAAAACTAAGGGATGACTTAGAAGACCGGCTTGGGAACGAAGGTGCCGTTTCATGGCGGAATAGGCGTGGTTAATGTGGCTTTTATGATTTATGTGTGCATGTGATGTAATTGATATTTACGTTTGACATGGCTTTATTATTTTATGTCTTGAATTTTGAGTTCTCTGCATATTAATAGGGCATTTTTGGTACATATTTAAAAAATATATCAACTGTGTTTATTTACGGTATCTCTTCTAAGTCGAGGAGTATCTCTTCCCTCCAGGAATTGGAAAGCCTCATAAGCGAACCATCGGCTCTTGTGAATGTCGGCTTTGCGTGCGACAAATTGGAGCAAAGAATACACTTATACCGTACACCATCACAGTGAAGAAGTACAAGTGACGTTCTGAAACGAGTTTGCTTTTCACTCTAACTCACGCTCACTCACACTACAGATGTACACGTACTGGTATAAAGGATTACTCTTTTTGTTAATATGGTACGCCTGCATGGAAATCATGTATAACGATACACGACCTGTGTTGTACATATGTTTGAGTACAAAACAATAAAGAAACTAAGCAAATATGACTGCTGTGTACAACAAACTCTGAAAGAATATAAATGTAAAAACCTTTTCCTGTTCCTCTGCTCTTTTTCACCTTTGTCTTTTCCTTCCTGTACGACAAGGGCATATTTACATTTTTTACACTCATCTTCTATGCATCTCACTTTCAATGCAGTTTCCCTCCATGATAGACCTTTCTTATTTTTATTATAATGAAACGTATCCACAGGTTCCAAAGAAAGGATTGTTTGTAAGCATCAATAAACATCAACGCGTCCTCATCCAACCACTCCATGTTTGTGCGTACGTGCCACGAGACGGACTAAACCCGTCCACGCTACGCCACCAACTCTCTTCGTGTTTATCGAAAAAACCGACAGGCAGTGGTTTGGCACGAACGGTTACAAGTGCAGTGCAGCTTGTGTTGGTGGCTTCGTCCAGACTGGCGAATGTACGCCTAAACCTTGTTGCACCGCACATGTTGCAGGTACGGCACGCCAGTGTGTGCGCGGCTCAAGACAGACTCTTACTCACTTGCCATCACAACTACGCACAACTGCTGGCCAGCCCTTCAGTCAAGGATTCGCCTGAATGCAACTTCAAGTGGTGACCCTATACTTTCACAGCGCACTGATACAGGGAAGCATGTCTAAAAAACAACTCTGAACTTTCTGTATAAAAAAATGTAGCAACTAAAGCTCGTTCTGAAAACATCCACATTTCAAACATTTCCACACCCAAAAAAATAATCCTTGGTGTTGAAAGAAGAGCTTCAAACTAGTCTGTGGGCATGAAACTTTTCTGAAGTGTTTTTTTGTGTTTAGACACGACTACAAAGCATCCAATTATTTTTTAATAACATTTTTGTACCAAAGTTCTGCAATGCAATTCATGCACCAGCTGTGTACAGTTTTTAAGGAAGAGGCTTACCGAGAGCTAGCGGTGTGCACGACATTCAAACCTCTTAACTCTAGTAAGCATTGATTTGTAATGCTCTCTTTTAAACTGTGTTCAAAACCTTGTGTGAATGTTGAGTCAAACAAAATTTGACTGTTTGAAAGATAACTGGTGGCTGTTGTAAGACTGTGAATACTTAAAGAAATTGATAATTATTACGGCCTCACTTGTGTTCAACAAATTAATTCCCCTCACTTCGTTGCCATGTTTCTCGTTTTGCCCACTTGTAGAAATGTCTTTATATGCAAGTCAGTGCAGCACTCTAGGACAATATCGAAATACAAGGATACTTCCATTATGATGGTCAGTTCAAAGTGATGCCGCAGTCCTCCACACTGCTGACTTTAGTAGAGGGGAGGGGAGGGGTGGGACACTTGCGCGCGGCTCAGTACGCACGAGAGCATCGACCCAGTCTGACGTGCGGACAGTGAAGCGCTGGGCTGTCCCGTACATCGGCCGGACACCAGGTATCTTGACGAAGTTCCTCTATGAGCACGGTAACTTGAAGTTGGGTCATGTAGACAAACTATCACAACAGTTTGCTTGAAAATGAAATGGTATTCATTCACAAAATATTATTTTAAAATGTAGGCGTGTTGCAATTCAAATAATTCCTCAAAACTGCAGATATAAACACTCATTACCATTAAAATTAGCGTAAAAATGACGAAAAATGTTTGTAAACAAATGCTACAAATTCAACACACACATTTTTCTCACCTTTTAACTTTTATTTTATTTCATGGCAGGGTACTGAAATTGAAATATGACATTAGCCAACTTCAATCCAGTACTCGTTTAAGATATTAAAGCTGAGAATCTGTTTATTTTGTTTAGAGCTGTGCCGATGTATGGAAAAGCTATTTGCTTATATACAAGTTGAATTTATGTTACTTTTGTACTTTAACAATGATATTGGTAAGGTGCAGCACAATTAAAAGTAATTTTTAATTTATTTCAGTTTACAGCATCCAAAAAGTAAAAATAGTAATACAACAAACCATTTGAGTTCAAGTGAAGACAAAAATTAAAAAAAAAGATATGTGTGTCTGTATTTATGAAAATACTTATTTGTGAACGCAGAAAACAGTAATTATGGATTGTTTCTATATATGCATTGGAACTGCAATGAACAGGAGTAACGTTACTTGCAAAATATGTACTCTTAAACCTAATTCTAAAAGAGGCCAATTGATGATTTGTGTTTGGTTGCTTTGCTACACATTTGGGTTCGTTAAAAAAATATTTGTATATAAACAGGAAGATTCAAAATTAGTGCCTGTCACAGAATTAATTTTTAACATGAAAATTATCTGCAGTTCCTACATTGGCCGATTTGACCAACATTGGGAAATTCGGCAGAAGCCAGTTCGAATTGGCACAGTTCTAATTTTGTTTAATGGGGAGGAAGAACTTTAGTTGAACGTTTTTCATGAGACTGCATTGCTTTTTATTTCTTCTTATATTGCAATTATCAATTTAAATTGCATTATTGTGTTTATAGTGCCAAAAAAAAATGTGATAAATATGTTGCTGTTCATACAGACATAAGTAAATTTAGTAGGTAAATATTTTTAGAGATGTTAACCTCACACTTGTATTTACTTTAAAATAAAATGTTTTTTCCTTTGCACTACAAAACAGAGTTGAAAGGGTATTTTTTTCTGATTATGAACATTTCAAAAATTCAAAACCTGCAACTGTTTCAAAGTACATTATTTATAAAACACACAGATTTACTGTTAGTAGTCCTAGTATCTCATAAACACATGTATGAAAATTTGTGGATGTTTTCTCTAAAATTACGTTTGTCTGCCTCTGATACAAAATAATTTTATTTGCAGTTTCATATATGTTCCTCAAATCCAACCAGCTTAAACTTGGGTATATAAATATAATTGCTGTGCTTCAATGATAAACCAGGCTATTTTACGAAGCAATGTGCCGATATTACGTTTCCCTCAAGACGCACTGAGAACGCACCTACAATCAACTGTACTTAATGAAAGCAAATACAAAGATAATTAACAACTGCTGTTAAATATTCCAACAACCTCAGAAACTAGCGCATTTACTAGAGAGAGAGTTTGTGTTATGCCCACGCCCTGTTTCTCTGTGTCCGGGCTGCCAAACATTTTGGCCATGTCCCTATGGACAGGCAAAATTTAACCTACTTTGAGATCAAAGTCTCCACAAACAATTAAAATGTAATTCACTTGGGCGCTCACCTTAGTGTTGGTTGCTTAGTGTTTCTGTATGTCATGAAAATCTACTAGCTTTTCATGAAATCATTAGTTTCAGTGCTGTGGAGAGTAATGTGATGCTTGTCTTTCTCGCATCTTGTGTAGTCTTATTTATGTGCTTTACAGGAAATTTTAGTTCTGAAAGAGAGTTAAGAAGTTTTGGGCCTATCTTTTAAACATTATTGAAATGTCCTTACATTTTTCCTAGAAATTTTCATCCGCCCCTGCGTCCTTACAGCAGTCCAAAATCCCTACAAATAGGCACATATCCCTATGGTTGGCAACACTGCTTTGTGTGTGCAGAGAATGGAAAGCAGGCAGGGTGACTGCAGTGTTGCCAACTCGATTTGTGTGCCAAGTACCTACACAAGATTAGAAATGTCCCTACATTCACTTTAAAACTCCTTACGTGAGAAAAAGGAATCTTGAAACAGATGTAACCAAACTAACTGTCATATTAGCGAACAAGATATCGTACAAACAGGAGAAAATACGAATAAATACACACAAAATGAAGGAAAAATAGGCAGAGGGAGAGATTCTTGCTTGGCAAAGCTGGCGTCAGACATTCAAACTATTCCATTCTGGGACGAAAATAATTTTCTCAGTAATAATTTTGACTTTTGCTAAAACTTCAACTAAATAACCTGATTAACTCTCATTAAAATTATTATTATAGAAATATATAAACAAGGGAGGGGGGATGAGAAATTCACTTATTAATTTGGAAAAGCATTACGTTGTGTACTATTGCAACAAATAATGTGTTACTCACATATCGTAATATCACCTGAAACCTTGACCAAAGTAACTGCACAATGGAATATAGACTGTTGTTTACGTCATTTATCAGGGAGACAGAACCAAGGGAATAGCCACTATAACGTAAGCGATGCTGTAATTGTCGTATAATTGGAGACTTCACGTACTTTCTTGTATATATGCTTATGTAAATGTTTCGGTGCAGTAATCATACAGTTTAAATTTTTCAATTTTAAGTTTTCTTGGGAAAAGTTTCTGCATTGTGAGTTGTATTCAAAATGCGTCCCTACGTAGTAAGAAACACAGTCGGCAACATCGGGCGACCGGCGAGGCGGAACATGGTATCGATTGAGTCGCCAGAGGGAGTACAAGCCAGTCGCCTTCCTCTCCCATCACCTCGGCAAGGTCGTGACACGTCTTGTTCAGAGCAACAGTGAAGGGAGCCACGCTAGGTGCGACTGCATCAGGACATCTACCTCCCACCATCCTTATGTCGAGTGTGTATGTGGCATGCGAAGGACTGGGTAGTAGACCTGTGATAAAAAAGTTTACATTTAAATAATAAATCAACTGATTTTCCTGCTGGAGGCGAGTGAAAATGTAGCTTGCACTCGCTGAAAGCTGCTCGCTACACTGTGTTTAAACTTTTTTTTAGCAAAAAGGGGAGGGCCTATATGTTTGTGTAGAGTATAATTTCTCTCGGAATACTTCAAAATATCAAAACAAATTCATATTTCACTAAACATCATCTTATTTTTGCTCTAGAAACAATTGAACATGGATACAATTTTTCCATTTTTTGAGGTTCAAAGTCAATCAGAGTAAGTCAAATTTGATCTTAACGAGTGCCTAGATCTTCGAGTCAGTTCACTGAAACCATTTTACTATTTTTAACACACATAAAGTTCAGTTTTGCCACTAAAACTGTGCAAAAGTGGCCTAAGTAAAGTATTAATGCAATTTTTACATAGAGGGTACGGGGTGAGTCAGAATCTATCCAAAATTAAACAACTATTCTTTTAAATTACCGGCCATTTTTCTGGGAACCACGAAACGTCGTAATTTTGAGTTTTGATCGTGTGTTTGGCATCACTGCATGTATTCCTTTTGAATACTGCTGTTGGACACGTCAAGGCACAGAAGCCCACTAACCCACAGCATTTTTAGTTAATTTCAGGTGTGCAGGTCTGCCATTAATAGGTTTGCAAATTCAGGTACGTAAGTATACTGGCGAGGGGGAGCCATAATACCCCTTACTTTGGGGCTCAACAACCACCATGCAAAGAGGGGATAGTTGTGCGACGACAGGGCCATACACCAAGGTGTTGATCTCACTTCACCACCTGCTAGCGGTGACTGGTGCCTAGTTTGGCCATTCCACTCCTATCCTCACTTGAATTTTCCATCTAAAATTACTGTCGTGGACTGCCGTTTGTGTCCCGGCCACTCAGCTCACACAGCCCTGTCATATAGCCAGCCTGAATGTGGAGCAAGTCTCCCAACACTGTCACTGGGTTCGATTCCTGGTAGTGTGACGGATCTTGCTGTTGGCTGGCTGGCTTTCTCAGGGCATTACATTCCACTGCTGTCCCTTGTCCACCTCACTTCACTTTCAAGACTGCACGTGTAAGCGCCAACCAAAACTTCTCCACTTCACTAACTATTGTTTAGCAGTTGCATCAGGTGAGGAGGTGAGCAGGCGCCCGGCTGGCTGTGTGGTTCGTGGTGGCTAGTAGCAGGTAGCGTGAGGGAGCGTGTGGTGTGTGCAGGGATCCCGTACATGACGCAGGGGGAGGAGCAGCGGCAGCGAGAGCGGCTACGAGAGCAGGAGCGGCAGCTGCTGTCTCCCCAGAGAAGCGAGCCCGTGCCCATCCCGCACAACCTGCAGGACACCGTCAAACACCTCTGGTACCTACCATCCTACTGCACCTTTCACACCACCTACATAGACGCTTATGTCAGTAACGTCTGTTCGCGGTTTCTAATCAAACCTTTGAAAAATCACCCCATGTAAGACGTGTTTGATCCCTTCCTAGATATGCCGTGTATCACAAGCGTTTTATACTACTGTTAACGTAAAAGTACCTTAATTTGGTTAAATTTAATCTTTTACTTATATTTTATATATAAATTATAGTATTTATTTATAATTGATATGAATAAAACAGTGAGAAAACAAGTGTGTTGGTAATGTTTAGTAATAAATAGTTCTTATGCAAAATAATATCACACTGTGTGCGCATAAATGTGGTGCATTGTCCCTTTGGTATAATTTTCTAGACTTGGTTAAGATTTGTTTGCACAAGGTGGAGGAATATGTTAGAAGTAGAACTTAAGCAGGACCTTAGAAAAGTTGGAAGTTACCGTGAATGGACTATAGTCTAACTCCCCACACATACTAGGATCTAAGTAAAAGAAAACTATCTAGCTACAAGATGCACATAAGCATTCAGTTAGGACTGAGAGACTGCGCCAAACACTTTACTGGACTGTAATACAAACATAAAAGATGACATTTGCATTATATGCATTGTGTGTACTCATAATGTGCAGGTACGCAGAGGTGCTATGCATTTTTGCTATAGTTTATTCTTTGTTTCATTGCACTTTTTCAATTACACCTTAGAAAAATTATCCCATGTATGACATTTTTGGTTGGGTCCTAAATCTGTCGTGTATCACAAACATTTTATACTTGTGTTAACATAAAAGTATCGTATTTTTTTATTAAATTGAGTGAGTGACTGAGTGATGAATGACTGGGTAGATTTGGGTGACTTTTAACATTGAGGTCCTGAGAGCCAATGAGGGTGAAGCGAGGCGAGTATGGAGCAGCGCTGGTATGAAGAGGCAGGGGGAAATGGGAGATCCCTGAGGGAACCCGCTAACCAGTGGACAGTGGCATCGTCCGGCACGATTCCCACGTACAAAAACCCGGGAACGACCCCAGTTCACCTATGTGGGAGGCAAGTAATCTTTCCACTACCTCACCACAGCCCCCGATTCAATTAAAATGTATTATTTTTATTTCATCTATAAATTTTATTATTTTATTTGTAATTAATATGAATAAAACAGAAAAAAAATAGGTGTGTTGGTAATGCCTAGTAATAAATTGTTCTTATACAGAATGTAATTGAAGTGAGTGTGCACAAATACAGTGCGCTGCCCCTTTAATGTAATTTTCCAGACTTGATTAAGCTTTATTTGCATGAAAGGAATGATCCGTAAGTAGAACTTAAGCAGGGCTTTAAAACGTTCAGAGTAACCGCAAATGGACTATACTGGAAAATCATTGAACAGGAGTAATTTATAGTATATAAGTCATTTCTCCATTTGCCTCCAAACTTATCACATGGATATTAAAAAAACAAAGACTTTGAAACCTTTTTTTACACTTTCCAAGTGATGCTGATAATATTCTGAATATGTAGTAATGTGCATAAAGGAGGGAGTTTATACTGTAAAAGTAATGTAAGTGACAAAAGAAATAAGGTGCTTTATGCAGGAAAGTGTAAAAAAAAAAGATTCTGCTGAGATTATAACAAATATACATTGAAAATATAGTGTGTTTTGGTACAATAACAAAGTTTCCTTCATCTGTAACTATTTCAGGTTATTTCTATTGTAAATTTCACAGATATACTAGGTCACAATTCAAGTACAAAAATTTTACTAATAAAGTTGCAGACTTGTAGCATTGGCGGTTTTAAATATGCAGGGATGGGTCGGTTAAATCCAAGATTTGTTGAATCCATCAAATTCAATAGATTTGAGGATTCAAGTATTTGTGACAGGATTTGAGTACAAGAGTTGACGTAACAGGTTGAGGTTAGCTTTCCTTTATCACGACATTCAAATACAGCGCAACCTTGATAAGATTCTCAAAGTACGACAAAACTTAAATGTTATAAGTCATGTAAGAAGGAATAATGCCCCATGTACCAACATGATAAAATAGTTTTTATGTTAAGAGGCAAAAAACCCAATGTGTATTTAACACTTCAAATTAATAGGACATATGGAATAGACTGTAACATTCTCATGTTTATTTACACTTCGATAACACAGCTACCAATGTCATTGTGATATCTAAAAATAGAAATCAAAACGAAATAGTTTTTTTGTAACCGTGTTTATGTTACACATGTACTGCATTCTGTATGGATCTACAATAACTGCCATATGCATACTTTATAAACAAATCCATTTCACTTTTGTTGACACGCCTAAACAATTAAATTCATGTACCTTCAATCTGTTTTATTGTGAAAATAAATGAAGTTTGGGAGCACATTTATACCATTTGGGTAAACAAATGTTTGTTAGACGCGGAAATGCAGGAATTTTACCGGGTGGTTATTTTTACGCAGTTCTTGTGGAATATTCATTTGAACCTACAAAGTGTGCATTATTTAGTGGAGATGTTATAAAGATATTAAAACAAAGCAAATAACATCTAAAAAATTGTCATGCAAAAATGAACTTGGTATTTGTAGTATGGAAAATAGACTTTTGTAACGTAAGTTTCAGAACTAGAGAGCAGCACTCTTCTTAAGCTGGGTTTACAGTTGAAAAATTATAAATTAAGAACCCACACTTCTGGCACATGGAAATACATCTTCTGGATTTCTGATTCACAATTCACTTGATAATGCCTACGTCCAGCCAGCGAAAACTTGCGACAAGCCTGTCCTGTTTAATTATGTTGATTAGTATTCCTAATGTAACTGCATATACCACAATCACATACTGTGTGAACTGATTTTTCTTCAAAGAATAAATTTTCTGGCAGAGCAAACTTAATTCACAAATATAAACATGCACATATAGATGTCTTTGTAATATTTCTGTAAATTACAGTTCCCAGCCAGCAACACAGACTGCTCTGTTCTGATTGGTCATCACCGCAGAGCTTTTACGTAAGACATAATGCTTTTTTTTAATGCTCAAGTAGTGAAATCCAGCCATGCACATAGTCTGTCAATTTATATTGTGCACAGACAGAATTGTTCAATTGTGAACTCAGCTTTACACTTTAGAACATCTGACACCTTTTAATTCAAAATGGCATCTTTTTTTGTAGTGTTGCTGACCTTCATTGTAAATTTTAATTTAATTCATGCTTTTACAATTAATCTATGCACAATTCATTAAATAATTTTTAATGCTTCAGTTTATTTTGTTCTTAAATTTATTCAAATAATACATTTAATAGTTTTGTCTTCGCTTCATCGTAATTGTTATTTTAGCATTCTACCTCCTGCTGTAATGCCACTTCGAGATTGTAACTGCAAGTTGCAAATCATTTTTCATTACCTGCATAAATGTACTGTATTTGTTTAACCAAACTTGTGCAATGTTTTACCATTACTAAAAGCATTCCTAATTGCACAACTGAACGGGAAACTACCATGTTAGGTGTAAACAACAGAGATTGTACATCATGTGAAGAAACTTTGCAAGTTTTAACCTCAATTCGCATACCTAATTATTAATGTTCATTATATACATGACATAGCTCAACCATACTGAAAAATACACTAATATTTTCTAGGTACATGAACTACACTTGTATATTGGCACCATTTAAGTTCTTTTAACATTCTAACCTAACTTGGTGGTACGGGCGTCGTTGAGGGGGGTGGGGGGGCTAGACCCCAACCCCCCCTCCCCAAATAATTTCCGTGTTTTATTTTGAGCATGAAATTTTTTTAAGTGGTTTTGTATTAAAAAGTTTTCTCCAATATGCATAGTTAACAACGCCCATGTGGTGGCATGTTCCCACTAACCATTCATGCTGTGACGTCAGTGCTAATGATGCGTAATTCACTGTCATTTTCCATTTCTATGTTTTGCAAGTCAGTGACATTTCACCTTGAGTGATCTTGCTTGTTTAATCTGTGCACTCACTATTACAATTATCTGTAGTTATGTTGCCAGTTTATTCCCACTGCAGAAAAAAATATTTTAAAGATGCCAGTTTTTTGGTAACATGGATTCTCATTCGAATTCGAGATTCCAGGGGCTGTGGTGGCTGAGCGGGTAGACTGCTTGCCTCCCACCATGGCGAACCAACTTTGTGGGTCACTTGCGGATTTCCGCAAGTGGGAATCAGACCGGGCGATGCCGCTGGTATGTGAGTTTTCTCGGAGATCTCCCATTTCCCCATCCCTTGCATTCTGGCACTGCTCCATTCTCACCTCGTTTCACCCTCATCTGCTCTCAAGACCTCGTTGTTAAGAACCGCCCAAATCAACTCAACTTTCCAGAATATTTTAAAAGATTCTACTATGGATTTAGATTTTGCCAAAAATAGGATTCAATCCTTTCTTAGTTTTAAACTTAAAAGTCAATAAAGTTATTTTAAAGTTTTATTTTTGTATGTATGGAGTTTTTATAGTTGGGTAAAATTATTAAATTTGTGTTCTGATTTTTTTCTCAAAATAAAATTTTAAATGTCAAAGTGGACAGACAGAATTTAAGTTTGAAATGGCGAAGTATTTTGCGTTACTTAATTTCCATTACTGGCATAGGGTAGACATCAACACACAATTTTTTATTAATTTTGCTGTAATCACAAATAAGATGGTATTGACCTGGCGTTTTTTTGTAGTAAAAAATATGGACTAGTGTACACACTTTTTGTTGTGTCAATAATTCCCTGTTCCTGCAAATCTGATACCATCTTCTTGAAAATGTTCAGTTTCGGAGCAGCAACCCGGTGGAGAACGGAAACCATTCGTACATTATCTTTCGGATTCTAACAAACCGGAACCTGTGAACAGTGCCCTAATTTAGCTGTTCTAACTTCACTAAGTTTGGCATATATATTTTTGCTATTTATTTTTCAAGTCCATCATGTTGAATAACTGAATCTTCCGCACGTACATAGGGTAACTTGCTAATTTAACAGAAATTTCAGAAGCAAGGCTAAAAGTAAAGCATCTTTTTGCTACATCAATACACGCGTGTGTTTTTCCCAAAATTTCAAGTCCTAAAATAACATCATGAGGCAATTTTTCTAATAAACGGAACTGTAATTTCACCGGAAAATTTTCAATCTTTATTTTTACAACAGCTACGGCATTCTAAATAATCAAACCTGTGTCGGCCAATGAAAAAACTAAATTTTCCTCTTTCCTTATCACAACGGTTCCCACAGAATTTTCTCGCATTAACGTATTACAAAACTCACGACTAATAAGGGATACGGAAACACCAGAATCAATTAAAGCAGACACTTCAAGGGTAGGGTACCCATTATTACTGGGACAAAAAGGAAGCTTTTCTTTTTCCTAGCTTTATTATTTGCGTAACCTCTACCAATACGTTTTTTCCTGTAAAGGACAATGGTTCTGTATATGTCCGGTGTTTCTATATCTAAAACACATAATAACTCTGCTCTTTCTCGTGAGTATTTTCCTCTACATTAACCTTTTTCTTTAACTGCCCTTTATCAAGTTCCTCCTGAACTACGTGGACTTCCTCATTTTTACCTTCATTTTTGTAAAATCATTTTTCAGTAATGTGATTGGTGTGAAAACAAATGCTCCACTGACATTTTTATGTTACTGGCACTTTTTCTGTGGGATGATTTGTGCAAAAACTAAGGCTACATTGCCATTTTACCTTTACTTCAACTTTCGGTCACATTCTCCCACTGTCAGTTCTACCTCGGTAATCAAACTTAACAATACCTGAAATGTAGTAAGTTTTTGAGTGAAGGTAAAAAAAGGTATTATTTTCTGATAGCAAGCTATAAAATATGATTTGAACAGCATGTGGCTGATCGCAGGCTAACTATAACATCTCTACTAACTTAATGGTTTCCGACAAGTCATCTTTGATCATGGAAACACCTGCTTTTTGCACTTGTTCAAAAATTTTAATCCGATATCTAACAAGTGCCATAGGAGTCCCTACTTGACTTTACATTTTCTGGCTAAACTACTTCACTTTCATTGGTATGTATAGCAGAGGGGGGAAAAAAGACTGTTAGGAGGCGGTGTGCAAAACACTAAGATCTTAAAAGGAATTGTGTGGTGTATGAAGGACAACCCTGAAAAAACCTTTATGAAACATTTTCTTTTTATTTATATATATATATATATATATATCCCAAAGTTTTCTTTACAAAGTGTATATACGACCAACAAGCTCATCACAAACTGTTAACACTGTAGAAAAGCATAAGCAATTTATCTTTGAAATATTTTAACAATTATTCAAAAACCCCAATAAAACAAGGTTAAAACTGACAAATAATTAAAAGTTACATATGTTACAAAATGTACGTAACTTTCCCTCTCCCCCCCCCCCTNCCCCATAATTATTTATAATGGAGGATAATTCCCCCTTAATGTCTGTCCCCTGGTGTCTTGTTCTCTGCTTTCATTATTCCCAAAAATATTTATTTATACAAAACTTCTGGGTTCTCATTGGTCAGTTCAAACACCACGCTTCGCCATGTAATCGATGGTCTTCTGCTGGAGCGGTTATTGGAGGGGTTGGGAGGGGGGCGGCCACCGCGCCTCCCTAACTTAACTCGTATTAGTCTTTGAATGACCAGCTGTCCAGCTGGACGCAATGCACGATGCTACAATGATCTACCCCATTCTCCGATATCACCAGGTATAGTAATTCGGCATGTGACGGTTGATTAACATTTTTATTTAAAACGGAGGGGCTATGTGACAACCTGTCACAGTTATCCTTTTGGCATTCTTCTGGGCAAGGTTAACATTCCTCTTTTTTTTTTGTAGGAACTCTACCCAAATAAAATTTACATACAAAAATACCAATGTGTGATGAGTACAATGGTTCCCTCGTACAATACAAAATTTCCCCCATTACAATGGCGATACTTTAAATATTCAAACTTCTCCCCCAGTTATTTGGAAAGACTATACAAATACTAAAATATTATTTAAATCTCCCTACACCTAAGCATTATATTATAATAATTTTAAAGGGTTTCCAAAAATACATTTTTCAGAACAGTAAAAGTATACATTTAAAAGTAAATACTTAATTTTGCCGTACCTAAATTGAAACCCTATGTTATAAAACACCCACATCATCTAAAATTCTCCATGTTATAAATCCTACCAATGGATCCACATCACCTCTCAGATGTATTCCCTAAAGTGAATCCCTAGTGTGTACACCAATCTGACATTGGCCGGAGGTATTTGTAGTGTAAGTCTGCAATTGACGTCACCACCTCAGATGTTAAGGAACATGCCCGAAGCTCTGAGTAGACTTCATCCAATCAATTCAAACTTTGCTGATGATGTAGCTGATGACGACAAGAGTGCGCTGCACAGGTCACATGATACCTTGATGTGGAGGGGGGACTGCACACAGTCTCGAGCTAACCTTGGCACCCAGTGTCATGGCTGCGAAACATGTAGTGAAGCCTTGTTGATGGCCACTCCGGGCAGGCCTAGCTGCGAAGCAACAGAATCAAGGCAACTCTGTTACCAAATCTGGCATTTAAAAAATTAGGTGTTGGACTTTATTTTTAAAAGTTTAACATTTTAACTGGTAACCTTTTCTTTTCGTTTTATGCACATTCAAATGGAAATTGGCATAATAGTAACATACTAGTGCACATGTAAAAGCATATTGTCTCTCTTGATGTGTGTATGGATCCAGTTGCCAGATCCACCTTAGTGTTAATTACTACATTTATACACGGTGCAGAGGAAAGACTGTAGTGATGAGAGTACGCATATTTTGACACAAGTGGGTTCAGGCACAGGACATGGTAGTATGTATGCAGAAAACATTGAAATATTGTACCACATCAAGCATATATTGCAGGGGATTAACACGTGCAGGATGTACTTAGTATGGTGTTGAACCATCCGTAGCACGGAGACAGGATGCAATACGGTTGGGCATGGAAGCATACAGACGACAGGTGTTCTTCTGAAGAAGATCCTGCCACAGCTGGTGCAACTAACTCAGTAAAGCCACCATAGTTGCCGCTGGTAGAAGTGGCCATCCAATCTTGTCCCAAACATTCTCGATGGGGGAGAGGTCTGGGGATCTCGCTGGCCAAGGAAGCATGTTGACATCACGAAGGTAGGCCAGAGATACCCATGCATGCCGTGTGAGGCTGGGTATTATTCTACTGGAAAATGAGGTTGTCAAGCTGCACCATGAATGGGAGAGCACATGATCACAGAATTTCGTGGACATATTGCCGGGCCATCAGGGTTCCTTCAATCACCACTAGTGGGGTGTAGGAATTGTAGGAAATGGCGCCCTACACCGCAACACCTCTTGTTGGGGTTAGTGTGCCACTCTAAAATGAAGGGTAGATCATGGTGCTAGCCAAAATGACTCCAAACTAATTCAATGGTCGTCTGTATCCAGACACAGAACCGTGATTCATCGTTGAACACCACTCGTCACCAGTCTGCAAGCTGCTATGTTGCATGTTGAAGGTCACACATGCTTAGTGATGCTCGGGTAGCAATGGTAGGCATTATAAGGGATGGCGTGATGACAGATCCCGCTCTGCGAGTTATGTGGACATGTTACTGATGGACACAGGTATTTCCAAGGCTGCTTTTACATGTCCCTGGATTGTGCGTAGTGATGCCCATGGAGGGATTACAGCCTGTTGCACGATGAAACAATCCTCCCTGCTGGTGGTCTACCTGAGCTTTCTGGATGGGTGTGTGTATCCTCCTGTTCCCACTACATCCAACACCGTGTTACAGTGTAGGCAGAATTGTTCAAGTGGCAAGCATGTGCCAAAACGTCCGACTTGCCTCTCGGATGCAAACAATGTGATCACTCTCAAACTCGTCCAGCTGAGCAAAAACTTTTCGATTGTGCCGTCGGGGCATGCTGCATGTTCACTGAACTTGGCTCTGTGGCTCTCACTGCTACTACGGCCTTATTCTGTGTCTTGCAGCTATGAATGATGGTGTGACATGCATGTCTCTTAGTGGCACATCCGCACAAGAAAACATGGTGATCAGTGTTTTTAGAAAATTAGTATTTTGGTGACAAGTTAGGCTTCAAGTACGTATGCTCACATGTTTCTTTCATGATCAGGCTACATTTGTTTGTACACACCTTAATGACTCCTTAGCCAGTAATTAGCAGGAAGAATTGTCGAGATCGCATCACATGCATCCAAGTCAAATAAAAAATAAGTCTTGCACCAGGGCAGCAGTCAATGACCTAGGCTGTAGCTTTTAAATAACAAGTCTACACTGGTGCTAAATAAATTCATGAAATTCAGGTATCTGAGTGGACGACAGGAGTGTTGATGAGTGGNAATAAATGACCTAGGCTGTAGCTTTTAAAAAACAAGTCTACACTGGTGCTAAATAAATTCATGAAATTCAGGTATCTGAGTGGACGACAGGAGTGTTGATGAGTGGCGTGGTGCGTGTCACAGTGGGCTGGTGGAGGACTTCCTGGCGGGGGAGGACGGGCCGGAGTTGCGGCTGCCTGCGTGCAATGGCTTTGTGCGCAAGCTGATGCACCAGGAGGTGGAGCGGCGCTACCCCAGGGGCGAGGTGGTGCTGGAGGGGCGACAGGAAGGTGGAGACCGTGTGCTGTTCGCTCTGCGTGCGGGCAGCGCTGAGCAGCAGCAGCGACTACAGGAGGAAGGGCTGCAGAAGAAGAGGGACCAGCTAGATCAGAGCCTAGGCTTCAGCAAGGTGCTGCGTCTCATCTCTTGCTCTGTGAGTTATGTGCTGAGCGCTCTTTGTCTCTTGGTTCACTGTTGCTAGTGAAACCTCTTTAATATAAACCTCAAGTCACCTGAATTATTTTGTAATAATGTGGTCTATGTTAACAGGTGTTCGTGATAATTATAAACACTTTTGAAAAATTAAAATATATAGACTTTGTGATTTAGCATATTGGAAAATAAGACTTTCTTGTCATCAGCATGTAGCATTACACAGCAATAAAAATTAACAAATATTTTTATTAAGCATGCATATTAACATAAAATTCCCAATCTCGCTCCAATAGGAAAAAAGTACATCTTGCAGTAATGAGAACTTGTATTAAAGACGTTTTTATTAGCAAGGTATTCACTGTACATGGACAATTTTTCTCAGATTTAGTGAAACCGTAGTTAAGGATTGGGGTTTTAGAGAGCTGTTGTTAGCTTATCAGCTCAATTCCAAGACTATTCAAACACCNAAACCGTAGTTAAGGATTGGGGTTTTAGAGAGCTGTTGTTAGCTTATCAGCTCAATTCCAAGACTATTCAAACACCCTAATAGCAGGTGTTACATTGGGTGCTGGAAGAACATGGGTTTGAAATTGTGAATAAAGAGGGAAACTATTTTGCAGACCTAAATATGGACATTGGTCCCAGGCAGAAAAGCTCTCACGCAGTATGTTCAAGAGTAAAAGTTGATTGTGCACAAATTACTGCTTTCAGTTTTGTTCAAATTATCAATTTAAATTTTTTACTGAGTGGGAGTATTGCTGTAGAGTGAAACGGTTAGGAACGTATGTTACCATTATGTTAGTTATTATTCTTAAAATTCTTAAAACAAGTAGAATGTAAATAAAATATATAATCAACTCTAGTTAGTACAGCCCTGAGAATAACAACCCTCTCAAAATAACAACCGTTTTGGGGAACCATAAAAAAATAAAAAAATATTTAAGGAAATATGTTGGAAAAGATTAATTTCTTGCATTTATTTTGGTTGCTAATACTTGCAATGCTCTTTGCCACTGCTGCACAACTCTGAAGAAGTGAATATCTAAAAATAGACACTACCCTGCTAACACAAGACTGTCCGTTCCTTCCATCAAGGTTGTCANAAACCGTAGTTAAGGATTGGGGTTTTAGAGAGCTGTTGTTAGCTTATCAGCTCAATTCCAAGACTATTCAAACACCTTAATAGCAGGTGTTACATTGGGTGCTGGAAGAACATGGGTTTGAAATTGTGAATAAAGAGGGAAACTATTTTGCAGACCTAAATATGGACATTGGTCCCAGGCAGAAAAGCTCTCACGCAGTATGTCCAAGAGTAAAAGTTGATTGTGCACAAATTACTGCTTTCAGTTTTGTTCAAATTATCAATTTAAATTTTTTACTGAGTGGGAGTATTGCTGCAGAGTGAAACGGTTAGGAACGTATGTTACCATTATGTTAGTTATTATTCTTAAAACAAGTAGAATGTAAATAAAATATATAATCAACTCTAGTTAGTACAGCCCTGAGAATAACAACCCTCTCAAAATAACAACCGTTTTGGGGAACCATAAAAAAATATTTAAGGAAATATGTTGGAAAAGATTAATTTCTTGCATTTATTTTGGTTGCTAATACTTGCAATGCTCTTTGCCACTGCTGCACAACTCTGAAGAAGTGAATATCTAAAAATAGACAGTACCCTGCTAACACAAGACTGTCCGTTCCTTCCATCAAGGTTGTCAATGTTTACCCACGCACACCTGCCGTTACTTACAGGGTTGTTTAGGCAAGAGTTCGCTCTTTACAAGACCTCATAATAAAACACTGGACTGAACTACTGTGACACATGACGTCTATTAGAAATGGCAATGACATCAGTGTCGGACAAGGGTTCTATAGTGCCGGTCAGAGGCACTGGTGTCGCTTTATCTTGCTTGGGTCTTACCAGGGGTAGATCCTGGCTCGGCAACTGCTGCCTGTAATGAGGGCCCTGTCCTAAGACAGCTGCTGGGTTGATCGCTGGTGCGGGCGGTGACGGCGTCTGGTAGGTTGGTTGCGGCGCCTGGAAGTGAGGGCTGGCACGGCCCAGGGGTACTGGTAGGTACCCAAACGGTGTTGGCTGACTTGGATTTGCTGGAGGCGTGTACTCTCTTCCAGGCTGAGTGGGGGGATCTGGGGAAGGGGTCATTCGTTCCCAGTGTTCCTCCTTTGTTCCTTCCTGGCTGTCGGGTTGGCAGGAGAGGGCGTCTGGTAGGTAATTCAGGCGTCCGGGACAGTGTTCCACTTTGAAGTCAAACTCTGTTAAAAAACATTACCCACCAGCCGAGTTTGGTTGTCGTGACCTTGGACGCTTGTAACCAGATGAAGGTCTTATTGTCGGTCCGCAAGATGAAGGGTCTGCCCTCTAGATATTAGCGGTATTTCTGCATGGTCCATATCAAAGCGAGATATTCTTGCTCGTTGCTGTGATGTTTTCTCTTTGTCTCGTTAAGGCGGGTGCTGGCGTACGCAATTACTTGCAGTTTTATTTCTTCGTTCTCCTGGAACAGAACGGCTCCTAGTCCATCCTGCAGGCATCTGTCTGTAGTATTAAGGGTTTGCCTTCTTGTGGCCGGTGTAGCACGGGCATATTCTGGAAGCTGACTTGAAATTTTGGATGGCTGACTGCTGTTTGGCCCCCCACTTACACCGAGCTTCCTTCTCCAACATGGGGTTTAACGGAGCCATTAACTGCCCCATGTCTGGTATGAATTCCCGTAGGCNACCGAGCTTCCTTCTCCAACATGGGGTTTAACGGAGCCATTAACTGCCCCATGTCTGGTATGAATTCCCGTAGGCAGTTACATAGCCCCAAAAATCTCCTTAACTGCTTCTTTGTGGTGGGTTCTTCGGCCTCCAGTATGGCTCGAATACTTCCGGTTTGCGGATAGTCACCTTCGGGGGTGACTACATGTGTAGGTAGTAGATAATGGTTTTACCGAAATGGCTTTTTGACAACTTACAGGTTAGGTCGTGGATCTCTAGGCGTTCCAGTACTCATTGCCGGTGAGTACTGTGCTCCTCCCACGAGTCCGAACAGATGATCATGTCATCTAGGTAGGCAAAACAGAACTGGCCTACATAGTCGACGAGTACTTCTGCCGACATTAGCTGTTGAAAAGTAGCTGGAGTGTTCTTCAGGCTGAAGGGCATCATTTTGAACTGCAATGTTTCTCTCTGGCATGGTGACTGGTATATTTTCGGTCAAGGGTTGAAAAGATTTTGGCCTCCCCTATATCCCTCAGCGTGTGGGTAAGGTTGATAGCTGGCGGGGCGAGAGAGTGAGTAACATCATTCGAAGTTTGGTAATTAACGCGGAACTGTAATTCTCTGTCTTTCTTGGGCACGAGTACCACTCACGAATTGTAGGGCGAATCTGAAGGTTCTACCATTCCCTGCCCTTCATGGCCTGTCCCATTTCACTGCCATATGTTCCTTGTTGCCGATGTATATGTTGCGTTGCCCACAGTCTACGATACATTCTTGTTGGCGCAGCCAAGGNCCATATGTTCCTTGTTGCCGATGTATATGTTGCGTTGCCCACAGTCTACGATACATTCTTGTTGGCGCAGCCAAGGTTGTTCCAATATGACGTCTTCTCCTACGTGCCGGACCACTAGAAATTCGCCTTTGTAACTTGTTGCTTATGCAAATTGCTAGGGTTATTGATACCTCTACTTGCAGGATCTTGTCGGGGTGTGCCATGCACACTGGTTTGCCCCCGGGCTTCAGGTGACCGTGTTGGCTGTTCGTAAGGAAGTCACTTCTGATAAAATTGCCGGTGGCAGCAGAGTCTAGCAGGGCAGAAGCTCTCCTTTTATTTACTTCAACCTCAATGTGTAGGGCTTTGAGGGTGGAGGAGGGGGTATGGTTCGCTCATCAGCATTTGAATGGCGGCTTCGGGCCGGTCGTGATTGGAGATGGTGGCGTGCTTCACACCCCGGTTCCCTCTTTTCCCAACGGCCTCTCTCCCTTCTCCACGTTCTTGTATATCGGCCCGCTCTTGTTGCATGGCCTATCATCTGTTCACCCTTCCCTCGGCGCTGGGTGGTTTGCCTCTCTCTTGGTCGGACAGTCTCTGTTGAAATGCCAGCCTGAGCAGAACCAGCACTTAGGAAGCGCTGTAGTAGGTAGAAGGGGAGGGGGTGNTGTCTAGCACTGCTTGCCCTTTATAGTTTTGCTCGCATTCCCTAGCTCTCTCTACGAGCTCGTCAATGGTTTGCAGACGTGGGATTTGTAGTAGATTCAGAAGGTGGGTTAGAGAATGCGTGTAATAGCTCTCACGCAGCTCTCCTCATTCCCTCAGGGTATTATACGCTTGCACATCTGTACTTTTCTGTGTATAAATATTTCAGCTTCATCCTCGACTCCTTGGATGCAGGTGTGGAACTCAGTGGTCAGGCAGGCGAGGACCTCTTTGCCGGACAACTGGGTTGCTAACCGGTCGCGAAATTGTGCCTATTCAGTAATGAATTCGCCATACCTGGCCCACCATTCTTGAGCTTTCCACTCATCTGCTTGTGTGCTCGGGTGACCCATTGTTTAGGTGACACGTTGTTCGCCCTAAATTCACATTTGGATTCCTGTGTGAAAGTGACTGGGTCTTCCTGTGTTCGGCCGCTGAACTCTGGTAGTTGAGGGTCGTCTGGGTTACGGGTTGATGTAGCACCGTGGGTACCTGGGTTACCCGGTCTGTATTGTTCGGCTCGTTGACACATCACACAATTGTGTACAAGTCAGATGTGGGTAAATCTCTCGTCAGACCACCCTATACACCCGCAGTGAAAAGTTTGGTTGCAGGTTATACAAGTGATAACCCGATAGCCAATATCCGGTATCGGATATCTGTATTATCGGTACATTTACCATTATCAGAATCGGCACTAAAATATCGGCACATCGGTAATGGACATTCTAACCTCAAATATTTTCTCTCCTCTTCTGCACACTTAATTTTCTCAACTCTTAACATTAGGCTGCAGCAATACAACTTAAAAGAACATCATTAATTTAAAATGTCAATATGCAATAATAAAAAAAAAAATAAAAAATTTTTTACGATAAAAACAAATTATTATTTTTCACTTCACGGATTACATTTTTATTTTTGGTAAAGCAGTCTTATGTTCGACGTACGTTTCTCAAAGTAAAAAAAAGGATCGTGGCTTGTTAGCTTAGTTTTTNAAACAAAATGATCGTGGCTTGTTAGCTTAGTTTTCATTCCTGTCCTTTTACATATTTTTTGTAGACTAGCGACCTTCTTGCAACCTTAACTTAGTTTTGTAATATGTTGTAGTGAGCTATAATTTTGTATAATGTTAAACTATTTTTTTTGCTGCTTTGATGTACCGGGCATAAAGTAAATCTCACTTAACAGTAAGTCTATTTAGCTTATTGCAAACAAAACTTTTCCAGGCAGCAGTTTTCTCTCATACACTTTAGTGACAAATGTCTGCCTACAGTATGATAAATGAAAATATCGGTTTACAGGTATCGGATTGGTAAAATCCTAAATATCGGAACCTTCATCGGTATCGCGTTTTTTCAGTATCGGGCCATCACTAGGTTATACACCTCACTGTGTTTATCCCGCGACCTGGACACGTGATCCAGTTGCAGTGGGCGGTTTGCTGTTGGCAGCACTGTTCACACCAAAACTCTAAGCTTTCTGTGTAGTGGGGTCATTGTTCCTCCCTAGGCAGTGGTAGTGGAAACGACCTTGGCGGTGCAAGCACTCAATTAAGAATTGTCTCGCGCCATTGCACGAGGCAATGCGGCACCTTGTCTCGGAGTTGTCCGAGTCCATTGTGGTCGTGGACTACAATGGACGTCGGACATGTTTCTGGCTAACTGGATTGGGCGCCATGGGGTTTTTCTTGACTCCCCAAAGTCCGGTATTACTGGGATTTTCTCTTGGCCTTTCTTCATTATCTTGGGATTGTGCTGATCTGATCCTGTCCAATTAACTTGGGTTAATTTAACCTACCTATTGTTGCGTGACGGTCGAGGGATAGGAGCGCATCAGCTTTTCAATTGGTGTAGTTTTTTGTTCTGTCTTAGNATGCAAATATTGGCTTTTCAATATGGCGCCCAAAGCATGCGCCCACGAACTCACATTTTGACCACGCGTTTAGGACTGGCCATGTTTAAACCGAAAGTAGCCGATACTGCACGAAGTAAACAAACCGTGATTGCCTGCTTATTAAATGAAGTTAACTGCTAATAGTTGTTTTGAGGTTACTTACATTTATTTGTTGAATTTCTATAGAAACCATTGTTCAATTGTTATAAAGTGATTAGTGATATTTCAACATGGGTAAGTCGTATGTTAGCGAAGTTTGGACTTATTTTACAAAATGTGATGCTGAAAATGTGAACTGCAAAATATGTAACAAACAATACTCGCGCAAAGGAATATCAACTAGTGCTATGAGAAATCACCTGGAAGGTATGCATAAAAATGAGTATAATGAATTAAAAAAACGGGAAAATGAAAAGCGGAATGCTTCTACAACAAATGCTTTGGCATCCTCTTCGCGAAAATGTACTAAAACCAACCTAAAACAAATGTCTTTGACTGATTGCGTCGAAAAAAACTAAAAAGTGGGATAATAACAACGCCAAGTCTGTGGAAATTGACAATTTAATAAGCGAAATTATTGCTTTGGAGGACTTGGCCTTTAGTTTTTGTGGAATGCGTTGGATTTGTCAGATTGACGAACCACCTATGTCCGTCGTATAATTTAAAAAACTCGACAACATTTGATTTTGTTTATATGCGAGAATTTCTACAGCAAGGTAAAAGATAAAGTTTTGGAATTAATCAAATCATTTGAAAAAATNAAAGTGGGATAATAACAACGCCAAGTCTGTGGAAATTGACAATTTAATAAGCGAAATTATTGCTTTGGAGGACTTAGCCTTTAGTTTTTGTGGAATGCGTTGGATTTGTCAGATTGACGAACCACCTATGTCCGTCGTATAATTGAAAAAACTCGACAACATTTGACTTTGTTTATATGCGAGAATTTCTACAGCAAGGTAAAAGATAAAGTTTTGGAATTAATCAAATCATTTGAANTTGTTTATATGCGAGAATTTCTACAGCAAGGTAAAAGATAAAGTTTTGGAATTAATCAAATCATTTGAAAAAATGGAATTTACAACTGATATCTGGTCTGATTCTTGTTCAGGAGTATCGTTGCTGAGTTTTACATGTCACGGCATAACAAAAGAATTTGAAAGAAAAATTATTGTGTTAAAAGCAGAGGTATTTAACGATGGCCGACATACTGGTGAAAATATAGCTATAAAACTTGAAACCATGTTGTCATTATGGGAAATACCCAAAGAAAAAGTGCAATGAATTGTTAGGGATGCTGGTACTAACATGACAAAAGCTATTTCCTTGTTATTCATTAAAGATATTGATTGTTCATCACACCAAATTCAACTAGTTGTCAATGAGAGTCTTAAGGCACAAGATTCGGTTATTGCAGTGATTACAAAATGTAAGAAGATGGCTACTCATCTTCACCACTCAAATATTGCTCATGATGAACTTGCAGCTCTACAAGAAAGGCTCAATCAACCAAAGCTTAAGATTATACAAGAGTGTGTTACAAGATGGAATAGCAACTTTTATATGTTGGAGCACATTTTGAAAAACAAAGATTCGTTGTGTCTTTACGCTTCCACAAATAACAAAATTTCACAACTAACTTCCCAAGAGTGGATAATTGTGGAAAAACTAATTACTTTGCTCAGGCCTTTCGAAGAAATTACAAAAGAACTAAGTGCAGCCAATATTTCCATATCTTCAGTAATTCCATTACTGGCCACCTTGGAAAAGGTAATTGATGAATTTGATGTGACTGACGAATGCATCGGAAACACGGTTCTTGTTCTTAAACAAGAATTAAGTCGCAGATTTTCNATGAATTTGATGTGACTGACGAATGCATCGGAAACACGGTTCTTGTTCTTAAACAAGAATTAAGTCGCAGATTTTCTCATTTAGAAAATTACGTATTGTTTGCTACGGCTACTTTCATTGACCCGAGATACAAAGTGAAATTTTTCAAAAATTCTTTAACCAAAGATCAAGTTGTGAAAACTATTTTAGAATCCATCCATTGGAAACGATGAATCAAGTCTATCTTCTAGTTCAAATCCTAAGCGTGCCAGAATGACTAATCATGAAATTCAAACCTCTGGATCCAGTGCCTGTCTATCAGGGAAATCTATATCTTTAAGAGACACCATGAAATTGCTGTTGGATTCCAGTGAAAGTGAAGAAGGAGAGAAAATGAAAGTCCAAACCCTATAGAAGTTTTGATTAAAAAAACCATCAATGAATATTTAATAGATAAACGTGTGGAAAATGATGTAGACCCACTTACATGGTGGAAGGTGAATAATAAGAAGTATGGTATTCTTTCTCCTATAGCCTGGCAATATTTAGTAACACCACCCACCAGTGTACCTAGCGAAAGAGTTTTTAGTGGGGCAGATCTTCTTTACACACCCCACCGAAATAGACTGCAAGGAGAAAAGGCACCAAAACTTTTATTTTTGAAGTTTAATATTCCNATCTTCTTTACACACCCCACCGAAAAGGCATCAAAACTTTTATTTTTGAAGTTTAATATTCCTCTGCTACAATTTAATTACTAAGTGTTTTATGAAACTTACATAACTTACTTGAGTATATTTGGTAATTAAATTGTAACTTAATTACTATTATATTTTTTATAGTTTATCTATTATTATTTTGAACTCAAGAATAAATGTTAAATGGTTGTGTTAAAAATAATATAACTAGAACCAAAGTTAAAATTAACATGTTGATTTAAAGAAGATTATTTTTTGTTTTAATTAAAAAGAAGAAATGTTTTTGTTTCCTTTCTCAAAAAATATATTGTTAACTTAATTTGTAAGTAGTAGATTTAATGTACAATATGATTAGAGACAGAAATCTCTAGTAGATTTAATACTATTTAGATACCTATCAAGTTGCATTTGTGCTCTCACAAAAAATCTCATTTAAAGTGGATTAGTTTAATTAAAAATGGGGTAACATATTTAGCTCCATTGTTTTGTGTTTAAGAAGTTTGAAATTAATTTTTGTTTTCATACAATTGATATTTTAGTTTGCAAGTTTAGGTAAATACCTACATAAATTTGATTTTTGCTTAGATAAATAAGAATAAAATATTATTAAAAGCGTCTGTATGTACCTAAGGAGTAACATCAAAACTGTTCCCCAATTAAAACTTTTAAATTAAAATATAAATACCTAAATAAAAATATTATAAATCTTAGCAGTTGCATTGTTTATTTCATAAATATTTTCATTTTTTATTGCCAAATACATTCGCTATATATTCGCATAATTTTTTGCGAATGCGAATATTATAAAACATGCAAATATTCGCAACAACGCTAGTATCTATATACAGAGTCGGGCAGGTAGGCTGCTGGCTCGGCACAAAGTCTAGCCGAGCTAAGATGGGCTTGTGTGCGGAGCAGCTGGTTAAACTCCCACTGCCGTGCGTCTGGTACTCGTCGGCATGGGCTCTCCCGACCCGACTGGCTCTGCTGCGACAAGCAGGTACACGGCCCGCTGATTGTGGGTTGGAGATGCTGGTTCAACATCGTCAGCTGGATCTATGCCTAGTACCAGGGGTAGGCCTAGGTTCTCNGATTGGCTCGATGCCCAGTACCAGAGGCAGGCCTAGGCGGAGGTACTCAATGACAGACGACTGGGTGTGCAGCTTTGGGAAGTTTCACAAGGGGACCAAACAAGTTACTGGGGGGAATTGCGAGGTGAGGCCTCGACAGTTGGCAGGCGGCATGAGCTCATTCCTGGGGGGTTTAGAAGTTGAAGGCTGAGGCAGACTGTTTAATCAGGGCTTGCTTCTCAGCTAGTATAGCAGCTGCCTTCCGGTCGCTCCACTTACTTCCCCTCCTATGGGTGAAAGGCATTTACCAGGGATGAGGTGCTACGGTTCACTTCTGCAACGGGGTGGCAGGCAACGATGTCCCTAGCTATAGTGTATCCGAGAAGGGGTAGATCCCTCCTTGCCAGGCCTAGTGGTTGTGGCTCTACCATACGTATGCACCAGGTACCTTTACATGCCTGTTCCACAGTACGGGTGGCCGTCTAATGGGTTGTGTTTTTATGAAGTACATCAAGTGCTTTTTAGGGGACAGGCCGCAGTCCTACACTAAGTTCGCAAATAAGTCTCGAATTCTGGGGTTTCCTGCCTCTCCTTTACGGGGTGATGCTTAGCAGAGATGACTAAGCACAATTCCAAAAAGAAAGAGCAGACGGCTGTTAGACTGGTAATGTGTTTTATNGATGCTTAGCAGAGATGACTAAGCACAATTCCAAAAAGAAAGAGCAGACGGCTGTTAGACTGGTAATGTGTTTTATTCTACCCAGAATAGAACACTGTAGCACACACTCTCCTGCTACAACCAAGGCACTGATTCACTCTCAGAAGGTAAAGCAAAAGACAGGTGAAGAGGCCTGTCAGCTTGAAGAGCCTTGCCTTAAGGGGCGTGCTAGAAGAGCAAAGAGCAACGATTAGGTAGCCATAATAACAACTAAACNGATGCTTAGCAGAGATGACTAAGCACAATTCCAAAAAGAAAGAGCAGACGGCTGTTAGACTGGTAATGTGTTTTATCCTACCCAGAATAGAACACGGTAGCACACACTCTCCTGCTACAACCAAGGCACTGATTCACTCTCAGAAGGTAAAGCAAAAGACAGGTGAAGAGGCCTGTCAGTTGAAGAGCCTTGCCTTAAGGGGCGTGCTAGAAGAGCAAAGAGCAACGATTAGGTAGCCATAATAACAACTAAACCCTAACTGAAGCTGGTGGTGTCCTGAAGGGACTTGTGTGGGTTTGACGGCCAGTGTCAAGTGTAAGGGGGAATGAGGACTCTTCGGGGCTGCAGCGCGTGCATGAAGAAGTCCGACATTGGGTACTTGTGATCACAGGGTGTTCTTCACGAGGCAGAAGAGAGCAGACAGAGCAGAGAGCCTTGGCACAACTTGTGTGAAGGCGAGCTGTTGTTACCAACTGCAGAGCAACTATGCTGGTGTGGTTTACTGGTATTCCCTTCTCACGGGGACAATTTAATATTCTCTTCCTTGGGGTGTACTCCGGTCTGCAGGCATCCATCATATTTAAGGAGACTGAATACTGGCTTAGGTAGCTGTCATTCAGGGTTGTATCACATCTAGGGCACGTGGCATGCACGTGATGATATGTAGTTGCAGCAAGAAAAAGAAATGATATACATGCATCACACGTCAAAATAATAAATTTATTATTAAATAGGACATTCTGTCTGGTTGAGAGTTTGGTCTTACGTACGTAGAAGTTGTAAGTTCAGCTATTCTGCCTGTCTTTTCTACTGGTGTTTCTACGCTAAGTGTGAATATGAATGGGTGCATGTGTATATGCAGTGTTAAACTTTTATTCTTGCNCATCATATTTAAGGAGACTGAATACTGGCTTAGGTAGCTGTCATTCAGGGTTGTATCACATCTAGGGCACGTGGCACGCACGTGATGATATGTAGTTGCAGCAAGAAAAAGAAATGATATACATGCATCACACGTCAAAATAATAAATTTATTATTAAATAGGACATTCTGTCTGGTTGAGAGTTTGGTCTTACGTACGTAGAAGTTGTAAGTTCAGCTATTCTGCCTGTCTTTCCTACTGGTGTTTCTACGCTAAGTGTGAATATGAATGGGTGCATGTGTATATGCAGTGTTAAACTTTTATTCTTGCGTATGTACGTACGTTACTTGTAGGTTGTGAATCCGTCTTGATACCATTGAAGCATTGGCACAGTTATACTTTCTTATTAAAATGTGAATATGATTTATTTTGCCAGATCAAATAGACACACTAATTGTGTTAGCTTTCAATATTGCTGTAAATATCTATGACTATACGCTTTCGTTGAGGCGTACTTTATACGCACAAAACATTTCTGGAATAACAAACCCATATCAGGCTGATTCAATTGATCAAGGCATAATCTAGCCATCGCTTTTTAGAGACTAATTTCAAAATATTAGGATACAAAAATACTTTTATAAATTAAGTATAAATACATGAATTTAAATCATTAATGAATAACAGTGCATAACAGCAGCGATTCGTTTCCTAAGTCTATGTATTAAAATATTATTTTGAAACACAGTCAACATCTCAAACTTGAATGAAGGCGCGAATATTGAAGGTAAATCAGGTTCATGTAGCAGTAAATTTTGCAAGGAACATATTTTTCTGATAACAATTTCATCCCTTTCAGATTTCAACATTTCTCTGCAATCTATGGCGATCTGCCAACACGTTCGCATGCGGAAGCTAAAATAGCTAAACCAAAACATGTATAGCTATGTCACGCACTCGTTTGAGAATAGGAAACCAGTCTCATTATTTGCAAATGATTTCTACAATTTTAAATTTTTAGAATGCGATAATTTGACAAATATAAGTTGCGCACAGGAATAATATAATTATACAAGGAAATTGTTTTAATCACGTCAACAAAGGCATAATTGATATTGATATTCAGGGAAATATCATTTTGATGAACTGCCCAACAGGAAAATATTTTGATACGTGAGTTTTTATAACAGCGAGAATGTTTTCCTCTTGTTGAATTTAACATTAATGTGTTACCACAGTCCTTTCACCTACAGCATTAATACAATTTGTCTTGAATATAATAAAAGTATGTGTACGTTGGTTGGGGAATAATATATGTGCTTCATTCTTGCTTTATGTAACCAACCCTAAAAGTTCCTGTGTTCTTTTCGTAACCCTCTGTGACATTGAGGCAGTATTTAACAGTATTTACATTTTACTTTAATTACCATAGAGATATTGCCCAAACTCATCAAAAATATATGTGATGGGACATAAAATAGGACTGAGTTGTTGTCTTGAGAGCCCTTGATAGTGAAATGAGTTGAGAATGGAGCAGCACCAGAATGCAAGGATGGGGGAAATGGGAGATCCCTAAGAAAACCCGTCGACCAGCTGCATCGTCTAGCACCATTCCCACAGGTCAATCCTAGAATGCCAAAGATGATGCCTAGTCTCGGAAGACACAGAGGGGTGGAGTGCGAGGGTGACTCCAGTGGTTTGGTACTCGGACGCGTGTCTGAATGTGCATGGGTAGCTGTGAAGCGCTGGTGGCTTCGGTAAGCTGACGGGCAGTGTGGCATTCTGGTCTAGAACTGTGATAAGTGATGTCGGATCGCATCCGGGCAGAGTGATGATCTGTGAAAGCGAGAAGTCGGTGCACGGTCGGGCAGAGTAACGTCCTACAACGGAGCCGTGAGAGACAGCCTTGAATTGTGGACTGCGGCCTCTATATACACCCAGAGCACAGGGACAGTCCAGGAGGTGCAGATAGCAGAGAGAGGTCATGTAGAGAGAGGCGATGGAGAAGAGAAGTGGTGGAGATGGCAGAAGGCGGCTTGTTTCTCCTTCGTGGTCGAAGTGGGTGGTGGACCAACAAGGATGCATCAGCTGGCCCAAGTCAACCCTACGCTTCAACGACGGTATTTGTCATATATGGCTTAACGTTTCTTCTAGGGAAGGAGCAGCAGCTGTGGCGAGGCCAGAATGGTTAATGATAACACCCGTGGCACGTCAACGTTTTACTTTCACAGAATAAAATGTATGAAACTTGCAAACATGTACAACTTGCAAATTTGTAAATAAGTCACAGCTGCCAAACCAACATGTTAACATTTCTCTCTCATATTACGAACATGGTTAAATTTTTGCTGAGTTGTTACGAAAAATACTTAAGTTTAAATTTGTAAAATCTTGTAAATAAGTTTTTTTGTGAACTTAAATAGGAACACAAAATAATGTTCCAGTTCACAGGAAAAAGGAAAAAAAAAAGTTGGAACTTGGTTAATATGGTAATAAAAAAAAATTGTTCCACAATTGTGCAAACAAAAATGATCTAAATAAAGTGAGCATGCTCATATGAATGTGCTCTCTCTGAGTGATGACTAAAATCCTAGATAGCTCCTTATTACTGTCTTGTAATGGATTGCCAACACATACACAGAAGACGAGGAGAGATTGAGGTACTACATGTCACACTCTCAAAGACCAGGCAGGAAGGAGAAGCAGGCCTAGCAGACGGCTGGTCAGCGCTGCACTGGCATGAAGGGGAAGGTAGGGCAAGAAGATGTAGGCAGAGGGCGCCACACAAACTACAAGCAAGTTTAATTAAAGTGTGTAAATTGTATTAATGTGGTAAGCATAGCATGAGGAAGTGACAGTTCCCAGTACTTGCAGAGGTGTGAATCCAAGTGCATAGCTGAAATATGCAACAGTAAAAAATCCCACTGAGCCATCAGGAATTTCTGTGTTTCGAGAGGAGCGACATAATCAACTACAGAGAAAAATGAATACAATGTTGGTGCATCATGAGGAGGCACTGAAGATGCGTGGAGAAATGCTTCGATGTAAAGGGAAATGATGACTCATTTATTGTCATGCCACTTTGTAATTATTGGCCAGGCTACAGCACAGTTATCCTCGGTGATCGGATGGGCCTGGACGAGAGCCGACGCCTCCAAAGATAGGTCCAACTTCAAATATGTTAGCCATTCAACATTCGTCAGTTGCATTTTGTAGATCATGAGTGTGGTGAATACATTACTGAAGTTCAGCCACGGTTTGGAATCATTACTAAAACTGGGTGTTTTTATTATCAGTAAGACTACTTTGGAGCTTGCGTAGTGATGTGTGCGTAACTGTGATAGCTTGTTCTCGACACCACCGCAGTAGAAAAGTAAGTCTGTTCGCCACGAATGAAGCATTCATGGTTTGTTTCTTGGATGAAGGCACTATCATTAATGCTAGCTACTTCAGGGTTCATTGTTGATGTTTCCACAACTGTGGTACATTTCAGCACATTGGAAGGAACAGGTCAAATNTAGCTACTTCAGGGTTCATTGTTGATGTTTCCACAACTGTGGTACATTTCAGCACATTGGAAGGAACAGGTCAAATTGTGGGATAATTTGCACATTTAACAGTCACATTTTAAGTGTGTTTTAGTCTCTGCTCGGTTCTTCCCAATTGCAAGTGTAAAATATTTGGGTCAGTCAACATGACAGTGTTTCTTTATAAACACAAACAAGTAAGTAAACGCTATAGCACATTGGTATAGAAAATGGAACGGAATAAAACGGAATATCTTTCACATAAAGAATGGCATGACACGTGTTATTATAATGGCTTGTAATTATAATTGAAACAAAAATACTTGACAGNCTTTCACATAAAGAATGGCATGACACGTGTTATTATAATGGCTTGTAATTATAATTGAAACAAAAATACTTGACAGGAAGGTATACATTGGTAGCTCGTAACAAAACAATAATCCATTGTGAAGGCACATTACAGTTTGATGTCGGCACAATNGAAGGTATACATTGGTAGCTCGTAACAAAACAATAATCCATTGTGAAGGCACATTACAGTTTGATGTCGGCACAATATTCCAGAAAGAACACTGCTATGTGGATCTGGCCACGAGGACCAACATTCCACAGACATTCAACATGGACAACACACATTGATAGTTGTAAACTCAAAATATTATTTACAAACTACAAAACTTAGTGGTGCTATAAGGAAACCTAAAGTACTGAAATATCAGGTAGTATGCCAGCGAACTTGGCATTAAAATGGGTGTTGCAACTATTGCCATGTTGTAATCTCACTGACTTTGTGTTAGTAACTAAATACAAATAGCTGTAAAATTAGTGTTTATGTACCATCTAGCAAGATGGCTGGATTCTTGTATTGAAAAAAGTATCGTCACATGCGCCTAGGTGTGACCAGGTTCATAACAACCGGAAGGTCTTAATGAAATTAAAGAACTGAAGTCAATTTCCTAATTTATTTATAATTGTGCAAAAGAGATAAAAAAAATCTACACAGCTTTTTTTTCACAGTCTACTATAATTCACTCACAATTCTCTGTTCCTACTAATAAACTCTTACAGAATAGTTATTTATATATGTTCATTCAGTCAATAATTATACTGTACATGCTAAAAATGGTTGTGAGTCAAATGCTCTTAATCAGTTGAGTTGCATCAGTGTACAAGTCNTGTACATGCTAAAAATGGTTGTGAGTCAAATGCTCGTGATCTCCCACCTTGACTCTGACTTTCGGAAAACCACAAATACCGTGTCCCCACACACTCCTCACCCACATACAGACATTCTCAAAGTGTCGCCATAGCAAGTTTCACTGCACAATAATTTGTGAATGCTTTAAAATAGTCTCTTTTGGATAAATGTTGTTGTGTTTTTTGACGTACTGTTTGGTGTTATGCAATATATTAACACCTATTTTGGTGTAATTTGAGTTTTATCGCCATTCACCATAAAATCTTGTCTCTTTGTAGTTAATTTTGATAAAGTGAGGTACAAGTTACTTTGCTAAGACAATGGTGTGTGACATGATGTGCGTGAACCTCGGGCATGCAGAGGAGAGGAAATGTGTTGACAGTGCAGGGGAACGTGTGAGGTGGGACAAGCACGTGTTGTAGAGTCATGCGTGTACGTGGTGTGGTTGTAGGGCAAACTGGTAGTGGGGCACAACATGCTGCTAGACCTCTGCCACTCGCTACATCAGTTCGTGGATCCCTTGCCTCCCGACTACCTCGGCTTCAAGGAGATGGCCAGCTTCGTCTTCCCCAAGTGAGTTTACGCGCTGTGTGCCTTGCCACAGCTACCTGGCTACAATACCATTATTCTCTTCCAGAAAACTGCGGCAAAAGTATACGGCTATGGGACTAAAATTGGTGGATTATCGACAAAACAACTGTGTTAAGGCATAGTATAACGACAAAGGTTAACTCTTTCACACTAAATATATACATTTTTTATACTAGAAATTGTATTGTCACTATTGTGTTGATTGTATTCACTGTACTTAAGGTTCCTCGTTAGAGTACTATAACAATTCTACTTTGTAGAGGTCTAAGAGTACTCGAAAATTGAGCTCGGGCCAAATACTTGCTTGTGGCTCGAGCAGTATCAATGTCTGGTCATGGTCGTTCAGTCTATGACCAATGAGACTGTGTGTTACTGTTATTGGAAGAAAACCACACATTGTTGATTAACGAAGTGGAAATATTTAAAATAAAGCATGTTCTGGTACTCGGATTTGTCAGAAATGGAGATATGAATATCAACATCAATATTAGCCTATAACTGGGATGCAAATCCATTTAAATGCCTGACGAGATAGTTTGTTAAATGTTTGCTAGATAATGGAATGTTATTCATTTACGGAATAGTATTTGAAAATGTAGTTGTGTTACTAACAAAATTATCCCTGAGAATTGCATGTATGATGAGAGATTCCCACCAAAATTAGCATAAAAATGGGATAGTAAATCGGCCTATGATGCAGGGTTTGATGAAACAATTTGTTAGAAAAGTAGGATTTTATTCATTAGGACTTGTTTTATGCTTTTCACAAGGAACAAAATCATGACATATGCTTTGAAATAAGCAAAAAAAAAAAAATATGATTGTCAAAATTTGCTTGGGAAGTAGTAAAAACCTTTTTTGTTCAAATAATCAATTGCAATAGTTTGTGCTGAATCGATCTTTCATTGGAACGACATCCGATAGTATCTAACGAGACATTAAAACTTAAATTGGCGTTTGTTTAGGTTATCAGAAAACGTGTTGATTTAAACTTGNTGTGGCTCGAGCAGTATCAATGTCTGGTCATGGTCGTTCAGTCTATGACCAATGAGACTGTGTGTTACTGTTATTGAAACAAAACAACACATTGTTGATTAACGAAGTGGAAATATTTAAAATAAAGCATGTTCTGGTACTTGGATTGTCAGAAATGGAGATATGAATATCAACATCAAAATTAGCCTATAACTGGGATGCAAATCCATTTAAATGCCTGACGAGATAGTTTGTTAAATGTTTGCTAGATAATGGAATGTTATTCATTTACGGAATAGTATTTGAAAATGTAGTTGTGTTACTAACAAAATTATCCCTGAGAATTGCATGTTTGATGAGAGATTCCCACCAAAATTGGCATAAAAATGGGATAGTAAATCGGCCTATGATGCAGGGTTTGATGAAACAATTTGTTAGAAAAGTAGGATTTTATTCATTAGGACTTGTTTTATGCTTTTCACAAGGAACAAAATCATGAAATATGCTTTGTTTTTGAAATAAGCAAAAAAAAAAAATGTGATTGTCAAAATTTGCTTGGGAAGTAGTAAATACCTTTTTTGTTCAAATAATCAATTGCAATAGTTTGTGCTGAATCGATCTTTCATTGGAACGACATCCAATAGTATCTAACGAGACATTAAAACTTAAATTGGCGTTTGTTTAGGTTATCAGAAAACGTGTTGATTTAAACTTGNGATAGTATCTAACGAGACATTAAAACTTAAATTGGCGTTTGTTTAGGTTATCAGAAAACGTGTTGATTTAAACTTGATGTCAATGTTTTTGATTCAACAATTTTAAGTTACAATGGGAGAATTTTACATTTTCGTAATGTCAATGTAGCAGTGTGCAGTTATTGCACTACAAATATAAACAGCATTTGTGTGACGTCAATAGTAGCGGTGGAGATACGAACTGTGTAATGATAATAGGTTATTTCTACAAAACTAGTTTTCATAAGTTAATAATTACAGGGTCTTCAAGGTTTTGCAGACAATTGTTGGCTGAAGCAAAAAATTTTTACTTCAGTCATTTGCAGAATAATTCTTTTTACAGTTGCATTTTGTAGATTAGTCTGTGTGGGAATCTTGGCCAATTGTCTCTTTTATATGCAAACACATTTACTGTATACTGTACATGGGCTGATAACTATTTTTTAATTTAACTAGCAAATTTCAGCTGTTGAAATAACATATTTAAATAAAATCATGCACTTCAATTTAATATTTTGCTGAATGAAAATTAACTGTACACTTACTTTGTTGTTTGTAGTATTGTATTGCATTTTAAAAATAACAGAAATTTTTAATGAAATTTTAGAAAAAGTTGTGAAAAACATACAGACAATATTTCATCAAAACTGAAAAATCACGAAATCATTTTCAGAGAAAAAAAAGGGGTGGGGGGTATTATTCACAAACAAAACAATGTTTTAAAAGGTTTGGTTAAAATTATTCTTTAGAGCTACAGATATGAGCACAGATTACCTTCAAAGTGCTAAAATTATCCTTATTATTAAAGTAATTTTTTTTGTATGCAATAAAAGAGCTTCTTCTTGAGTTCAAAGCTTGTTCCCAACCTCACAGACCTCTACTTTGTCAAGGTACTTTNATGCAATAAAAGAGCTTCTTCTTGAGTTCAAAGCTTGTTCCCAACCTCACAGACCTCTACTTTGTCAAGGTACTTTTATTTCTTTCCGCTACACATTATAAGTTTATAAAATTCTGTGCAAGATACAGTGGAACCGCGTTATAACGATAATCGACAATGGTAAAATAAATTATCGTTATAACAAAATTTACTATGACCCATAATTTTTTTTTTGTATTTGCCCTTGTAGATCCTGTGTTTAAAGAAAGCCGCAATGTTCCTCCTCCATTCTCCTTCCTATCCCCCAAATTTTCGTGATGGCGGGAGGGAGTAAGTTGCCTACCAATCAGCATGCTACTTCACTCATTCTCTCTCTCTCTCTCTTTCTCTCTCTCTCTCCTCTCTCTCTCTCTCTCTCCTCTCTCTCTCCTCTCTCTCTCTCCTCTCTTTCTCCTCTCTCTCTCTCTCTCTCTCTC
>NQII01003154.1:0-16814 GCA_002778355.1 Clitarchus hookeri | reverse complement strand
ACCGGTAATAAGCAAAAGGATATTGAATTTTAAATGTTCAACATGACCAAAAAGCTTGTGCTTAGCGGGAGAGGATCTGATGGATTATATTTCCTACCCTCGAGTAAGGTAGTGTGGTACAGATAGGACCGGGGTACAAACAATTATATAATCTCAGTTAATTAGTTTATGCAGTTGCAAAGCTAATGAAAAAGAAAGATATAAGATTACAATGACATCTAATCCTAGCCCTAATGGAGTAGCTAATAGCTAAATTCACTGCTGAAGTGAACTAAGTTCCCTCATGATATGCTTATATGCAATTCAAGTTAACAGGGGCAATCAAGCAAATTACTGGAAATGTGTGCACTGAGAAAAGTACTTATATGGTTGGAAACCCCTAGTCACACAGAAAATAGAAGATGCTACAGGATACGAAATTCGGCTGTTACACTTCCAAAATACAACAAAAGAACAGCTAGGTTGGAGCCATTCAGTTGTCTTATCTTGAGGTAAGTGTCCAAGTGATTTTATCTTGCTTTACAGTATTGGCTTGGATAAAAACAAATTGTTAGTGTAAAAAGGTTCATTGGTTTACATGATACAAGTAACATGACACCGGTTGTAAAAAAGTTTCCACACCAGTTGACTTGCATAAGACTGAGAATAAGCAATTTGACAATGTGAATAATTGTAAGGTATACAAATGTGAACGGAGAACAATAATAATAGGCACAATGTGAATACATGTAAACAGTGGCATAGTACATGCGAGGTAACTTGACAAAGTTTACACACGAGATTTAGGCAAAGTAACAATATGAGCATTAATTCATTTGATTTGCGAAATGCTAGGTATAGTTGCATCTAGAGACAAGTGAGTACTATAATGAGTTTAGTTGCACAGAATCAACTCTTGAACAAAGCAGGTGATTTGGAATGAGCTAAGCCATTCTAGCATTAGGCACAGCTTGGCTTCCAGGCATGCTTTTGTTTAGGGTTTATATCATAGGCTGATTATCGTTACATGTGCTTTAAAACTTTTAACTCTCTCACTCTTCCTCTGGCTCATGGCCATAATACATCTCCTCTGCAGTTAGGTTGCAAAACTCAACGACAAATAAAGTCAGTAATACATCACTCAGTACTTGCAATCTTTTCATGAGTTGGTTCACGTAGTGGAAGCACATAGTCGGTTCACGACTGGAAGAGACTTTCTTGTTCGGGACGATTTCTAGATGAAAGTTCGGGTAAAGCATAGGTTCCGCCAAAGGTAAACAAACATTGCCATGTGATTGCCATGTGACTGCCATGTGGCAATGTTTACATTCCACTGTGTGTGTACATGTGTTCGTACATGCACGTACCCATTATAAAAGTCATGTATATATTATTGATGGATATTCCACAAGCGTAAAGTTTTTAATCTTGACAATTTCACACAAAAGAATATGCGATGCAAGCGAAAAACATTTCATTCTATAAACCCAAAATGTGAGTATTAAAAATTTGATGTTTCGTGTGTGTGTGTGTGTAGGTTTGATTTTGACTGGGGGGTTGGGTGGGGGAGAAAAACTTTCACTTTGATTACATATTATAGATGTGGCACAATACTTTGCTTTGAAATGTGTCAACATTCAAGGAGTCCATCCAACAACATAAACATGGCACCGCCAATCTCTCATAAGCCCCCTGATGGACGTGCTGTCACGAGGTCAGGAACCGAAGTTCCCATAACTCTTATAGTGGGTTTGCAACAAAAATGCAACCTGACAGACTTTGTTCAAATAATTGAGCCGGCGGCAGGCCGCTGTGTTTATGTTTTAGTTGGGCTCCGGGCCCGTATTTAATGCTATTAACCTCTGTTGCTATCTTAAAATATTTTTNGAGCCGGCGGCAGGCCGCTGTGTTTATGTTTTAGTTGGGCTCCGGGCCCGTATTTAATGCTATTAACCTCTGTTGCTATCTTAAAATATTTTTCCAAACAAAAATGTAACTTAAAAACTAATACGAAAAGACATTGGTTTCACTAATGTGACTGGTTGGAGGGGTAGCAAACACTTCCCCTCTTGGAGAGAGATGGTCAGACTAGTTGGCCGCCTCTGTGACAGCTGGCGCAGACTGTGCTGGAGGGGGCAGCTCTTGCTGCTCCCTGCATGCTGATTGGCCCACCAGGGGTGACTCAGAGTGCTTTCTTCTCCCCATGGTTGGTGCTGGTCTCGGCGAAGGCGGGCGATGTGGCTCTGGAGACGACGGTGGTTTGGTGGGAGTAGGAGCCCGGGCATGGGAAGCAATGGGGCTCGAGTCTGGTGCCACTATGTCTGGCGTTTGTATTCTGCCGCAGCTTAGTGCAGGCCGTCTGACTTGCTGCTCCCTGCATCCACTGTTCGTACATGTTTTGCTCCTCCTTATTGATGCAACAGAAATCTTAATTAGGATTTCTGTCTCACAACTGAGACCTTGTTCGCCATAGCTCTGGGGAGTACTGCAGTCGACAGGTGGCAGGAATATAGATTGAAGGTTCCAACCAAAGTACGGGTGCACAATCCTTTATCCGAAATCATTGGAACCAGTGTTATTTAGAATTTTGGAATTTTCCACATTTCAGAATTCTAAGTTATTAATTATCTTAGGTTATGTTGAGTTAGGTTATGTCGGAAGTTTTAGTGTTCAGACAGCACATTATAACTAATCACTACATTTATTAGAGATAATAATAATAATACCTGCAGTATTTAATGAAGTAATGTTTCCAACTGTGGAAAACCATCTTGATGATGAGGGAACATTGTTGCAATTGCAGTCGTTAGATGGCTGTCGGCAAATGTCTGACAAAGGTCCGGGAACAGGAGTTTCCAGGGATGATACAGCACGAGAACAGGCAGCATTTTAAAATGCTACTTTAAGTTTTGTAGTTCCAAACTCATATTCTTCTGTTAATTGCCGCGCAGGTACACCATGATCAAACTTCTGAAGTAATTCCACTTTTTTGTTTTATAGACACGTATCTGAAGTTCTTTTCTAAATTTTCACCATAAAATTTAACAAAAAGTTGCAAAATTAAAATAGGTAAATAACCATAGAACAGAAAACCGGCGCTGGTTTATGCTGGGTTTATAATAAAATTATTATGCATAGGAGTTATGCAGTAAGAGCTGATCTGGCATACAGAAACATACCTTCTGTATTTGCAGTTTCAAATTAATGTTTCAATTCTTAATTCCAGCCAATGTAAACAAGCGACAAGCCTTTCATGTTTACTTTTGTTCGTAACCTAACCTCGTATATCATAACCATATTTTAAGCAGATCATAATTAAAAGCCTACATTTTCTATCAAAGAAGCTTATTTTTGTGAACAAATATAATTGTAAACATGTGCACTAACATGCCAAGATTTTTTTATGCTTAAATTATTGTAAATAACAGTTTCCCACCACGACACTGATTGCTCTGTTGTGATTGGTCGCCACATACAACTATTTCTTTTAACGCCTAAGGAAATCCCAACACACAAACCTGCTAAGTTCCATTGGGAACCAATACATAAGATAACACACTTTCAGTTCTTCTGCACACTAAATAATGCATAATTTAACACGTATTTTTTCTATTGTAAACCCAGGAACATGTTGGGCGGCTCGGCACCCAGCGGATATGATTATTGTCACTGCTGCGTTGCCACGTTTCATGTCACATGACTCACACATCGCCTGCTGCCATGCCTACCAATGGAAAAATAACCATCAGGCAAACACCCAAAAAATTTTCTGTTTTCGGATTATAGAATTTTGGATAAAGGTTGGTCCACCTGTACCTTCGACGGGATGAAAGCTTTTAGGACAACCCTGAATCATGGTGAAAGCACCCCCATACAGTGCACATTGCTTGTGTCTTGGTGTGTGGTTCAGATAAACCCTTGAAAGTTGTCATGGATCAAAATCAGGTACAGCTGACAAATTCTCAATGCACTTCTGTAACCTAGGGTTGGGCGTCTTCGTCCCATATCACCCTCGCGGCAGCACGGAACTACCCAATACCTATTTCTCGTTGAGGCATGTGAGATGTCCTTGAGCAGCCACAAAAGGCTGACTCAGACGAGGTACAAGACTGCAAGGTGGAGATGCCAAGTGTTGATGAGTGCTCACCATTTTTTGCCCCATGTGTACCACGATACAAATGAAGTCAGTTTTTGAGCAGAAATGTCATACTCAGGTAGTCCACCCATAAGGAAAACAGTATCAAGTCAGGGAATTTCATGTGACAGGGAAATGTCAGGGAATTTTCACCTGGGTCAGGGAAAATATAAATATGCATTTCAAAATGTAAATTTTTAAGTATGTGAACTGACAGTAATCCATTTAAGTGACATAGGGCCTATGTGTGCAAAATTAAAAATTTGTGTGTTTGTAAAGAGCACTTGTGTGATGTCAATAGCTTGTATTGTAAGAAATATGGATGGGCTGAATAAAATGTTGGACCTGCTTGCTGGTCTGTTGCAGTGTAATTTAATGCAACTTCACTGATAGCATATTTGTTCTGTCAGCTGTGGAAAAATATGGTATTTGAAGGTTTCAGTCTGAAAGATATGTCAAGGAAAATGGTAAGATTCTGCCTGGAAAACAGGGAAAAGTCAGGGAATTCCAAAATGAAATTTCAGTGGACGTCCTGACAACAGTGTCATCGAGAGCGTGTCCCAGGACCGGTCGCTTTAGCTGTTGCCTCAGATGCGATCCACTAAGACACGTGGCTGCTCATAGGAGGAATAGCTGCAAGGCTCTCAAAGTGGTACTGTCGCGCACAAGCCGTCTTCAATAGCAAACAGCTTCCTTGATAGAGCACCCCGCATATCTGTCATCTCCCTTGACAGCAGCACCTCGCTGGTCTGCTGACTGCCACCTTCAGTTCAGAGCAGCATGGTCCATCATCCTGTACTGGCAGCATCCCAAGGTGAAAACATTGAACATCCTAAGTGGACTGTCGACAGGTGTGTGTAGTGTCAATCTGCCCTGAAAATCGAGCCACGAGTACTGAATGACACCAGCGGAACAGTTGTAGGACCGTGAAAGAGACGCAGAGAATAGGGAGTGCCACCTACCTATCTCCTCCTACTCCACCCCACANACTAGGGAGTGCCACCTACCTATCTCCTCCTACTCCACCCCACACTTAATAAGGAGAAGCAACTATATTGTTTTTGTTTGTTTCTATGTGTGCATATCTGCTTACATGTAGTGTAAGAACATTTCATCAACTGACTATTAAACATGTTTAATTATTTCAACCTACATTCAGACTCTTNTTACATGTAGTGTAAGAACATTTCATCAACTGACTATTAAACATGTTTAATTATTTCAACCTACATTCAGACTCTTTTTTATATTATTAACAGCCCAACCAAGGCTTGCTTGTACCCAATGGACTGCCTGAAATATTTTTATGCTATGTTCAATTATTTTTCATTTTATTTCGGTTTACATTTGTAGGTAATGATTTGTTTTCATGTTGGCAGGCTGAATCTCCTGAGAGGTGTTGACTCGGCGTACATCAATTTATCAGGAGATGATCGTGAGTACTACTTTACAAGTATAGTTCTACAAGTATGTATTTAAAATATGGGTCGTCGAGCACTCAGATATTTCAGTTGAGTCGANACTTTACAAGTATAGTTCTACAAGTATGTATTTAAAATATGGGTCGTCGAGCACTCAGATATTTCAGTTGAGTCGAGTTTCTAACAATAACTCAAAATCGAGCTCAATGTTTTTTCAGTTCAAGATATTTGATTTATTTTAGCTGCAGATTTAATGGTTTATGTTCTTATTACCAATTAGGTGTAATATAATTTATGTAAATGATGTAACTCTAAATTACAATGTCTAATTTAGCACCTACCGTATGTTAGTGCAATTANACTTTACAAGTACAGTTGTACAAGTATGTATTTAAAATATGGGTCGTCGAGCACTCAGATATTTCAGTTGAGTCGAATTTCTAACAATAACTCAAAATCGAGCTCAATGTTTTTTCAGTTCAAGATATTTTATTTATTTTAGCTGCAGATTTAATGGTTTATGTTCTTATTACCAATATAATTTATGTAAATGATGTAACTCTAAATTACAATGTCTAATTTAGCACCTACCGTATGTTAGTGCAATTAAACAGCAAAACACCACAACTGAACCTACCCTACCTCCATTGTACTTTTTATTGATGTGACATCATCATCACAAACAAGAAATAGAATATTTTAGTGGCCACTAAGGAAATAGTTTATTAAGAGTTCACACAACACACAGTAATACTGTTTACCATGCCATTATTATTTTATAAGAAAATGTTACGGTCAAGAAATGTAAAGCAGTGGCGATCAAGTATGAATGTACACTTAATATTAATGTGACAAACATTTGTGGTGCGTATCCAATATTCATGTAATTTTTTCAGTAATGTTTCACTAAAACTCAAATGTAAACAAACGTATATCCATGGTATCGTGTAATAAATGTGTTAGAAAGGCAACTGTAAAAACTGCATGACTTGGCTACTCTAAAATAAAAATTATTAGAGATGGATTCAGTCTCAGTTAGTCGAGCAGAGTCGGGTCGAGTTTGTAGAGATGAAGTCAATTATTTAGTCACAATTTAATTTTTTTGGTTACTCTGGATGAATTTTGAGTTATGATTGTCACAATTGGGATGGGTTTTTTAACTGGTTGCAGCATATTCACAAAGGCAAAGGCACTCATTGCTGATCACTGTATGCATAAGTAGATATAGATACAGTGGAACCGTGTTATTGCGAGTATGGCCTATAGCGTCACGTACGCTATTGCGATAGTTTTTTAATGCACCATCATTTTCCCTATCATTTGAAAGGTACTTAATTTTGTTTATAATGAAAATCTGTTAATGAAGCCTTTCACTATAGCGATACAAACATTTGTAAACTCGTATTTTTAAAATATTTAAACACGTCGTATTGCAAGTGACATCCACCCACTTGCCATGCCCGAGCCAGCCTTTGTTAAGTCTGTGTCGCATGGCGACACATGCATCGGTGATGCGGGTGAAGAGGTGCGTGCAGGTGTTGTGAGGGAGGACGAGGGTATGAATGAAGAGGGGAGGGGTGCGAATGGGAGTAGAGCTAGTCGAGGCCAAGAAAAGGGGGGTATGCTGGATATAGTATAGTACAGGGGGGAGGGGAATGGTAGGTACTGTTGAATGTAGTAGGGGGCGGCGATATGCTAGCAGCCTACCGCTCCTTTTATGTTGTGGAGGTAGGAAGACTATGCCGCTTGCAAGGTCATTGCATCACCACGTGCAAGACGTGTAAGGGGAAAGCAAGATTACGTCTTAACAGTTGCTAGACAATGCTACATTGTTTATGATACTGTATTTACTCGTGTATAGTGCGCACCATGATTTTTGCAACAAGTACCGAGAAGAATTTGTTTTTTCTAAATAAAATTGCACCAACAACTTGTGGCACCTGTTAGTATGTAACAAATTATTCTTCTTTTACATAAATGTTTGGTGATTGTGATATGTTTCGAAAATACTTTAGTTAAATAACTTGCGGCACTAAAAGCCAAAACATTGTGGCGTGCTGTAAGAAAACGGTACCCTACGGTCGTTAAAAGAAGAATGTCTCAACAACTGTGGTGGGCGGCCGGCTTCCTTTTTCTTTTAGCTTTTTTTACGCAGTAACATGCTGGGGTGGGGTGTTTTTTTTTTTTTTTTTTTTTCCATGCTGGAATGTCACCCCTCAAAAAAAGTCATGTCGCCTCTTCCCTTCTCATCCTGAGAGGTTGGCTATCCTCTGCCTTACACGGAAACAAAGAAGGTTCGGAGAAATTTGTCGATTGGCAACATGAATGTGAAAGGGAGTGGAGGGGAAATGCAAACATGTGGAAGCTCTGTTTTGAGGAGAGACTGGATTCAAAGAGNTTTGCGACGATGCAGGATGCAAGATTTGAGGATGCACGTGACTGCCATGGCTGGTGGAATGGGGTTGCGGCCTACACGTAGCCTTGACACGAGGACTGAACACAGTCGCGTAGTTTCTGCGCGCAGTTCAGGTTACATTACTGATTGTTAACTTTTTTAAGGACACAAAGTGAAACGCTGCAAGCAGCATGTACTAATTAAACACCAATAATGCATTATCAATCACTGCTAAGAGAAATGCCTACTTGCAAGTTATGTTATAATTATTTCAAATAAACGTTTTATCACTGATTTTATATACCAATATAAAATAGTCACAGATACTGGAAACGGCCAAGTCAAATTGCCGAGCCGCCACACAATTTCAATTTTCTTCAGAATATTTTATGACTGACAGCTTAAACCTCGCAGTGTGAGAAGCACGTGAACTTCCGGCATTCATCATTACACGTTTATTGCCCATGTATTGCGTAAGCACTGCCGTGAAGAAGCAGTTGGAACGGGGACGTGGATAAGCCAAAGGAGTGGCACTAGTAGTGGTGGAAAATGTACCGTGTCTACACATTGGATTGGAGGAAGTGTATTATTGATCTGCTGTTTGCTTTGTGACCACGAGAGAGAGACAAGATAGGAGTGTCGAGGGACAGGAGAAGAAAGGAAGCGGACAGCGGCGAGAGACAGATTGTAAAGAGAGGGGGACGTGTAGTGGGGCGAAAAAGGAAAAGAAGAGGTAGCGGGGAGACAGTCGCAAAGGAGGGGCGTGAGACGGGAGGAGAAAGAGTGTAGGGCTTTGTGTGAGTAAAAGAGAGAGAGACAATGAGTGAAGTAGCATGCTGATTGGTAGACAACTAACTCCCTCCTGCCTACCCGCAAATTTGGGGGAGGGGAAGAAGACTGGAGGAGGAAGCAATGTCGTGTCTGCTGGTCGTTACATGATGCCGCTGTCAGACGTAGATTTTTTGTACTAACTTGTCACTGCATACGTGTATTTTACGGCATTCTTTAAACACAGGATCTTCAAGGGCAAATACAATTAAAAAAAATTACGGGGCACTGAAAATTTTGTTATAACAATAACTCGCTATAGCGATAATTTATTTTGCCATTGTCGANGCGTATTTTACGGCATTCTTTAAACACAGGATCTTCAAGGGCAAATACAATTAAAAAAATTACGGGGCACTGAAAATTTTGTTATAACAATAACTCGCTATAGCGATAATTTATTTTGCCATTGTCGACTATCGTTATAACGCGGTTTCACTGTATGTCGCTAAGGTAAATGACTGTATGCGTGCTCCAAGGTTAAGGCACTTGAAAAAGTGACACTGCTAGCACAAGGGTCGTAGCTGTGTGGTATGCTATTTTGGGCAAAGTGTTGCATGAGGTACATCATCAATGATTTTATGGTGCGCCAAAAAAAGGTGCAAGTTTATTTTTGTGTTGCGAACATTGTTATACACTGATAGAAGCTTGTCACATTTATCACTAAAACATACAAATTCAGCTTTTTATCATTCATAATGCAACTGTTGTAAGATTTTATTGCTAAGCACTCAAGAGAATGATAACGATGGACACTACTCATACACGAACTTACCGCCTCGCCATCTTGTTATTCACTGCTCCTCCTGGGAATGCTGCTGGACTACTTGCAAGATACTGGATACATGCGCGCTGCGCACTGTCTAGTTCCACGCCCACACACACGATATAGTACATGAGAATATACAACATACCGCCTGACGAGACCGACTGAGGTCTCTAAAAGAGTATACGCACAAACAGTCACACTATGTACAAAATACCATAATTTGAGAACTGGCGAGCATTATTGGGTTGGAAGGCAGTACAGCTTGTGTACTCGTCGGCACAACTGCCCCTCTTGGATGCGCATTCTACCACTCTGATGATGTCTGCTCCAGGATATAACTTCACGACTCTGGCCAAGCACCAGCCCAATGGAGGTATACGTTCTTTACCTACAAGGATCAAATCTCCCACAGTGAGTCCTGGTTGGTTGGTTGGTTTGCCACTTGCCCCGAGGTTGCAGCTGTTGAAGATTCTCATGACACCATCATCGCCAAAACTGATTGGAAAGTGCACACACCATTTTCCATCTCTGGAACAGGCAGAGTGCACTATCATTGTTCTCATCACTCGATTCAGGGGCAGTTACAAGAGGCCTACCAATAAAACAAGTGCCCCGGTGTGAGGGCAGCAAAGTTTCATGAGTCGGTTGATGATAGTGTTAATGGTCTGGAATTGAGAATAGCTTGAACCTTTGTACACAATGTCATTAACTCCAAAGTGAGAATCTGATCGCCAATGATTCGCCTGAGGTGGTATTTGGCTGACTTCACAGCTGCTTCCCATAACCCACCTTGATGAGGACTTACTGGGGGAAGGAAATGAAAATTAATGGAGTGTCAGAGAGAAACTTTCAACAATGGGAGACTTGAGAAGTTGGATAAAGGATTGTTGAAGCTGTCTTGCAGTGCCCACAAAATTGGTCCCACAATCTGAATAGAGAATCATGCACAATCCTCGTCTTGACACAAACCATGTTTAGGCTGCAACAAAACTATCAGCAGTTAGATCAGTCGCAACCTCAATGTGCACTGCCTTGGTTGCAAAACAAATGAAGATGGGCAGGTAAGGCTTCTGAGTAGTGCCACGACGTAACTTGTTTATTCTGATGGAGATGGGTCCAGCATAATCCACTCACGCCTGCTCAAAGGTTGCAGAGGACGTGACTCTCTCTGCCGGCAAATCACCCGTAAGTGGAGGAGTGTTAACAGGTCGACACCGAAAGCACCGCGCACACTTGAAGACTAGATCGAATTAGGGATCGGGCTGACAAAATCCAGAATTTCTGTGATACGAGAGACTGCAATAGTTGTGGTGCTACTTCCAGATATCTCAGGTGGTAATGATCTACCAATGCTTCAACCACTGCATGGTCTTTCGGCAGTATGATTGGGTGCTTAGTTGCAAACTCAATGTTGGTATTGGACAAGCGTCTGCCTGCCCTGAGCACACCATGTGAATCAAGAAAGGGTGTCAAGCGCTGTATTCGTGTTGAACAATGCTTTCCTCCATTGACGCGTTTCAAGTCGTAATGTAGGCGAGCATGTTGAATACATTTGCATTGGAGGAAGCTGCCCTTCTTGCATTTGCATATAAGAAGGGCAGCTTCCTCCAGTTCCAAACTTGTTAAGGAACCACTGTTACAAGGTTGTGTTTTGGCACGTCTGATGTGATGCCTAACATAAGCCATAATACAAACCAACTTGGACCATGATGAAATTCGTTGGAATACAGGGAACTGTTCAGGAATTTCATGAGTGCTCATCAAGGCGAGTTGAGAAGATTTGAGCTCTCGGATATTGTCATCATGCCCTGACACAGCGGACACAGGCTACTGTTCAGGTGGGTGGACTAGCCAACCGGAGCCATGCCACCAGAGGTCATGAAAGAGGTCAGGAGGGAGTAAGCAATGAGATGCACAATCCAAGAAATTATCTTGAGACCTGACATGTTTCCACAACTGAGGAGGAACCCATTCTTGAATTTGAGACATGCGATTAGCCACAAACGTTTTCAACAAGTATGGTGTTGACTTTATCCAAGCTAAAGCAACACTGGAATCAGTCCATGCATGGGTTGCAGAGATATGCAAGTACTGGCTGAGGAAGTTGTGGCAATAAAAGATCTATTTTGTCAGTAAATGAGCCTTACACAATTCTAAACGAGGGAGAGATACTTGTTTCAGAGGAGCTACCCGTGCCTTAGCCATTACTAGATGCACACACACGTTCCCTTCAGTGTTCGTACTCCTCAGATACACGACTGCTACGTAGGTTCTCTCAGAAGCGTCGGAAAAACCATGTAATTCCCCACTGACCACATCACGGCATATGAAGCGTGGTAAGCTAAGGGTTTCAATTTCAGTCAGGCCATCCATGAATTTATTCCACGTTGCCTGAGTTGACTGGGGTAAGGGGTCATCCCAATTCAGTCCTTGAGTCCACAACCATTGCATTAGAATTTTGGCCCCCACAGTTTATGGAGCAAGCCAGCCCGTAGGATCATAAATGTGTGCAATCTGTGACAGCACAAAGCGTTCGACGGAACTACAAGAGTGGACCCGTAGTTGAAACAAGAAAGAGTCCTTCACTGAATTCCAGTTCAGACCAAGGATGTTCACAACTGGACCTGATGAGAAGTCTAGCACCCTAGGACTTTCACAATGGGTTGCAGGAACATCACTGAGGAGTAGAGGTTCATTACTCAACCATTTCCGAAGCTCAAAGCCACACCGGCGTAAAGGTTCGGCCAGCTGAATTTTTAACAAATTAGCTTCATGTAACGACATTGCGCCTGTGATGATATCATCCACGAAGATGTGGTTCTCAAGAGCATTTGGCAGCTAGTGGATATTCATCACCACCATACGCCAACTGACGCAACGTATGAATTGCCAAGAATGGAGATGATGTGAGGTCATACGTTACAGTATTCAGCTGATAAACTGTAAGGAGTAGTGATGGGTCGTCACGCCACAGAATTAGCTGGCGTGGTCGGTCAGCCTCATCTACCAAAACTTGGCGGTACATTTGCTTAATGTTGCATGAAAAAACTACACTGTAGAGCCTAAATCTTAAAATGTTGTCATTGATATAATTCTGAAGTTTAGGACCTGGGAGTAAAATATCAGTGTGTGAAATACCCTTGGAGGTCTGTGTGCTGCCATCAAAAACAACCCTCATCAATATTGTCATAGAGCTATATCTTTTGAGCACCCCATGATGAGAGATAAAACACTCTGTTTTTTGTGGGCCACTGTCCTGATTGCAAGAGGAGGTATATGGCTCCATATGACCTACCTGAACATAGTCCGGCATGAACTCTGTATCTCAGGCTGTGAATTAAGTTCTCGTTCTAGCGAATAGAATCTATGTTTGACAATTTCGTACGAATTCCCAAGATTTTAGGCCTGGGGTCTAAAGGGAAGAGAAACCTTGTATCTCCCAGTATCTACTCACGTGTAAGTATCCTTGAAGTGTTTTTCACAGTACTCGTCTTCAGGTGGCTTTGCATTGACAGGCATGTGTTTTCCCAACTCTAACCATCCACTCATACCGGCACGAGAACAGACGTGAGCACCCAGAAGTATATTGATGGGAGCAGGTTTATCGAAGTGAGGGTCTGCCAAAGGAAGGGAATCCAACTAAGTACGAACACAGGAATCAACAGACACACGTGGCAAGTTGCTAGTAATCTTGGACACAACATATATTGGGTGAGAGAAGGTACACTGAGGTTCCATTGATGACTGAATCTGACAGTTTATTTCCCCCTTCAAGCTGACAGCACCATGACAAAGACCCACAACCCTTTCACCGACTTTGTGTAAGGGCAATGAGAGGACTTCCGCAGATGTTTCAGAGATAAAATATGCTTGCGCTGTACTGTCCAGCAAACACAGCATGGCATGAGGCTTATTTTCCATACCGTAAACCTCCACCAAGGCTGTAAACAATAACACTGATATGCGTTCCCAAGCCGAAACACGTGCTAACGTTTTGCCTGGAAGCTGTGTGAGGTCCAACGTTTTATCTTGGGGAATTGAAGATACAGTGGGCTTATCTATGTGGAGCAGGGTATGATGCTTTTGCTGACACTGATAACAGGTGCTAGTAGAGACATGAGGCTAGTCTATGGGCTGTTCCAAGGCAATTGAAACATAATATTTTGTTCCGAGCTATTTGTTGTCTGTCTAGGTGAGACATCAATGAATTCAGGACACTCATACACAGAATGAGTGGTTTGCTGACGCACTGCACAAGATCTTGTTTTAGGTTCTGAACTGGTAATAAATACTGCCTTTTGTTGTGTGGTTGTATGACTTGACTTCATCAGCAATGGTTTCCGAGTCATGTTATTTGCACTAACCTTATTTCCTACATCAAGAGCACAATTTATTTCTAATACTCTCAACTGAACAAAATCTATGAGTTCAGAAACCTTAGGAGTTGTGTCAGTGCTGTCTGTACACGAGTTTTCAAACTTTGTGAGCATACACACATCCAACTGTGACCAGAACTGAGTTATTGTTTGAGATATCATGGCCTAAGCTTTCCAGAGCTCGAGCATTCTCATTGAAGGTGTTGACAAACTGTTTGATAGATTGGAGATTTGCAGAGTTGACAGCAGGTGATCCAGAATTCTGTTTATGTATAGGGTAGTGAGTTTCCTGATGTTCTGGTACTGGGATATGAGAAGTTCCCAAGCTACTGTGTAGTTTTCAGTTGTAATCGGTAGATTGTTTACTAACTCTATAACTCCTCCCTTGAGCCATCCCAACAAACACTGGAATTTCTCAATATCAGCTAATCCCCGATTGTCATGAATCATCGCCTGGTACAGCGGAGAGAACATGAGTCATCCATCCCACTGACCTGAAAAGGATGGCAAATTAATTTTCTGCAGACGTACATTTGGAGACAGGGAGGCAAGAGAAGAAGTGGAGGAAGCTTGTACAACATGATAGGGCAGAATTGAGGTTATGAGACATTGTGTCGGACAACTGGGCATACAAGAACTCATGCTTTGCGGTAAACACATTTTCGTCCAAATCCTCCAAGGGGTCCGTTTGCAAAAGATAGTTTTACAGAGTGTTTACTCCACCTTCAACAGCATCGAGTTGTGAACCAAACGCATTCACTTTGGGGGCCTTAATCTGTGCTTGTGTCCTATCATTGATGTGTTTAAGCTTACTTTCTTGGAGCTTGAACTTAAGCAAAAATATCTTAAACCCCATGGCTAGGATCACAACATCAAACAAAATAACGCCAAAAATGTAAATAAACAAATATAATACACATGGTCAGCAAAATGCCCAATGAGCTAATAAGTTATGTCAATGTGTCTGACGCAACATAAATATATTTGCGAAAACACTCCTCAACACACAAGGAAGAAACAAGATACAGACATGTAATTACTCACCCACGTGCCAAAAAAATATCAACTAACGGGAGACAATGGAAATACCAAACCTTATGCTTTGTACGAAAAATATCACCAAAACTGAAGATTTCATCACATAATAATGAAGAGGGGCAAAAAAAATTCATTTTATCTGAGGATGCTTGAGTTGTAAGAGTGGATCCAGAGTGGCGGCGCAGTCACTTCACACTCGTGGTACACTTTACATTTACGCCGTGCAAGTGAAAATTAACAAAGTTTTATCACTGTTATGCATCACTATCTCTAGACAAAAATTCTGATCATGGAGGACCAAATATTGTAAGATTTGATTGTAAGCACTCGAAAGAGAAGGATAACGTTGGACACGCGTCATATGCGAACTTACATCCTCGCCATCTTGATATTCACTGCTCCTCCTGGGAATGCTGCTGGACTACTTGCGAGATACTGGATACATGCGCGCTGCGCACTGTCTAGTTCCACGCCCACACACACAATATAGTGCATGAGAATATACAACAGCTGCTTTTTCTTGCAATTTATCATGGTTATTTCACTTCTGGGAATTTTCCGGAACCCTATTTTCTAAAACCAACACTAAAGAGTCAGCTTGGATTGCAACAAATTCACGGTTCATTAATTTTTTTATGTATTTCATAGGAGATGCCATTTTTTGTTTGTTCCTACAAGTACTTATGATCACATAAGTAAGGAATTGCTAATTTATAATAAAAGAAAGTACTACATATTTGAAATAAACATGCACCTGACAATCTACTTTAGCCTCCGCCACAGCTGCGGCCTACTCCAAGAAGAGACGTAGCCGCCATTCGCCACCAGAGCGAATCGCCCAAGGTTACAGAAGTGCAGCGCCTGTCTTCTGTCAGCTTGCAACTCGCTCAATGCAGAGGGCCTGCTTACCCCTCCAGCCCTGGCAGCTAAGGGGAAGCGAGCCGCCCGCCGCCACTTCTCTTCCCTCTCCTCTCTACCACGCCGCTACCCTCGCGCTGGTCCTGTGTTTCGGGTATAAATAAAGCTCGCATTCCTCAGTTCGAGGCTGATTTGGGTAGCACTCTTGCAGAACATAACCCTGCCCAGACGCACTCCGACACCAACTCCGACTGCCCGTCAGTGTATTTACGCCACAATCCTTACTTGTTACAGTCAGTCTACATCTACAGAATAGTTCAACAGCTGCCTCGCAGCTCACAATGTGTGCCGTGCTTCACGGCTACCTAGCTAGCCACGTCTTTTGCTGTAACGAGTCCGAGTAAACGCAAACTTGGGGTTGCCCTCGCCCCTCGCACCTCCACTTATACCGTGACTAGGGACCACTCCTTGGTTGGCATCCTAGGTCGGACCTTCAGGCCCCAGTCAGGGTACAGGCTAGGTTATGTGTGTTTGTTGTTCTAACAATAAACAGTCATAAACTAAGCAGGTCGAGTTATCACTCTCAGCCACTTTGTTTCAGCACCCTGCAACATGCTATTTCCTGTTTTCGTCCAACAATCCATACACAATCTTGCAGGGACAGGCACGTGCCGACAACCAATTCCTACCCTTATCCACCTGGAATCTCCATCTCTTCGGAGTGGTGGTTCTCTCGACTGCTGCGCCTTTCTGCGAGTGCTAAGTTCTGTCGGCAACTTCCCGCCCAGCTAATCCACTCGCAGGGGGCCAACAGCCGACCCAACTTTACGTGTTGCGTGGAACTATGGCAACTTCCCGCCCTCCTGCTTATCACGGGAGCGGACGCACTAACCTGTTACTGTTACCCACAGACAAGTGCTTAGGTCTGCCGGCAACTTCTCGCCTTCTAAGTTACTTGCTGGAGGTCAGTAGACAGGCCTACCCAACAGTCCCACCTGCCTACAGCAGTTTCCTT
>NQII01003153.1:259602-287964 GCA_002778355.1 Clitarchus hookeri | reverse complement strand
TGCAAGTCTATGGCGTAAAGTCGACGAACTTCAAAATAAACGTTCGTACGCTCTAAAGAGTGATGATGACAAGTCCACTCCTACAAAGAAAAGTAAACTTGATATTAGGGATGAAACAGGAGGTGAAGATGATCATGAAGACATAATTGATGATAATGACTATGAAGAAAGTGTTTATTAAGTCACTGATGAGAATGATAATGATTCTCTCAATGTTACCACACATTTCGCCAGCGTGTTTCCTTCGACAAGTGGTGTGAAGAAGGTCAAAGGCGTCAAGAACTCTCGTTCATTTGCTGCAACGAGCGACATGAAAAAGGCAAACAAAGCTGAGAATACTGACGATGCTTTTCCCGAAGACCCGAATGAAATTGTTCATAGACTCAGACCTTGATTGACTAGCAAAAACGTGGGTATTACTCGCGCATTGTTGATATATATATAAATAGTATAAAACAAAGTAGCTTATCCGCGTCTGTCTGTGTATTCGGTTAGTACTTCTTATATACTCGATGGTTTTTAAGGCGGTTTTCAACATCGTTTGGAGAATTTCTTGAGGATGGTATAGATGTATTTACATTTAATTTAAGGAAAGTAGAGAAATGTCAAACCGTTTGAAAATAAGTCGTAAAAAACCGATTTTAGGGCGCTTACGTGGCTTGCGCTGACTAAACCATAAGATATACATCAAATTTATGTTTATCTTTAAAGGAAGACCCACAGTAAAAATGTTTGTCTTTTAAAGTATCGCTGTAAAAACTAAATTGTTACCGGGCGAAGCCGGGCCGGTCCGCTAGTAGCCTTTAATCATTAGTAATCAGAAGGAACGGGGATATATCTCATGATGTGACGAACTGCTTGCGTCTGAGATTGTAATTAAAAAAACAATATTAAATTATTATTATAAAATAACAGTTTTTTTCTATATTTTTGTTTATCGTATCCTTTTTCCCCCAAAATTTTAAATTGGTGCTACGAGCATTCGGCTATTAACAGAAATATCTGCATATGGAATGATAATATTAACTTAAGTATAAAAATGCATGGATATTTGACTATATACAAAACGTTAATTCAGGCAACATTTACAAATTTTGGAAATGGCGAAATAATGTATTTTCTATATCTTAACCGAAAGATTGATCGAAGGAACGAACGAGGGATAAAGGGCTTTGATCGAAGGTTTAGTGAGGATTGGTGAACATTGTGACGGAATGATGTTCGAGAGGAGCACAAATGATTATCGCCGTAGCTGCCTTCGTAAATCCCAAGTCTCAATAGCCTATTGGTTCGTAAACCATAGACAACTAAGCTTTAAAANTGAATTCACGTGGTCTTGGGATGTGAGTTGTGTGGGGTGGTTTGAGTGTCTTTAAGGGGAAGGGGAAAATGTATTGATACTTTGAATATAATTTCCGACGAATATCTTTGGGGGCAGTGCTTGAAATAACTTTAATTGTTACATACGTTTGTAGAAAAAATGGATTTAAATGATGTTAGAAGATTTAGTGGGATGGTATAGTTGTTGAGGTGAGAGTGAGAGTTGTTGGTAAGATCGGGTGACAGTACTGAATTTTAAAATGGAAGGGAGGGTAGGGGCATACCTCTAAAGTCAAATATGTTGTCCTAAAATTGGCTTACATAATCGATGACAAAAAGATCGTATAAGCCTTAAAAAGACGAGTCCGGTGATATATAACACTCAGTACTTACGTCTTTACATTTTTTAATGATACAAATATATTTAAATTGAAGTATAAAAATACATTTTTTTAATGATTTGATTTTATCGGCTCCTCAGATTCCTCATTGTGGCTGATGTTGGGGATACCTCAGCCACAACGAGGAATCAGCCACGTTGAGGAAGGAGTAAGCATATTTTTCACAAATTTTTAGACAAAAGGGGAAATTTTGGCGGAAAAGGCTGATTTGAAGTGGAAAATAGTCCATTTTGAGGGGAAAACGGGAAATTTTTAGAAAAATAACGGGAAAATTCCAAGATGACGGAGGCGCCACGGCGCTACAGCCCCAGCCTCTGCCTTCGGACTTACCAGACCCTACTACTTTTAATATATAGTAATATTTTTTTTGTAATATTGTTTTTGATTGCTTCCTTTAGTAACATCTTTTTCGTATTGTTTTTAATTCCTTTTTTAATAATCATTATTTTGTACGTTTGTTTTTAATTATTTTCTTATGAACGAGCATTCTAGTATTTTTTCATATTGCTTTAATTTTTAATTGCTTTATGAACAAGCTCTTTAGTTCTATTTGCATATTGTTTTTAATTGCTTTGTTATTAAACATTTTGTCTTGTGTATTGAATGTAAGTTATTTAAATCGTTTATTTTGTGCAGTGATTGTCAGCCATTGCATCAAGTCACCTCGCAAAAGGTTAGCGCTTGGCTTGGCCTGGCAACGAGCATCGGAGCAAGTCAGCACTGACTGGTATATTGCAACGATTTGCAAAGTCTTTTAAAACCAAGTATTAGTACAATCGAGGTAATCACGTGAAAAAAAAAAAGGTTATGTATTTTGTTAGTGTATATGATTTGGCATGCAATGGCCCTTTTTGTATGTTACCGCTGGGCATAGTCGCAGGTCCTGCCATTTCCTGGAGAAGTTTATTAAGTCGGCTTGCGGACCTGTCTGTACGGCCATAACGAATCTCTCGCATCTTCGCGCAAATACAAGCTGTGAGTATTTACAACTGCGACACAAATATTATGCAAAATGTTTCAAATTATTTTTTTTTTTTACATTATGTGACTAACTTGGATCCAGGTGAAGTGACTTCCGTGGTATGGCGTCAGCGAGTCCCCTTTTACCCAAGCCAAATAATCCGATTAACAGGGATCCCTAACAACGCAGACTATCGTTGTTAGGAGAGTGACTTCAGTCTTCCTTTTCCTCTTCTGGTGTGTAATTCCGTTGTGTTCATAAAAATCGTTTATTACTAAACTCATTGTCAAAAACAAATTCATGAATAAATAATTAGCTCATAGCTTTAAATATATTATGACATAAGCTACAGCAAGACATTAGCATATTCATATTGCATATTTTAAATACGTTTTTTTAAATTGAGTTGTACCTTCAAACTTTTTGCATAATTGTTGTTATCCTGTGTTGACAACATTACTAATCGTATTTGTTCGAGTGTTGCAGGTTATTTTGCTGACATATGCAACATGGATGTTGGCCGAGCCAAAAAATTCGTTTATGTACGTGATTAAAAAAAAAAGTATTACGACATATATATGCTTCAATATGTGTATATATACAAGTATTAATTGAATACTATCTCCGGAACTGCGCGCAAGTTTTACTTTGCTTCCTCGTGCTAGAAAATGTGTTCGTTTGCTATGTTTTCTTTCTCGTTACTATTTTGCATCTGATGTTACTATATTTTCGACGGAGTATATAAAAAATTACGGAAATACGATGTTCCCTTCTGACAAGCACGTTAAAATAAAATAAAAAATTATTTTCTTTACTAAAATCGAAAAAAATATATATCTTATGTATGGCATTTATAATAAGTAAGAAATTTACATATCGAATGTGAGATGTGGAAGACTAGATATTTACACCATGAGCAAGTATGTAACAAATAATTGAAGAAAAGAGTCTTGAACCAAACACTCCGCTGTTGAGAAACTTACCCCGTTTTCATATTAGCACAAAGTGTGCTGGTAAGGAATTCGTATTGGCTGTAGTATTTGTACTTAAATAAAATAGTTATGTTTCACGAATTTAGATGCGTATATCCGGAATATATGGGCTGCAGATTATGTTTGGCTTAGTTAGTATGGTCATTTAATATGAGAATAACTGGTTTCAACTCGTGGCCACTTTTCATTGTGTTCGTCTTGTTACAAATATGTTTTTGGCATATGTATACAAAGTGGGTAGATACAAATCATACTTTTAATGTACGACAAATGATTTCTTTTATCTTACNGAGTAAGCATATTTTTCACAAATTTTTAGACAAAAGGGGAAATTTTGGCGGAAAAGGCTGATTTGAAGTGGAAAATAGTCAATTTTGAGGGGAAATATATATATATATATATATACACATAATATAAACTTTACNTATATATATATATATATATATATATACACATAATATAAACTTTACCTCCTACTTCTTCCGCACCTTATCAGACATACCTTATAATTAATAAGATTTTACATATAATACAAATTAAAGGAATATGATAAACACACATGATAAAAAAGAGCATATTAATTGAAATTACTGTTATATGTCTATCATATCAGTCTCATCGAGACCTGTACCATCAAGAGGCTCATAATACTTTACATATAATTAAATATAAACAGTTATACCCCGTCTTACGCTACCCCGTTTTACGCGAATTCGGAGATACGCGGTTTTTCTTTTTGAGCGCGAGCTCCCCGGCTCTCCCACTCCGCCCAGTCAGTGTTCGGTTTACGACAGGTTCGAACATGTTTCGCGTAGAATTGTTTTACGTACGCAGTGCGTTTTATTGTTAACTCTAATTATGTCATCCAAAAGAACAAAAAATTAGTCATTTGAATCAAACAAGAAAAGAAAATCATTATCTTTGGAGTGTAAACTGAATATTATCAAAGACTTTGAAGCAAAAATTAAAAATTTTGAATTAGCAAAGAAATTTGACCTACTGGAATCAACAGTCCGAACGACTATAAAAGTAAAGAAAAAGTTGTGGAAGCTGTGAAAGATTCTCAATCTTGGAATTCATGCATCATTCGTAAACGTCATGGTATTATCGGTCAGATGGAAACATTGTTAAAATTATGGTGTGATATTCAAGTACGAGTGAAAAATGGTCCTGTTGATCAAAACACGGTGTGCTCTCAAGATAAGCAGATTTTTGAGAGACTAAGAGCAGAAGCTGGGGAGGCGGCCAAAGATGAAATGTTTAAAGCTAGTAACGGCTGGTTCTGCCAATTCAAAAGTAGTTGTATTTCACATAGCATCGCAGAGAGTGGAGAGGCGGCAAGCGCTGATAAAGGAGCTCCATCTTTCTATCCAGAAAAACTCAAGACAATCATAGAAGAAGGTTGCTACACTAGCCAAACCATATTCAACGTAGACGAAACTGGTCTTTTTTGGAAGAAAATGCCTAAAAGAACTTTTATCGCGCGTGAAGAGAAAGCCTTTCGACGTTTTAAAGCCACCAAAGATCGATTGACAGTGATGGTTGGTGCGAATGCAGCTGGTGATTGTAAATTGAAACCTCTCTTAGTTTATCGCTCAGAAAATCCAAGAGCATTAAAAAATAAATCTAAACTGGTTTGCCCGTCATTTGGAAGTCTAATGCGAAAGCTTGGGTGACAGGTTCTCTTTTTAAAGACCGGTTTGGCCATAATTTTATTCCTGAAATCGAACATTATTGCCAATTAAAATAAATTCCATTTAAAGTGATGCAAATAATTGACAAAGCACCAGGTCGCTCTCCTGCTACTCTAATTAATTTCGACCCACGGGTGAAAGTTTTATTTTTGCCACCAAACACCACCAGCTTGCTTCAACCGATGGACCAGGGAGTCATTAAAACATTTAAAGCTTACTACAAAAGATGATCGTTTGCGCATCTACGTGAAGCTATGCGACAAGACAACGAGCTTTCTGTCAAAGACTTTTGGAAGCAATTCAATGTTTTAGATGATGTTAGAATTGTTCGACAATCTTGGAATGAGATTTCACAAAAAACTTTGAATGGCGTCTGGAAAAAACTGTGTCCATTCTTTTTCACAACTGAAACCCAAGGAGAATCAGCGCCAGATCTTGAACAAATCGATAGTGTATTTGAAGAAGTGGTCGATATTGCCAAACAATTAAATTTAGAGGTGGATGGTGCTGGCGATCAAGAATTTCTGGAATCACACAATCAAGTGCTGACAATTGACGAGCTTGTAGAAATGCGTGAGCATGTGCAAGACATTGAACAAACTGATTCGTTAGACCAAGTTGAATCGGAAAATCAAATGATGATTGCAAACTTAACAGAAGGCCTCAGTTCAATTGAAAAGGGGTTACAAATTTTAGAAAAAATAGACTCCAACAAAGAGCGCATTTCTATTATAAAACGGGGAATAAAAAAGTTATTGGCGTGCTATGATGAAATTTTGCGTGAAAAGAAAAAAAAAATATTTCGTTAGGCGACAATGTTAGAATATATGAAGCCTTCTACGTCAAAATAGCTTCGGTTTATGTTTTTTATTGATAACAATGTAAATTGTTTTATTATCTAACATTTTATTAAACTTTTTCTTCTNAGTTGAATCGGAAAATCAAATGATGATTGCAAACTTAACAGAAGGCCTCAGTTCAATTGAAAAGGGGTTACAAATTATAGAAAAAATAGACTCCAACAAAGAGCGCATTTCTATTATAAAACGGGGAATAAAAAAGTTATTGGCGTGCTATGATGAAATTTTGCGTGAAAAGAAAAAAAAAATATTTCGTTAGGCGACAATGTTAGAATATATGAAGCCTTCTACGTCAAAATTGCTTCGGTTTATGTTTTTTATTGATAACAATGTAAATTGTTTTATTATCTAACATTTTATTAAACTTTTTCTTCTNTGCTTCGGTTTATGTTTTTTATTGATAACAATGTAAATTGTTTTATTATCTAACATTTTATTAAACTTTTTCTTCTAAATTATTACTTTTTTACTCGCAGGTCTCAATTAAACGTAATTTATAAGCATAATTGAACCCCGAGGAATGCAAATTCGAATAAAATGGTTATCGCTCGGTCCCACCAATCGCGTATGTCCGGGGTATTACTGTGTATCTTTTTTGTATTGTTATGGATGAGGTGATGGTGTTGCAGTTGCATATATCACATTTAAAACAGTGCTTCCCTACCTGTACCTAAAGCCGAGTGGTCTAAGGTGTCCGTCAAGGTGGCGACCCAAGGTCCGCTAGTTCTATCACACCCTACTCGAGAAAATATATGGATCTCTGAAAATTATAAAAAAATGGCAGTGTCCCGAGCGGCCAACTCTAGATCGAACATGCCGAGATGTGAGCGGGTGGAAGGCCTCTTCCAATACTGCATCGTGGCCGAGCGACAGTGATATCAGCGCCCCTGGCGGGAGCAGTTGATTGAAGATCGTTGGGACGACATCCAATTTGGCATATGTCGGTGGCACATTCTAGCACCAATAAACAACATTACAGGCATGAGTGGTGCACTCTAGTCATGCTCGTATGAGCTCTGCTGGATATATGCTCGCCCACCCCACTCAGTGTAGTCTCTAAAGGATCGATTCGCATCATAGCTACCACTTATGTGCGTCTCAATACTAGTTTGAAGTTCTGCCACTGGTCGCAATGCCTCCGAAGTAATGCTGTGGACAAATTATACATTAGCTGCATCACCGCCATGTTTCGCCCTGCCTAGATGCTTGGCACGTTTCCCTCCGAAACTAAAGTTCCCGTCGATAGTAGAGATAATACAGCTTTCTGGCACCCACTTCAGACTGCTATTGCCGAACTTGGATACTGAGTAGCTCATACTTCACTGATGATCGATAATGAACTGATCAAGACCCCTATGGTACCACCCCTTATCAAGTGGAACATATTTTGCTATCACTAGGAAACCATGAGGTTCGCACCAGCAACACCCACACATATCTTTAAATCAGTCGAATGTCATATCGGCATTGTCATGTTCAGAGTATACATGGTGTTAATTCAGGTCTTCCATATGGAATAGGACAAGGAAATTAGCATTGTCATTTAGAAGCTGTTTAGGCATTCGTGTATATGTTTGACATAGATAAATAGAATCCACCGCTACATGGCGTCCCATTCTGAAATACTGCTGCATTGTCGCCTGTTTCTCACATGCCATATAGTCTAAAATAAACACTGAGTTTGGTAAGGCTTTGCATGGCTGCATGACCGTGTCATTGTCACTAAATGGAAAATAACGAAGCCTGGCAACTGCTTGTAGTATTTGCGATAGACGTAAGTACTTTGGCTGTTGAAGCGATTTTGATTATAGGTAAATGTTGTCGAACCGAAGACCGTTGTGATCCTCTAGGAGGCTGACAAGCTCATATGTCTTACCGCAATGATCGGTCCTGCTATAATGCCTCGTACGGTGCCCGGAAATAGCTTTCCACTGTGTAATTAAAATACATTAGTTTCATATTCGCCAACATCACTAATGCGGACAGGAAACACTGCTGCACGATCTCCATTGAACTGATATGCAAATCGGTTAATCCTCAATATTTATGTAAGTTTTTTGAATGTTCGAAACCCACGGCTATCTCCAATGATCTGTTAGGTAAAACTGGTGAAACCTTAAATACTTAGTTCGGTTTTTTTGGAACGATAAAGGCTGGGGGTGTGTGTGATGCAGCCTGCCACTTTTGCCTTGGAAGTAGATGCGCATGCGCATATGTAAGTATGTGTGTACATGACTTCTTTTTTTTGCATACTGACTGAGCATACAGCATTTATATATATATATATGTTTTCTCGCTAACACCACCTGGCTGCAGCAAAACTATTAATAACAATATTCATCCTAACTATTTAAATATATGTATATCCATCACTCACATCGGACTGTAAATATAAACGTATTTCTCTCTCTCTAGGCGAGTCAAGGCCGCGCGCCCCCCTCGTTATTTTCATGACCGATCCTGGGGCTATACGGAATATGAACATTTATTAATATTTTAACACATTTTTTTTAATACTTCCCATGCCGATCATTGCCTGAAGCTATATGTGTTGGCATAATTTACGCAAACAGAAATTTCTCGAGGAAACACCGCATTTGTGCGCCATTGTGCATTCGTCCCAGATGATGATTTTAGATGCTACTAAAACCTTGGCCATTGCGGAGCGNTTTGTGCGCCATTGTGCATTCGTCCCAGATGATGATTTTAGATGCTACTAAAACCTTGGCCATTGCGGAGCGTTTAGCAATGTTACATGTCGGTTGTTCAGTAGTTTGAAGGTTTAACGGCAGTTTAAACGCTGAATGAGCAGTACATCATCCTTCTAACAATGTGGCCGCTATTATAGAAGAAGCAACTGCTACCGCAATGTCTGATCTCGCTCGAAAAGTGGCCAAAATCAATTACATGAGGAATGTCTTCCCGGTTCCACTGGGGGGATCCAGGAAAAATAAGCCACCATTTCCCTCATCAATTGCCTTGATAAATGTATCATACACTTCCTTCTGTTGGGTGNATCCAGGAAAAATAAGCCACCATTTCCCTCATCAATTGCCTTGATAAATGTATCATACACTTCCTTCTGTTGGGTGTTCAACACGGGCACTTTCGTTTGAACTGTTTGGTCTAATTCATGTCAATCATATTCACGTTCTCGTTCTAATTCTCGATTAAATGCTTCATTCATTCCTCGATCTGGCGCTGGCATTCCTAACCTGACAAACAAACTGCCGAACATGAGGTAACACATGCCTTCGATCAAGAGCAAAGCCTGGTTATGAATCTCATCATTCACCTCAATATCGGGATTTATTGAACTGACACCAATTCTAATTAAAATGCCTTCTTACATGTCATCTTTGTATTTGTTCCACAGGTCACGTGGATTCGATGGGAAGCTAGTCGAAATGATGATAGCAAATATTGTGTGTATCTGATTTGGAGTTGCAGAAATAAGTGGTTCAGCGATTGTCGTGTCCCAATGAGTATCGTTTTCAAGCAAATTGAGCTCTTGACATGCAGCACGAAATGTTGGGCACACTATACCATTACCAGATCGCAGTGATTCAAATTNCCCAATGAGTATCGTTTTCAAGCAAATTGAGCTCTTGACATGCAGCACGAAATGTTGGGCACACTATACCATTACCAGATCGCAGTGATTCAAATTATGTTGGCCCACGAACATTCACCAGCAACAAACGCAAATAGAAGCATTCATCATTCTTCGGATGAACTGTGTAAATACGACCAAGAGCATCAGTAGAACGCACATCCGGATGACCAGGAACCGCATCGCCTTGCTTCCGACATTGAAATTTCTTCGATGAAGCGTTCCAAGTGTAATAATGTGGCATCTCCGGGTCCAGCCGTTCTCGAGTTATAAACGGTGTAACTAAACCGACTTGGTTTTATAGATATATATAGATGTTTTTTATACATATATATAGATGTATTTATAGGCAATACTTGAACTTCAGTTAATGTCATGTCAAAAATGTCATCCATATAAAATGTATGAGAAAATTAATTTACATTATAATTCTTTTTTCCGTAAACTTTTACGGTGTTTAAATAGCCTTTAAGTTATTCCGGGCGCTGACAAATCCAAAAAATTTAAAATCATTGAAATCGGTCCAGCTGTTCTCGAGTTATAAATGGTGTAACTAATCCGACTTTGTTATATATATAGATAGATTGGTTTAATTTGTTTTAGATAAAAAGACCCATTGTTTAAGGCTTAAGATATTTGTAACATTTTAAAATATAAAGAAATTAAATAAACTATTAGAAAAATTGTTAATAATGATGATAAAAAATGTATGATAATTAATGTGTTGTTTCCCAGAATACCCTAACGAATTATTTATAAATAAATATGATTATTATTATTCAATTATGAGATCAAAATAACCAGCTACTAAAGAATTGAAAAAAGTTTTTTAAGCATGAAGTTCTTCCTTCAAAAAGAAAAACTGGTAAATATAATCTTAAAAACGAAATTGGAAATTTTCAGAAACAGCTTTGAAATCAAAATATAATTATTCTAAGATTTGAACCAAAAAAAAAATGATTAACACAGCACAAAGAATTATTTAAAGAAACGATAACACAATTTACAAAATGATGCATGATGTTGATCCACGAACTAAAAATCCTAATATATAAACAAAAATATATACTTTTAAAATGATATAATAATAATTTTGTTTATGATTATTGTGTTACCAGGACACAAAAAAATGTTATCATCCGATTAATTAGAATTCCAGATAGGCATCCGAATTGTAAAGAATTTTTAAAATGTAAATACAAACCAAATTCTATAAGTTTAAATCGATGAATGAAAAAGATATCAAATATCACATTTTATGAATATTATTTTAGAATCACAATAAATGATATAACAGAATATGGAGTTATATTATTAATTAATAATCTTTATCAAGACAAAGATATTTAAATTATTTTAAAACATAGTGTTTATTGATCCAAGAATTAAATTAATTATTTGTGCCTAGTAAATTTACTTTGTAAATAACTTTGTAACCAAGCATACTGTGTATACTTAGTTTTCATAATTTCGTAGCCATTAAAACTGCCTCTTTTTTCTTCATCAAATATATATCATTGAAAATATCAGTTACACTATATAAAAAATGTATAGAATTTTAATCAATCTGTTGCCCAATTAGCTGTATAACAATTAAAGTAAATTTTTATTTTCACAAATTCTTATAATATGGCCAGTCTTATAATTGGGTTCTGCAAATAAATTTTAATTATGCAGAAGTTAAAAAAAATAATTTATTAGCTTTATTAACATATATAGGTGTCATTTTTATTGTTTTATTTTTTGAATTATTATATTGTTTTGTCAAGTCACATAAAATTTTGATAAGTTTCATAAATATTTTACGGTACAAGCTTTAATTTATGAGAATCATAAATAATGATTTATGTTATATTATTTTAAACTTTAAATTTTATGTTGTACCATTCTTTGTTCTTATCTGTTTGTAAATGATTTGGTTTTCTTGTTTTGAAATCTTATTCAACCATTTTTATAATATATTAGCTGTTTTTTCTTTAACTGGAATTGCAAAACAACATTTAGAAAAACATGTATAACGGTTTAAATATAATTATATTCTCTGATTATTTTTCTTTCTTAAATTACAATTTTTTCAATTACATAGTTTGTTAAATATTTAACTATTTCTAAATTTTTAAGTTATGAGATCATAACTTAAAATTTTTTAAAATTGGTATATCGAAAGTTATATTTTTAATTTAATTTTTATAAATTATATACCGTTTTTATATACTTAAATTTATATCATTCTAAATCATTGATTCATTTTCAAAGATCGTCAAAATATAAAAATATTGTTTGTCAAAAATTAAGCCTTATAATTCGCCAATTTAATTTTTTTTTTTTTTCATACATTGTTGAAGCCACAACGGCCGAAACAATAGTTTCACTATTTGGTGTATCTCCATATAACTTTATTTATTTAGCTTCTTGTAAAAATTTATCAGATTTATTTTTAAATTTTAAATATTTATGATTTCAGTAAACCATAACTTGATTGTACAAGTTTCATCAAGTATGTTTATTGCTTTATCACCTCCCTCTAATCTTTCATGTAATTCCGGGAATGGGTTACAGTAGTTATAACCAGGTAATGCATTTCTGGTAAATCTAAATTATTCAAAGCCTAATTTTAGATTTTGGATATGGTCTTTTTTATTTATTTTCATACATTTGTTATATAATATTAATATACTTCCATCTTCGGTTTGAAATAATTATTTATATCTTCGGTTTGAAATAATTATTTATATTATCAAATTCCTGAAAAGCAGTATTTGTTGATAAAGTAAATTATGCATATTTATCATAATCTTTTTTCAGTATATTTATTTTCAAGCTAGACGCAGGTACCGCCACTGTTGAAGACATGGCGGCTGATATGGTCAGAGTTAATGTCCCCCAGGCACCGACTATAAGGTGCGTGGGGGTTGCGGGTTTGGTAATGAGGTAGACTATTACTGTTGTATTTTGAAGTACGAATATATTGTCTCGTATATATTCACAAATACACAACATCAAAACTTGAGAGGTGTGGTACTGTAGTACTTTGGCTACTCGTATTCAAGGGGCGAATTCGTGGTTGAGTGGGGCTTCTTTAGGCGACGAATTTTATACTTAACTCATCGGTGAGTGTGGGTAGGCTGTCATCTGGGGATGAGTTCCAGCGAAGTGGTAGGCCTTGGATGCAGGCCCCCTGTGCTGCTTCTCCCTGGACTGCTGTTCGGACTCGTACTCACGCAACTCTCCCCGCGGCCCGGTGATGATGAACTGTCCCCCCTCTACTCTCGAAATGGTTTATTTATGCTGGCAAGCCCCCCAGTCTTAATTGTCGGCACGTGGCGCCTTGTAGGGGTGGGAAGGAGGTGTGAGGGGGTGAGGTGGAAGAGCTCCGAACAAAGCCTTCCACTACACGTGTCCTCGCTTAATTGTCGGCACGTGGCGCCTTGTAGGGGTGGTAAGAAGGGGAGGGGCAGGGGTAATACCTCGGCACCAATACAGCTCGTCAGTATTTCTTCCGTGGTGCGTATTTTCTGCGTTCAGGCGAACTACACGTGATAATTTGCTGATAACTCGAAAAAGCCCTGCACTCCACAGATCTCGCGGTGGGCGAGAGGTGTCCGTGGTGAAGGGGGTGAAGGGGGAAGGCCTACGCTTCAGCTCCACGAGTACCGGAATTTTCCACCTGCCTGTGGTCCCACGTGCCGTCTCGTAGGCGCCAGCGAAGTGCGCTAGTCGGGGGTGGTGTGAGGGGGTGATGGATGTGAGCCAATGTCGTGCTATAATCCCTAAACCGCCACGCGACAAGCTCATCATGTTAATTCAAACTGTTAATTCATATCCTTTATTTTTAACGAATAATTTATTATTTTCTATAAAAAAATGTTATTACCAATAAAACATTTGTTTAATACTTCTTAAACAATATTTCCGTTGACTTTTTTTCTTTAGAATTTCCTTTTAAGTATTTTTACTAAAGTTAATCCTAGAATACTTTAATGATTAAATTTTAATTTGTTTAACCAATTTTTTCCTAATTTTTTTTTAATTTATTCCTAATGGTTTATCATATTCATGAAACAATTTATTTTTTAAGGAATGTGTATGATTTTTTTTGCATAATCTAAATTTTTAACTGCATCATGAACTAAATTTGCTATTAAACTTTTATTTTCTTCTGCTACTTTTTCCACTTTCTTATTAATATTTCGTTATTCAAGATGTAAAGGACGTTCTTTTTTTATTTCCTTCATATACAATTTCATGTGATTTATTTGTATAATTTCTAAATTTTTCTATTAATAATTTTAATTAAGGTATTTGTTTTCCTGGAATTTTTAAAATTTTATAATCTAATTCTTACTATATAATGCACCACCAGTGCAACATGGCTACAACTAGAAAATGGCACTTTTTACAGGATATAGCTGCAAAGTATCCCTTTGAGTTGTATAAATATAACATTTAAATTTAAAATGACCACATAACGTTTTTTATGGTTTGTGGCCCTAAAACTGATGTACAATTTATATTGTTTTGTTTTATTGAATTTAGGATAAATATTTTTATTAATGGCGATATTGCACTATCCTTTTGTACATTTTACACCATCTAAAGAAAATAATTTTGACTTGGAACTTCGTTGCACAGCATCCTTTTGTAATATTTAGTTTTATACATACCTCTACACATTTTTTTTTCCAAAGTTTTACATGAATACAATAAGCATCAATAAATATTTATAGTTTATAAATACAATTAACAGGTTAATTAAATACTTCCTAAGGCAAATGCAACTAAACAGATTCACCTGAGACTTCATCACCTTATTTAGGTGATTCATTTGTAGGCGAATGGAAATAAAAATCGTGGTGAACATTTGGAATAATGTTTTATCTGTGGAGTTCTAAAATATCTCTGACCTTGGCTGCATTAATTTTGGTAGGCCCAACGTTTTAGGCAGGAAGTAGTCCAAGATTTTACGGGCATCTACGAACTCGTCTTCTTGTGTCAATTTGTTTGTAGTCAAACTGATCATAGTCAGTTTTCAAAAATTAATTTGTTTGGAAATGTACTTTCGGAATGCAGTACTTTGATGTGACTCCATGTAACTTTGTCGCCAATAGTATCGATTGTGTCAGCTGCTTATGACAAAAGTTTTGAATCCATGACATCAGAAGAACTCACTTCTTTTCACTTCGTAAGCACTTCCTTATTTTTTACCAATATCAAAATTGAAGTCCACTGGACTGGAGCATAGATTGGTACAGATTTCAGAACTCGATTATTCTACCTTTATATAGTCGCTTGCATACTGTCGCCTTCGTTTTGTGTATGCCCGACTACTAGAAATATGTGGGTCATAGCAGGAACCCCAAGATTTTGTACAGCACACAAAAAATATTGGCTATTGCTTTGTTTTTGTTTTGGCCACTGCAATTATTTGAATAGAATATTAATTTTTTTTCAATTACAATAATACTTTAAATTCTGTACAGTAAAACACAGCTACCAATTACATTTATACGTCGCTTTGCTACAGACTCGCTCCAAGAATATCAAACGCCTCGTTTGCTCACAGTTTCATGAACAATGAATTTGAAGCAGTTTATTTTTCGTTTATAATATATTGCAATGTTGCGGTTTTCCAGATATTATTATTATCTTTTTGGTTTTGTATAATTTGGTTGCATTGGCGATACAGTAACATAATATTCAGATTAAGGAATTCGAGGTTATTTGTATTTTTATTGTTAATTTTGCCCTTAGAGGGTATCATGTATTGCATTGTTTAATTTTCAGTTGAAGATGTAAAGGTTATTGTTTATTTGGTCCTTAGAGGGTAGTAAGTATTTAAATTTGCAAATCACGTGAAATTAAAGAAAATTGTCCTGATTGGCGCTCGTCTCGCCATTGCTGATTGGGTGAGAAATGTGGCGTGATCAGCCGACAGCCAATCAGGACGCAGGTTACAAGAAGTGTGGCGCAGAAAGCTTTTTCCATTAACAGACATACAACCACTACAGTCAAGAATGGACGGTAAAGCTTCTGGTAAAGCTTTCTGTAGTGTTATGTTAAGAGTAGTTTCATTTTGGTTAAACATGTCTTCTGTATCAGTGCATTCTTTTCTATTGTTGCGGTGAAACATTCATGTCAAGACTTCTTTGTAAAGATAGTATGGATATTTTCATTAACACAGTGTGCCAGTGAAATTTTCTTTTGCATGAATGGGCTTGCAATGAACCCAAGTTGTAAACAAAATAGAACTACCATTTCAGATTAACTTTAGCCCATGTCCCAGTATGTATACACAAACACCAAATTAATGTAAATCATAAATAAAACTGTTTATAATTGCCGCTAAAATTCTCAGATGGCCATGCAAATCAATTTCCTAAGTTATCGGTAACATCTAAGAATGATATCTACAACATATCAATTAAAATAACTTACCTTTTAATTTCGTTTCAAATTCAGGTAATTTTTTCCTTCATTTACATTGTTTTTCAGTCTTGCTAATGCTAACTGCACAAGTTTGTTACTCCTAGACATAATTTTTTCATGTTAGTATATAAACGATAACGATAAAATTTAAAGCGTCATTACCAATACATTCTCGTGAAAACCAGATGAGGTTTATGTCATCAACAGTTTTATACAAAGTACCATATACGTATTATCGGAAAGAGAGATCACGTTGGTAGAGACACAGCGAATTGTTGCACTCTCAACGACTACAGATGCCATTGTTGAATTTTGTTTTATATGTCATCACTGTAACTTGCGTTTTATTATTACATCGGTGACAAAGCTAAAAAATTATCTCAGCGGCAAGTCCAGAAATATGACCTACTGCAGGCCACAATTTATTATTGAGAACATTATATATAGAACCCTGCAACACTACGAAATATCTAAATGTGACTGTTTTGTACATTTTTTATGTCAAATGTTATGAGAAATTATAGCCAAAAATTTACAACTGCCATCTATTAATATTTAAGGAAACTAAAAATCTGGCATTCCTGCACTTGATAAAACAATCGAAAAGGAATGCAGATATGGCTATATGTCTAAATTGAATTGGTTTCGAGTTGTGACCCTGTTGCACTGGGTGTGAGATACATGAGAGTAGAAGTTATAGCCAATTCGAGCACAAGGGCTGAGAGCTGTGGCATCATGGTGATGTGCGCCATTATGGATTCCGCCATCTTGGATGACACCACGGCCACCATCTTGCGCTTCCTTAACATTGACTATTGTTGGCCATCTTGTTTCCAATCGCTGACTTGTTTCTACCCACCATATTGTTTCCGGTTGCTATCTTGTTTCTGGTTGCAATTTTGTTTCCGCCCACCATCTTGTTTCCCGATTACTCACCTTTGCTCTACCCCACTATCTTGGATTTTTCCACTGTAGTTCTCTTGTCGTCTGCCAGAGTGCACCACTGGTGCCTGTAATTATGTTTATTGCTGCTGAGTGTGCCACCATTGTCCGCAATATTGGATGTCGTCCCCGCGACCTTCGTTCAACTGCCGCCTTCTAGGGGCGCTGCTGTCGCTCTAGCTCAGCCGTCATGTTGGTTCTAGACTTAGCAGCTATGGGCACTGATATTTTATTATTTAATTTCCAGAGCTCAAAATATCGTTTTGAGTAGGGTGAGATCGAACTGCTGGAACTTGGGTCGTTATCACGGTAGGCGCCTTAGACCTCTCGGCTTTCGCTGCAGGTAAGAAAGCAAGGTTTTAAATACGGTATATGCATTGCAACACCATTACCTCTTCCATCATCATTGAGAAAGGAGTTCAAATTTAATTTATTTTAAAACATGATGTATGTCGAAGTGGACAAGACTCGGTGAGACTGATATGGTAAATACATAACTGTCATTTCAGTACATATCAACAATGTGTGAGAGATCTCGGTGTTTTTGCAGGTCAATCAAATGTCTGAGACCATAGACCAATACATTGGGTTCTTCAGAAAATAAGTAAATGGACTTCATGACTAACTTCGCAGAAGGTTCAAGATACATTCATGCATGTATGTTCATTTTATCTCGAACATCAAAGAAAGGGATGTCATCATAATCACATTCTTCATCACTATCAGTTCATCACTTCATCACTATCACTGTCGGAGTCCCTGCATTCGTCACATTCATCAGTATCTACTGTGCTCAGAGCTGTTATTTTTGCAATTACGAAGTACGAGTAATTTCTTATATTCCTCTAAATTTTCTTCGGTACGTTTTTTAGGTTTCACGCAAAATAGTAACCCATATATTCCTCGACTTCCGTGGGTTACATAATTGTTTACTCGTATAATTTCGCTAGGTAAAAACTTAATTTCCTTGGGTCCGAAAAACCATTTATTATTATAATTCTACACACAACATGTTGTATTATACTTCTGTAATGTCTAGGTTGCGAGATACCTCTTGACTAGAGTACTAGGTTCGAATCCACATTTATTCTTCAGCAATGATTTTATGCTTTTATTTTGCAGATGCCACATCATCATCGGTAAAATATTTCATTTTCCGTTTATTTTTCATAATAAAACCAGCTGTGTTGGGGTTCACATTTGCACTCTCTTTATCATGGCTAGTTGTAACTTCTTAGTTTTTTACTTTACAAGTTAGCAGTGCCTTTATGTTGTTTACAAGTTAGCAGTGCATGCATATTGTTTACAACTTCTGAAGTTTCATAAGACTCGCACTTTTCACAGTACATTTCTGCAACACTTTTATTTCCATCATCGCCCACTGTTTTGTAACATGGTGCAGGCTAGGTTAATGTAATAGGCTCGAATCAGAGTTAGTTTGCTGGATGAATAAGTAGGAAGTCTAGCCATATCACTGTCTTGTGGCAAAAAGTACAGTGAATGCGGTCTCGAGTCAAGCAAAGATGAATTACCTTTACATGTACTAGTGTCTCTTTAAATTATAGCTTCTACCAAATATCGTACTACAGATAGTACAATTTTGTATTCTGAAGTTTGGTTTCTTTGAACAATCACTCTTCCCATGTTGTTATTAATTGCAACTTTTACTGAAGGTCTTGGCACAGTAATTCATGGTTTTCCATGTAACATTTCAGAAGTGGGAGAAGGTATGTCAATAGCGGTAAGTTCCGCAGTAGACTTTATACAATCATTGGCTCGAATCGTCTTCAAGCATATGTGAATCCATACACTTGTATTACTGTACAACGCTGACTCCACAGTGATTACTTCGCATAGTAGCGACACATCACAAGTCTGTTTAATAACTGAGCGATTTTCTGTACTTGTGGTAATTTATATCACCATCCTGCCGGTCGATGGCGAACATATTTTGTAATTCTTTATAGTCAGGTAGAGGAAATCAGTATGTGCCAATTTGCTAAGTAGATGTTGCTCACTTGTTCTCAGATCTAGATGGTTTACTGAAATTAGGGTCCAAACCGAACCTTTGGTAACCATTTCTTCTTCCTCTTGTCCTAACTTGTGTATATTATCGTCAACAGTGCTTTATATTGCATCTACATGATACACAGATACATTGGAGGTCTTGAAGGCTTGCGCGATCTTCAAACACAAAAAAAGAACTCATACACCTATATTTTTCACAAGACTGACGTCTCACAGCTACCGACTCCTCAAAGACACCGACTCCTCACAGCCAACGACTCCTCACAGTTACCGACTCCTCACAGTTACCGACTCCTCACAACCACTGACTACTCACAGCCATCGAGTCCTCACAGCCACTGACTTGTCACCACCTCCGATTCTTCACAGTCACCGATTCATCACAGCCACCGACTACTCACAGCCAACGACTTCTCAAAAGTATATTGAAGTTCTTTCCCACACTACCATCATGAGAATCTACTCGGCATAGCTGTTGCTCTTAATATATATTTAATCAATGGGATTGAAAAAAAAATTTATGCATACATTGGTCCAGAAATATTATATATAAGTTTAATCACATTATCATGCAGTTACATCTTCCATTACATTGTTAGCCTTGCGAAAAATGTGCAAATAAGAAGCATAAAAACTGTATTTTCCTCTTTCACCAGATTTTGAAACTAATAAAATCACACCACATGTGCACAGAACTAGGCATCAGGCCGTGCAAAAAAACACTGCATGTTCTAAGAAGTCAGGTGGAATTATTTAATTTTTTTTTTGTTCGGGCGAGCAGGCATGACTGAAGCTCATAGCATCTTTCCTGTGTTGCAAAGCGATGCGGTGGTGCTAAGTCTCACGGTGTCGCCTTGTGCACTGCGAGGCCATGTGGCTCTGTTGCGACTTTCACAATGCAACCCAAGAGAAGATCACTGCCAGCAGAAATAGTGCACGCACGGCCCCACGTCACGCGAAGAGCCCTCCGGTGGAGGGCTCTTCGCCCCGGCTGACGAGCTCCAGTGGGGCCTTCTCGACCTTAGGGAAGAGTGTGCCCCTGTGCTACTGTGTGGGCCGAGACACGGTCCCTGAAATGGGGCAGCGATGCAAATATATAGCCTAGCGCTGCTCAAGTCTATCTCCACCTCCTAGAAAGGTCAGGGATGGAAACGCCGTGGCTGACGGAGTGAGGACGATAATGGGCTAGTGGCGGCTCCGCCAGTGCCCTGGCGATAAGCCACGGCGAGGTCATGAGCAACTTTCCAGAGGCTGCATATGTTCTTCGCCTGCGTTGATGACCCGCGAACTGAGTGCACAACCCCAACTGAGGCCTTCCGGTATATCTCGGGGTGGCGGAACTCCGCAGAAGGGACTGTCTGGTGTCTTAGAGGAGTTGGGCTGCTTTGGGTGAAAACTCAGTGTGCATGGCATAGTCGTGGGGATCCAGGGGATCGGCATGAAGAACCGGCCTTTGGCCGTGCCAATCACGGATCGGACTCTGGGTGGCATTGCTTTAATCTCCCACTTTGAGGAGGCCAGGAGGCGGGTATTTGCCTGGAGGGCTGCAATGGCGGCGCGTTCGGCCTCAATAGCTGGGGAGAAAAAGAGCATTTCCTCCCACCGAACCATCACGATACACACTGCTAGGTTTGGTGATGGTCTCTTGTCGCTCTAGTAACATTTGGGGAATAAAAGCGGCGTTTCGTCGGACCCAGTTTAGATGAGTTGATACTCGCTAATGAAGGGAAGACAGTCTGGTCCGCCTAGTAAAAGGATTCGTTCACAAAGTGCATTCGTAGAGGTTGGATAGTCCTCGGCCCCATCAAGGTGGCACGTGCAGATTAAACACTGTACGATGCTTTTGATAGGTGAGGTGGTATCAACGCCCGCCCACCGCGTTTGGAAGAAGCGTAATCATCTTCTGTTTGATTGCATTCAACTGCAGCCAATTAAGGCATTGCGGGTCCAATTATTGTCTTGGTTAAGACTTAATAGGACTGGCCAGTGTGCACAGCATGGATTACCCACATATCTGAAGTGGCAAAATAATGCTTGACATGGCTTTGTGGCTGAATCAAAAACTATTGCTGGGCGCTGTGCAGACTGTATGTTAGTCTGGATTTTACACCTGTTTTACCGTTAAGGCACAGTCACAGGAGACTCGACTGCCCACACGCTGTAGAAGACAGTATAGATAAATATGATCTAATTACTACTAATCTATGGTAGCAGGCCAATACATATTTTTGTTATAGATAAAAAATTTAATTGATACAAAATATTTATAAATTTTAAATGTTTTTGAAATAATTTTTTGGGTTATGTGTTGCTGGGAAGGAAAGGGGAAATGCACCTATGTTTGTGATGTCAACCGATTTGGCTAGTGCCTATCCCAAATTCCCCTATTTTATTACTGCTTCCATCCCTACTTACTTTATGAGAAAATAAGTAGGGTGGGAGTGGATGTTAAGAAATAAAAAAACCTTGATCAAAATCGTTACATTATATTTCACATAGTTTCCGACAACATAAGTAAGGTGGTAGGGTGAATTTTACCAGTTAAAATGCTATGGCAACTAGAGGTACTATATTCATTAAATCACTCTACGCCTCCTTACCACGCATCTACGTTATACAAAGGCTCACTCAAATATCAGGGCTTCCATTCTCTATATCCGAGTTCAATTCTGCTTTGTTGCCATTTTGCGTTTAGCAAGAGAGTTTGAGGTATCACAGTCACCTTCCATTTTTCTTTGAGTTTTTACTCTCGAAGGTATGTTATTTTTAAAAGTACACGTTTATTACCATGTTTAATTAATTTTGTCAACGAGTTCAGTGGTTTTTTTATGCATATTGTTGTTTATTGCTTTCTTATGAGCGAACTCTTTAATATTTATTGATTTTGTTTTTTTAAACAGCTTTATGAATGGACACTTTATTATTTATTTTTTTAATTCCTTCATAAACGAGGTCTTTAGTAATTTCTTTAAATATTGTGATTAATTAATTTTCATATGAAAAATCTCTTAATTATTTAATTTATTGTTTTTTTATTTAAGGAATGGCTTTATAAACAAGCTCTATACTATTTTTGCATAGTGTTTTGTAAAAATAATTGCTTTCTTATTAATATTTTTGCATATAGTTTTAAATTATTTACTGAATTATATTTTTTTTGCATATTGCTATTAATTGATTTATTACGAACGAGTTATTCAGTTTTTTAATGCAATGTTTTTATTTGCTTTCGTATGAACGAGACCTTTACTATTATTTCATATTGGTTTTTAAATAACTAATTGTTTTTTGTACGAGTTCTGTAATAGTAGTTTGGTCTGGTATGTCCGAAGGCAATGTCTGGGGGCAGTGGGGCAGTAGTGATGCCGCCATCTTGGAATTTTCCATTTTTTCTCAATATTTCTTATCTTTCCCTCAAAATTAAATTTTTTTTTAAATCGTGGAAAAAGTGTTTTCCCCTCAATGGGGCTGACTGATTCCTCGTCGTGGCTGAGTTATCTCAAACATCAGTGACAATGAGGAATATGAGCAGCCGTTAAAATAAAATAATTAACTTTTTTAAAATTTAAAATGAAATAAATTTTATTAATTTAAAAAAATTGGTCTTAAGTATTGAATGTTATATACCTCCGGACTCATATTTTCAAGGCGCATACGATCATGATGTCATATTGATTATGTAGCCAAATTTCAGGACACCCATATTGGATTTAAGAGGTATGCCCCTACCCTCCCTTCCCTTTCAAAACTCAGTACTATCACCCCACCTTACCAACACCAGTCACCATCACCTCAACAACTATACCATCTCGCCACTCCACCTTACCCACCTCCCTTTTCCGTATTCCCTAACCTCCTTCAAACCCATTTTTCTCTACAAAAGTATGTAACAATTAAAGCTATTTATATCACCCCCCCCCGCCCCATATTCTTGGGAAATTATATTGAACGTATCAATACATTTACCCCTACCCCTTAAAGACACTCAAACCACCCCGCACACCTCACAAACCAAGACCAAATGAACTCGCTTAAANTTATGTCATCATCTAAAAACACAACCATGGATCCCCTAACTCCGCCAATACCAAAAGTATAGTAAAATGTATCGAATATGAATTATAAATTCAAAAACGTTTTATAAAATTTCTATTATGTAAATGTTACACTTTCCCATGACACTTGGTAAGGTTAAAAAATGAATTATTATGTACGGAAAGGGATGTTAACCCACAGCCTCTCAAACACGAGTCAGTTACTCTAACCACTAAGCTACTTAAGCAACATTAACCAACTTTTCTTAAAATCTACAAGAATCAACATCAAATGAAGAAGCTACATTCCTTCGTACAAGTACATTAGCGTATTGAACATTTTGTTACGCGTTTTTTCAGTCAATAAATATGGCTCATGACCACAGTTATTTGAGAGCTTTTTCAGTTTAAAATCATCCTATTTACCATTTTGAAAACTTTTAAAGACTAATGTCGTATTAAAAAACATTTAGTTTTTTTAAGTCGAGGTCTGAATAATATGTGCCTATGTTCACATGGATTGTTTTGATATATTCTTTTTAACATTTTTTCGCAAGTAGGTTCGTAAGCGAGCGAATATGTTGAGGGATTTAGGAAGGCGAATATAATTAGCGAAATTTTAGGAGACAGGTTCATGAAATTCAGTTTGCAGGTTTCATTTCTAGGTTCAAGTAAATATGTATTAGTATTTATGATTCCATAAAATTTTTTTTCATTAATGAAAAACATTTAAGTATGCTTTGTTTATTCGTACATAAATTGTACATGGGGTCAAGCGGTACCATGCAAAACGTTCTCTCTACAACTTTTCCGGTCTCCTCTCTTGAAGTCTAATTATTACAGTATGTCGGAATTTGCAAATTATTCTTTGCCTATTTCTGTTTTGTTGACATAAATATGTGACCAATCCAAGCCCATCATATGAGTAACGACTCTCTTCGCAAGTATAATATAATCTTGGTATGGATCAACATCTACCAACACTTTTTAAAGCTTAGTTATCTATGGTTTACGAATCAATAGGCTATTGAGATTTTAAATGTACGAGGATAGCTAGGGCGATAATCATTCGTGCTCTTCTCAAATATCATTCCTTCACAATCCTCACCATGCCTCATTAACCCTTTAATCAAAGTCAATCACTCGTTCGTTCCATTAATCAATCCTTCGGATTGGACCCCCTCCCCGAACATAGAAATTACACTCATTCGCCATTTACAAAATTTGTAAATGTTGACTGAATCAACATTTTGTATGCAGTCAACTATCAATGAATTTTTATACTAAAGTTTTTATTATCATTTTATATGAAGATCTTTCTGTTTATAAATCAAGTGCTCATAGAACCACTTTAAAGTTGTGGGGAAAAAAGGATATGATAAACAAAAATAAAGAAAAACCAATTATTTTATAATAATATTTTAATATTATTTTGTAAAAACAATTTCAGAAGAAAGCAGTTCATCACATCATGAGATATATCCCCGTTCCTTCAGATTACTAATGATTAAAGACATATCAACAATGTGCGAGTAATGCCCACGTTTTTGCTGGTCAATCAAATGTCTGAGTCTATTAACAATTTCATTCGGGTCCTCGGGAAAAACATAGTCAGTATTCTCAGCTTCTTCTCCTTTTTTCATGTCGCTCGTTGCAGCAAATGAACGAGAGTTCTTGACGCCTTTGGCCTTCTTCACACCACTTGTCGAAGGAAACACGCTGGTGAAATGTGTGGTAACGTCGAGAGAATCATCATCATTCACATCAGATACTTAATCAACACTGTCTTCATCGTCATTATCATCAATGCAGTCTTCATGTTCGTCTTTACCTCCTGTTTCAATCCTAATATCAAGTTTACTTTTTTTTGGAAGAGTCGCATTGTCATGATACGTATTTAGAGCTTACGAAAATTTATTTTGAAGTTCGTCGGCTTCATGCGAAAGTCTTGCATGGTAATGCGATCAAGAAAATAGATCAAATGTCTGGTTGAATGGATGCATAAAAAATGAAAATCTCACAGACGAAATAAGCTAGTAAGTTTTCTTATATATATATATATATATATATATATATATATATATATATATATATATATATATCAGTATCTAGGCAAAGTAGATACACAAGTTGTTACTGTAGAAAGATCGTCAGTATTTCATGACTATGATGAAAGCCAAAGATGGTACGAAGTCTACTATAAAGTTTACCTCTATGGATGTAACTTCACCCACTTCAACAAAAACAGTGTTGCTACTGTGGAAAGATCTTTAGCAAAAGCTGCAATTCTCTGCGACATGAGAGAACCAACTGTACGAAGAGTCCTTTTCGAACGATGAAGCATTACGACATTGGTACCAGACAGGTTATGCAAGGCGATGCATTGAAGGAACCCATCGAGATCTGCAAGGGTTCGTCTACCGGAAGCCAGCAAGTGATGTCGCCAATACCCCATGCCGCATCGATGGGTACTGATTCGTCAAGCAACAATGAAGAGACAGTTTGCTAAAGACGGAATGAGTGCAGTATATTCGGTTAGTGTGGAATGTGCACTTGCAAGTCTATGGCGTAAAGTCGACGAACTTCAAAATAAACGTTCGTACGCTCTAAAGAGTGATGATGACAAGTCTACTCCTACAAAGAAAAGTAAACTTGATATTAGGGATGAAACAGGAGGTGAAGATGATCATGAAGACATAATTGATGATAATGACTATGAAGAAAGTGTTTATTAAGTCACTGATGAGAATGATAATGATTCTCTCAATGTTACCACACATTTCGCCAGCGTGTTTCCTTCGACAAGTGGTGTGAAGAAGGTCAAAGGCGTCAAGAACTCTCGTTCATTTGCTGCAACGAGCGACATGAAAAAGGCAAACAAAGCTGAGAATACTGACGATGCTTTTCCCGAAGACCCGAATGAAATTGTTCATAGACTCAGACCTTGATTGACTAGCAAAAACGTGGGTATTACTCGCGCATTGTTGATATATATATAAATAGTATAAAACAAAGTAGCTTATCCGCGTCTGTCTGTGTATTCGGTTAGTACTTCTTATATACTCGATGGTTTTTAAGGCGGTTTTCAACATCGTTTGGAGAATTTCTTGAGGATGGTATAGATGTATTTACATTTAATTTAAGGAAAGTAGAGAAATGTCAAACCGTTTGAAAATAAGTCGTAAAAAACCGATTTTAGGGCGCTTACGTGGCTTGCGCTGACTAAACCATAAGATATACATCAAATTTATGTTTATCTTTAAAGGAAGACCCACAGTAAAAATGTTTGTCTTTTAAAGTATCGCTGTAAAAACTAAATTGTTACCGGGCGAAGCCGGGCCGGTCCGCTAGTAGCCTTTAATCATTAGTAATCAGAAGGAACGGGGATATATCTCATGATGTGACGAACTGCTTGCGTCTGAGATTGTAATTAAAAAAACAATATTAAATTATTATTATAAAATAACAGTTTTTTTCTATATTTTTGTTTATCGTATCCTTTTTCCCCCAAAATTTTAAATTGGTGCTACGAGCATTCGGCTATTAACAGAAATATCTGCATATGGAATGATAATATTAACTTAAGTATAAAAATGCATGGATATTTGACTATATACAAAACGTTAATTCAGGCAACATTTACAAATTTTGGAAATGGCGAAATAATGTATTTTCTATATCTTAACCGAAAGATTGATCGAAGGAACGAACGAGGGATAAAGGGCTTTGATCGAAGGTTTAGTGAGGATTGGTGAACATTGTGACGGAATGATGTTCGAGAGGAGCACAAATGATTATCGCCGTAGCTGCCTTCGTAAATCCCAAGTCTCAATAGCCTATTGGTTCGTAAACCATAGACAACTAAGCTTTAAAAAGTGTTGGTAATGTTGATCCATACCATGACTATATCATACTTGTGCAGAGAGTCGTTACTCATATGTTGGGCTTGGATTGGTCCCATAGGCCCCTATTTCAATAATCTGGGTATCATACTTATGTCAACAAAACATACGAGGCAGAGAATATTTTGCAAATTCCGACATCATGTAGTAATTAGACTTCAATAAAGGAGACTGGAAATGAAGTTGAGAGAACTTTTTGCATGGTTACGCTATACCCTATGTACAATTCCTGTAGGAATTAACAATATATTCTTATATGTTTTACATTAAAAAAAAAAATTTATAAAATAAAAAATACAAATTTTTGATTTGACATACCGTATGCCTATAAAAAGTAATATGGCTACCAGAAACAGACATATTTGCTTGAAGCTAGAAATTATACTATCCAACTGAATTTCACGAGCTTGCCTCCTAACAGTTAGCAAATTATATTCGCCTACCTAAATGCCTGCTTACTAGCTGACTTGCGAAAAATGTGGTCTACTACATAATTATTTAAATATAATCTATAAAAACAAGTAATGTGAACAGATGCACAAATTATTCACACCTCTAATGAAAAAAACCAAATGGTTTCAATACAACATTAGCCTTTAAATAGTTTTCAAAATGGTAGAAACGATGAATTTAAACTGAAAAGCTCTGCAATAACGCTGGTTAATACACATATACGCATTGATTGAAAAAATATAAAACAAAATTATTAATAAACGAATGTGATTATAGGAGGAATGCCGCCTATTCGTTTGGCAGCTGTTGTAGCAGATTTTATGACAGCATAATTATCGTTTCTTGAATAGCTCAGTGGGTAGAGTAACCGACTACTGATCGAGAGATTGTGAGCTGAAGTTCCCATACTTCCATGAGTGATTTTTTTTCAAATGGTACCGAGTGTCATGAAAAAGTGAAAAATTTACATAATTTAACTGTTAACCCGATTTTGAATTAAAAATACATTTTCGATACATTTACTGTATTTTTTTTTAAAGATTAGGTAATTTTTTAAATAATAAATAAATCAAATTTAAATAAAATAATTCTTGTTATTTATAAATGCATCGATTCCTAGATGTCTGATCATTTTACAATTGATTTGTTAAAGTCGGCCAGCCGCCTGACTCGCGAGAGCGGCGTGGTAAAAGGTATTGGGCAGCGGGATGAAGGAAGTGGAAAAAAAAGGGGAGGG
>NQII01003153.1:240306-253977 GCA_002778355.1 Clitarchus hookeri | reverse complement strand
ACCCAATTGTTAAGGCTTAAGATATTTGTTACATTTTAGAATATCAAGAAATTAAATAAACTATTAGAAAAATTGTTAATAATTATGATAAAAATTGTATGGCAATAATTGTGTTGTTTCCCAGAATCCCCTAACTAATTTTTATAAATAAATGCTATTTTTATCATTCAATTATGAGATCAAAATAACCAGCTACTAAAGAATTGAAAAAAGTGTTTTACGCATGAAGTTCTTCCTTCAAATAAAAAAAAAACTGGTAAATACAATCTTAAAAACGAAATTGGAAATTTTCAGAAACAGCTTTGAAATCAAAATATAATTATTCTAAGATTTGAACAAAAAAAATATATTTAACACAGCGCAAATAATTATTTAAAGAAACGATTACACAATTAACAAAATGATGCATAATGTTGATATTGGTGTTACTATGAACCTCCACAAGCTACAGATATGGTAATCACAGCAGCCACATGTGTTTGATAATAAGAAAGAGTTCCTTAACACTATTTTAACTATAATTTGAAGTATTCAGATAAGTAAAAAAACTTAAATAGTATATATTTCACTGGAGAGTCAAAAAAACTTGTATAGGTTTGCGTATGTAAATAACAGAGGTATGGAACCAATCAAATTAACGCGATGCGGTCGGCAGCGCCTATGTAAGACAACAAGTGTTTGGCAAAGTTTCTAGATTGGTTACTGCTGCAACATGGCATGTTATCAAGATTTAAGTGAGTTTGAACGTGGTGTTATAGTCGGCACACGAGAGATGGGACATAGCATCTCTGAGGTAGCAATAAAATTTGGAATTCCATGTACGACCACTTCACGAGTGTACCGTGAATATCGGGAATCCGCTAAAACATCAAATCTTCGACATCGCTACGGCCGGAAAAATATCACGAACGAACGGGACAAACGACGACTGACGAGAATCATTAAACGTGACAGACGTGCAACCCTTTCTCAAATTGGTGCAGATTTCAATGCTGGGGCATCAACAAGTGCCTGAATGCGAACTATTCAATGGACCATCATGGAAATGGGCTTTCGGAGCCGAAGCCCCACTCATGTACCGTATTAGACTGCACGACACAAAACTTTACGACTCACCTGGTCCCACCAACACCGCCATTGTACTGTTGATGACTGGAAACACGTTGCCTGGTCTGACAACTCTCGTTTCCAATAGTATTGGGTGGATGGAAGCGTGCGGGTATGGAGACATCCTCATGATTCCATGGACCCTACATGTCAACAGGGGACTGTTCAAGCTGGTGGAGGCTCTGTCATGATATGGGGCGTATGCAGTTGGAGGGAAATGGACCCCTGATACGTCTAGATACGACTCTGACAGGTGACAGATACGTAAGCATCCTGTCCGATCACCTGTACCCATTCATGTCCATTGTGCATTCCGACTGATGTGGATAATTCCGGCAGGACAATGCGACACCCCATACGTCGAGAGTTGCTGCCGAGTGGCTCCAGGAACACTCTTCTGACTTAAGACATTTCCATTTGCCACCTAAATCACCAGACATAAACATTATTGAGCATATCTGGGATGCCTTGCAACGTGCTGTGCAGAAGAGATCTCTACCACCTCACACTCCTATGTATCTGTGTACTGTCCTGCAGGATTCACGGTGTGAATTGCCTCCTGCATACCTTCAGACATTAGTCGAGTCCATGCCACGTCGTCTTGCGGCACCTCTGAGTGCTCGCACAGTCCCTACACGATATTAGGCAGGTGTGCCATTTTTTTGGCTCTTCAGTTTATATACTCATATAACTAACTCAGACACATGATTTGAATAAAAAATTTACAATTGAGTGTAAAAATAAAATTTTTTTATTAATGACATGCTTAAATGGCATCAACTACATTAGAATTTATACAAATATTATGTTGAAAATGTCCTCTAATTTTATGCAACTGTAACTCGATCGTTGTATCGTAGTTCTTATTTTACAAATTAAAATGACAGAACTGCATAATTAATGCTTTTTAATTACTATTTAGATTATGAAATACACTAACAGGGAACATATTTTTAAAAGGTTTCTTATTATTGTTATATGATGGTTATTTCTGATTTAAGAATGACAAATCATAGATATGATGATCCAAAATTTTAAAATCAAAACTTTAATGATAAATTGTGCATACATTAGTAGTAATTTTTGGCTCGTAATAATTAGTTAACTAATTGAACTTAGTAATTTATCTTAATTATTTACTGCTATCTGGTAGTTCCTAGTGGAACCACTAAGCGAACTGAGTTGTGCGTGAAGAGGACACGAAGGGGTATGGGAAATGTTTTTGGAAGGATTTGGAGTGTGTTTTCGAAATAATAAAAGAGTGGTGAGGGAGGTTGACAAGGTGGCCAGTGTTTGAGGCGGCGGAAGTACTACCAGAACCGGTACGGGTGACAGTGTCGAAAAATCATGTTGCTCAATATGTTCTGCTCGGAGTGCTAGTAATCACAGGCTGGAAATGGGAATTCTATGTGGAAGACGTTCTCAAGTGTTACGGTTCTGATAATGTAACATGCGTCACGCTGTCCGCAATGGAGCAACGGAACAATGGACCAACGGACCGACGTAATTTCTTGCACAGAAATAGTTGGAGGGCTGAAAAGTTATATTGGCTACTTTTAATGGCGAAAAAATATCTCAAAAAATTTACGAACAATAATAGTCAATCAAGTCGGAAAAATGTTTACTGCCAGCGCGCTCTCTTGAAATACGCTGTCTAAACCTTTAAATATGGAATTATATCATGTAGTAAAGAATTGTGTATAATAAAAGACATATTAAAATTTCCGCGGTATAATATATCTATCTATAACAGATAAATACTAATAAGTGTTTTTACCATTTAATTCACAGAGACGTTGAGGTTTATAATATGCATAGAGTATATAAGATTGACACATAGTAAAATGTAACTTTATTAAAAAAAAAAACCTGGCAATAATTCTGTAGTCCACGCGAGTGGAGCCGTGGGCGCAGCTAGTAATAAATACAATAATAATACAATTAAAACAAAAAATGTGTTCGTTAACACTAAAAATTCGTATTATTAGTATAACTGTTTTCTCTATTGTCTGATTTTATTGTTTATTTTTCTGTTCTAATTTGGTACACGCCTATTTTTATTGCGTGTTGGGAAACCTAGGAATTTGAAACCATTTTTGACTCCGGCTTTCTATAGGTTACATAACTTCACTGTTATAAATACAGCATATAAGCGTTTTCAATGCCTCCAGAGCGCAACTCCATATCGACGAAAATGGCGGGTATATAGTTGACAGTTGCATTGTATGTGCCAGCAAAACATGAATGTTGTGTTTGTTTGCATATATGTTGAGCTTGTAAATGAATTCCATGTACTAATGGTTTACGTCGAGGTTTATGTCGAGGTTTATGTTACATTTTTAGAATATTCGAACAGGAATAAGATCACATTTGATGGTGTGCGAAATTTTTTAGCGAAGTGAAACTACAACTTATAAGGCTTTGCACTAAGTATACCTACGTCAGTCTTAATCAGAGCCTATAAAAAAATTATGTTTTATTGGGCAGAGGCATATGAAGCTCGGATAGTTGTAAAGAATCGCGTCTTTTCGGGAAATGCAAAAAAATTATCTGAGAACGCAAATTTTGGGGCTAATGCTGAATAAAGCCTTATTACTGATGTGCGTTTTTTATGCTATATTTTAAACGAACATTTTTTACTTATTACTTGTATCCTATTGAGTTATTTGTAATTTTTTGTTAATTCGTTGAAGTTAAATTTTATTTTAATATTACACATATTTATCTCAGCATTTCACTGTTTTTCATAATTCTTCACACTATATGTATACCAGCATTTTTCATTATCCTTTGGTTCGGAAATATGTGAACCAACACATCATATACTGTCTTGATAAAATACTCTATAGGTTATTTGCTTGATATTACACAGATGGTCTGACTTTTTCTAGTTCGAGCATGTTTCTTATGTAGTGGGAAAAGCATGAAACTATTTCTGTATGTGAGGTTAATATCGTTGAAAATGTTTACCAAGTGTGTTTTATTACTTGAATCGCCTTTTATCCTACTAATATTATAAATGCGAAAGCCTGTGTGTGTATACGTGTGTTACCACTCAGCTCCATAACGGCTGAACGGATTTGGATCAAATTTGGTATGCAGGTACATACTTATGGTCCTGGAATAGGACATAGGATACTTTTTATCGCGGATAATTGTACGGTTCCTGTGGAATAACAACAAAACATATTTCGGCAACTGCTGGGAACGTGACCGAACTCAGCTGCATAACGGCTGAACTGTTTTTGATGAAATTTTGTATGTAGGTACTATAAATCCTGGAATACGACATAGGATACTATTTATCCCGGAAAATTGTACGGTCCCTATAGAATAACAACGAAACCTAATTCTACAACGGCTGGGAACGTCACCGAAATATATTTTTCCTCTGGTGTCTGTACTGTAAAGAAAATGAAGCATGAAATATACTCATCACTGTTGTAAGAAATGACTGTTAACAAAAAAATGAGTTCGTAGTCTAGAAATATATATGTGTACATATAAACGTTTCTGCAAATAAAGAGCAATGGAATATTTATAATTTATATAAAATCAATTGTGTAAAACCATGTCACGAAATATTATAAGAGTTCATTTAAATATCACAAGGCATATATTAAAGGAATGGTACTGGCAAAATGGAAAAGTTAATGTCCGAAAGCATCCTTATCAAAGTGGTAACATACAAGTAACCAGTGCACACGTAAGAAAATCACTGTTAGTTTATTCACAGGTCCATGATGCACAGTATCGGATAACTGGCGTCTGCACAAACGCATATTCGACCGATGTCTGGCAGCCAAACGAAGGTCAAGAGATCTGACCGTTTACACCGATTGAACGACCGGCCAGGCCTTAATCATATCTCAGAACTCGAACTCAAACTTCAAGAAAACCTCGAAATCATTCAATCTCTTCACCGTTGTGCAAAGTCCACCCCCACCCGCCATTACTTAAGTTTCATACTCGAGCACATACAACCAGCAAAACAAATGGACATGAAATTTATTTAAGAACACCTCAATCTGAGCTAGTAAACCCCATCTCTAACTAAACTCGGAGCCTTGTGTTTTTTTTTTGCAGTGACCAGACAGCTCACCCCTTATCACGGTAAACCAGATTTTAATCCCGATAGGACACACAAGATTTCAATTAATGATAAACATGGAGGACATTGTCGTTTGTCAACGAGCTTCCTCTGTGTACTTACCTTACTCACACAGATACATAGCGCTGGAATTCCGAAAAATATTTCACACTATCTGAGGTTTGCTGAACATGTGTCATTCGATGATATTTTGTTACTGGAGGAAGGCCCCACCAGCTCTCTGAACCAGAATGTGGTCTCAAATATCCTACAGAAACACAGAGGGAAAATACGATATGGGACCGTACATGGTTTTTAATTACATCATATTTCACACACCTCACCACAAGTGCCATGCTTGCGATTACAGCAAACTTCAAACTTTCATACAGGGTAATAATGTAAATAATAATAATAATAACAGCACTTAGATGGTGACATATAAAACCATGGAAACGACACCCGGAAAACTGCATAATGAAATACTCCCTTCAATAATACTGTTCACGATGATAAACATAACTTAAAAATTTTAGGAAATGAATAAAAATTGTGCTCCCGAAAATATAATAATAAAATTGGTCTAAATTGGTAATGGTGAGCTATTGCCTGGTACAATTAAGTGTATCATCGTGTGGTCATCTAATTGCAACAAGATGTGCCTGCTGTTGAGTTTTCTCGAGAAACCGAAAGCATTTATTTCGATAATGTGTACCTCTACTCTAAATAGCTGGGGTTTCGAACAGTTCATTGTCGACCACCGAGAATGAGTTACAGAATATCGAATTTCGGGCAGAGTAGCCTCAAGCTGCATCTTGACAAAGACGATGATGGAGGCTGCCTCGTACCTAGAAATGTTGAAACTGTTAATTTTATTATCTTGGAATTATGCATTGTGTTGTTCGAACAAAACACATTATTTCGCACTTACTTATCTAAGTTTGAGACGAAGATGGATTGTGTAAATATGAAGTTAATTTGCGATTTGATGGATATGGACGACCACATACAAGTGTTGAAAGGAAAATTACCGACAGATTAAGTATGCCATCAGAACAAAATGAAGAGAATCTGAGAGGGCTGAAGGATTCTATAAAGCATACAATCACTTCCTTGATTTCCCACATCGCCACAAAAACGAATATTCAAAATCACAGTTGGGACACAATATATGTCTTCAGTAAATGCCTGGAAAGGATCGAAAATCGTTTGTTGACGACTCGCGACTTAAACTCTAAAAGAGAGAAACATAAATAATTTTTATTCCGTGCGATGTCGGAAACTGATAGCGAGCTGCATTGAGCGATACAGTCGGTTCGTTGTAAGTATTTGCATACCAAGAGAGCCAGTCTTTCGCACTACCATATAAATGAAAAAAATCTTTAAACCAATTATTTTCTATCTTGATGTACTCAGGGAAAGCGATGGATCACCCATTGAAGACCAAAACCGACACAATTGTTCAAGTTATGATGATGCGGAAACATGTAGGGGCGATTGACCATTTTTGGATTGCTACACAAAAAAAAAAGGAATTGAAGAGAGTCCTCAAATTCAATGCTCTGGCTCGTTGGTACCTACAATTGTATCGACCCTCAAGACCTCGTGTTAAGAGCTGCCCAAATCTCTCCACTCTCCCACTCTCCACATACGATTATAGACATCTCGTAATAATGATATGATGTATGGTGCATACAGGTACAATGATAAATGGTTCCTCGGTGCTGATGAAATATATTTTCTACCAGGTGGGATCATCCAAGTAGGCGATTACAATTTAAATAGAACCCTGGGATTTATGAAATTCTATTCCGCAAGGAGACTAGTGAGTATACAGTGATTATACCATATTGCGTACCTAAATCAACTAAATAACACTACATTATGTATCCAATTATACAACAAAACCCACCTAAAAAGTCGTCTATTTCGTATCCAACCGTAGTCGGGAGAAGGCCAAAACCAATGCAAAATTTCTCCCTGCTTGTCCAACCAGCCTTCAATTACCTGGTTTTTACCAAAAGTTTATTTATGCGTATCCACATGAAAAACAACCTGAATTGAAAAGTGGTGGGTTTACATATCCAAACCGATAGGTGGAAATTGGCACCACGCCTCATTTGTTCCGATTCACGTATACAATTTTATTTCTGAAATTTTTTTTACAAATACCTAATTGTTTCCTGTGACATACCCAAACTGAAAACGGAATAATTTGTCACATTCCCATTTGTTTCCCCGGGCATATCCACATGAAAAACGACCTGAATTGAAAAGTGGTGGGTTTGCATATCCAAACCAACAGGTGGAAATTGGCACCACACCTCATTTGTTCCAATTCACGTATCCAATTTCCCTCCTGAAATTTTTTTACAAACACCTAATCGTTTCCTGTGGTGTACCCAAACTGAAAACGGAATAATTTGTCACTTTTCCATTTATTTCCTTGGGTGTATCCCAGTGCGGAAGTGACTTGTTGCTAAAAATTTCCTTTTGTGTATCCAACAAAGACTCATTTATACTTTAAACCCAAAACAAATAGCCAGTTAGTAAAATGAGTTGTGTAACTAATAATGAGCAAAAAAAAAATTAAGACATGGAAACCCTAAAGCCTTCACTGGCTTACAGCGAGGGACTATAATTAATACATTTAATGTATCAATGCCACGGAATCACGAGTGTTGTGCAAGGATCATTCGTTTTGTTCGTAATGATGATTGTTGTGCAATCGTCTTTACACTCGCGAGAGTTGTGTAAGGATCCTTCATTTTGTTAGTTTTTATGAATGTTGTGTAATCCAGGTCTCTGTAGACCCGATATAAATATGTCGATGATGCCAACAGGAATTCACGGCAAACTCGCGAGTGTTGTACAAGGATCTTTCGTTTTGTTAGTTTTGATGAATGTTATGCAATCCACGCCTTTGTAGTTATTTAAATATGTCGTTGATGTCAACAGGAAACCACGACACAGGCTTCACAGGCTTAAAATTAATATGCTATGTCTCTGCACTAGCGAGTGTTGTGCAAGGCTCTTCTATGGCCTTCACAGGCTTATTAAAATGCATTTGACGTCAACCACTATCATGAAATTAATGTATCATGCCTCTGTACTCGCAAGTGTTGTACAAGGCTCTTCTAAGGCCTTCACAGGCATTAAAATGCATTTAACGACAATTACGAGCTTAAAATTAATGTACCACACTTCTGCCGTCACGAGTGTTGTGTAAGGCTCTTTCGCTTTGTTCATTCTAATGAAATTTGCGCAATGCTTTGTGAAAATTGGCTCGGTATTGCAATCGCAAGTTCGTAAGTTTGCACTCAGCCATCCTATTTTTACAGATTAAAACAACTACTAATGTAAACTTTAAACTGACATAATAACGACTCATTTACCACGCCAACAAACTTGCGATTTAAATAGGCTGGTGATGATAACAGGAAACAATTTTTATTTAAACTGACATAAAAACGACTCATGTACCACACCAATACACTCGCGATTTAAGTAGGCTGGTGATGATAGTAGGAAAATATTTTTATATAAACTGATGCAAACCAACAACTCATTTTAATTTTAAACAACCACACCCAGCAAGTAATTAGCACTTTAATTTTTTTACTGGTAAAATCAACTACTCATTGTCATTTTAAACAGACACCACACACAGCAAGCTAATCACACTTTAATTTTAACACTTTGTTTGTTCTAATGATAGTTGTCGAAACTAAACAAATTGTGATATTCCTTGTCAAGTACACAAAATTGAAAATATATATCAGGATGAGGTGATGAATCAGACCTCCCTTGTGCTACCAAATTATAGCACACATAAATAAACAGTCACCCTACTTTAAACTGACACCACAAATAGCAAGCAATTTACCCAACTTTAAACTGATGCAAATAGCTGCTCATTTTCAATTTAAACAGACACCACAAACAGCGAGTAATTCCCACTTTAAAATTAAACAAATCAGCCAACTTTAAACTGATATCATAAATAGTTAGGCATCAGCACTTAAATTTTTTTACTAGTGAAACTCGTTTACATTTTTAACAAATGCAAATAACAAATCACCTTCATTTTAAACAGACACCCCACAAACAGCCAGCCAATCATACTTAAATTTTTTAATGGTAAAACCAGTTGTGAGATTCCCAGTCAAGTACAAAATTATTGAATATATATTAGCAAGGGGGGCACAAATAGGACCTCTGTTACGTTACCAAACAATCGCCCAACTACAAACTGATGCAAATCACAAGTCATTTTCATTTTAAACAAGTCACCCAACTTTAAACTGTAACCATAAACAGTTAGGGATGAGCACTTTAATTTTTTACTAGTGAAACTCGTTTACATTTTAAACTAATGCAAATAACAAATCACCTTCATTTTTAACAAACACGCCACAAACAGCCAGACAATCATACTTAAAATTTTAACTGGTAAAACCAGTTGTGAGATTCCCAGTCAAGTACAAAAAAATTTAATATATANCTCATTGTCATTTTAAACAGACACCACACACAGCAAGCTAATCACACTTTAATTTTAACACTTTGTTTGTTCTAATAATAGTTGTCGAAACTAAACAAATTGTGATATTCCTTCTCAAGTACACAAAATTGAAAATATATATCAGGATGAGGTGATGAATCAGACCTCCCTTGTGCTACCAAATTATAGCACACATAAATAAACAGTCACCCTACTTTAAACTGACACCACAAATAGCAAGCAATTTACCCAACTTTAAACTGATGCAAATAGCTGCTCATTTTCAATTTAAACAGACACCACAAACAGCGAGTAATTCCCACTTTAAAATTAAACAAATCAGCCAACTTTAAACTGATATCATAAATAGTTAGGCATCAGCACTTAAATTTTTTTACTAGTGAAACTCGTTTACATTTTTAACAAATGCAAATAACAAATCACCTTCATTTTAAACAGACACCCCACAAACAGCCAGCCAATCATACTTAAATTTTTTAATGGTAAAACCAGTTGTGAGATTCCCAGTCAAGTACAAAATTATTGAATATATATTAGCAAGGGGGGCACAAATAGGACCTCTGTTACGTTACCAAACAATCGCCCAACTACAAACTGATGCAAATCACAAGTCATTTTCATTTTAAACAAGTCACCCAACTTTAAACTGTAACCATAAACAGTTAGGGATGAGCACTTAAATTTTTTACTAGTGAAACTCGTTTACATTTTAAACTAATGCAAATAACAAATCACCTTCATTTTTAACAAACACGCCACAAACAGCCAGCCAATCATACTTAAAATTTTAACTGGTAAAACCAGTTGTGAGATTCCCAGTCAAGTACAAAAAAATTTAATATATANACAATCATACTTAAAATTTTAACTGGTAAAACCAGTTGTGAGATTCCCAGTCAAGTACAAAAAAATTTAATATATATTGACAAGGGGGGCACAAATATGGCCTCCCTTATGCTACCAAATTATTACTCAAAAACAATCACCCAACTTTAAACTGATGCAAATAACAAGTCATTCTCATTTTAAACAAGTCACCCAACTTTAAATTGATGTAAATAAGAAGTCACTTTCATTTTAAACATACACCATATACAGCTAGACATTAGCACTTTAATTTTTCACTAGTACTACTCGTTTCCACTTTAAACTTTCGCAAATACCTACTCGCGCACACTTTTTTTTACTCATCCTTGCCTGTATCTGAAAATGAAATATTTATATATATACTTTTTGTTTATCAGTTTATTTAGTTATTGTACAAATGCAAAAATTTACCTTTCGAAAAGAGAACTGCCTTCATCGCAGTTGTCTACTTTGTGGCGAGTCCCCTCATGCATGGCGGCTGCATGAATTAGAAAAGAGTGCAGTCGTTGCCCGTATGGGTGGTTCTTTTTCCAAATGAATTCGGCCAAGTAGCTGGCCCACGACTTTTCCCGTCTACCAAAACACGGAATGCTATACCTCACGGAACAACAACTCCAATCAATGTTTTGTGTGTGTACTCTTAAAGCTTCGTGTTAACTATTCCACTATTTTCATCGCAAACAAATTCCTTCTGGTGATTTACTTGCAGGTGACGATAGCTGTGCATGTCCAAGTTACTGTAACCTCGCCAACAGTCTGTAATCATCGCCATGCCCAGCACGATCCATTCACGAATACATTTGACAAAAGTCGCAGCGTTCCTCTTTTCCACCAGCACCAGGAAGAAATTAGTAGGCTCACCTCTCTCCACCCTGCCGAAAACCCACTGGCTGTGAACTTTTCGTCCCTTGCGGTTTTTGCGCTTACCCAACTTTGATTCATCTATCTCGACTATTTTGCCAGGCCCGCCGATTCGCTTCCTGTAAGTTAACACCCAGTCTATGCACACTTGATGGCAGAAATTCGACCAGGCGACGACTGTCTTGCCTGAGCACTGAAGTTCGTTTACTATAATCTGCTGTCGGGGATACTTGATCAGGCACCACAATAAATACAACTCGATGATCTTGCCTGGCGAAAAATTTGAACCTCCCACGAAAGTGCCTTGTCTTGCCGACACTTTGAAATTACATTTCGTGCCATTCTATGTGCGCTGTCGACACCAGTAAAACAAATCTCGATTGTCCACGAGCTTGGCTTCGCCTTTTCTGCATCGTCCACGCTGTATTGATGGTTTAATGATGTCATGCTCTACGAGGAATGTGTCAACCTTCGGTGAGAAATAAATCAATTTCCGAGCTTTCAACATAGTTGAATTTACACCCCGCACACACCATTGTATGTTTTCCAATTAAAAACTTGAATTTTTTTAAGTAAAACTACACTTGGATACGCTAAACGGAACAATTGACTTGAACTTGGATACATTAAACGGAATTCGACCGGATACGCAATAGTACACTGACTTGTAAAGGAAATAATTTGAATGGATACTCGATACTTCACTCATGGTTTTACCATGGGTTTACCATAAAGGTGCGCAATACGGAACAATCACATAGGCAGTTTTGGACGGTCTGACATTACCTCGGGAGGGCGGGCGTTTGTGAAAAAGAGCGGTGAAGGGCAGGGTTAGGGAGGGAGAAAGCAATTGATTGGCCAAATCTCTTTCTACACCCATCCCTTTCGCTACTTCTCCTAAAAAAATGCGACGTCAAAGTCATCAGTCTCGTACCCGCACTTTGTTTTTTTAGACTTTCCCGCATTGAGTATTTCATTTATTACCACAAACAGCGTAACGGACGCTGGACATAATTATTTGACGGTGAAGAGAATTATACATTCAGTGCAGGCCACGATGGAAAGAGTACGTGTAAGAATCATGCATTATTTTTTGCATCAATCTTATTACTTCTATTTGTTTGTTAAAAAATGGCTACTAAAATCAAATTTCTAGTGCCTGGATTATACGGATAAGAAATTCAAAAACACAATTTTCCCAAACAAACTATTTCTTTTCAGAAATATTTCAAACAAAGATTTTCAGCAATTATTATTTGGCGATTCTTTGCGACCTGGTAAAGTGTTATATTATGTGTGCGAAAATTCTGTATATTCTAGTTTAGTTTTTCATTTGAATGTAAATGTTCCAAAAGCAAAACTTAAAGTGATCGCGTACGATTGGCGTAAAGATTTATTACAATCTGCATATTCCATGATATGTTCTATGGAAAAGTTCTTGTCAAAATACTCATTTCTGTTGGAAATTTTCATAATCGGCCACTCTTTAGGTGGTTTACTGGTGCAAATTATATTGGAAATTTGAGACGAGGCATATTTTTATAAATATATAAAATGTGTTTTTTTTTTATGATAGCCATTATTTGGTTTACAAAATTTTAAAATATGTTTGATGATTCTCTTTTACCTTTAATAATCGAAGATATCTTGGCTAAATCCAAATACAGTTTCTTTTCAAAAGGACAATTACAGAAAGTTTATAAACAATTTAGAAATAATTTTTTATTACTCTTACCATTTGAATTTTTTACGACTACGCTGATAAATCACGATTCGTCAGTAACTGTAGATAAGTATTATTGGATGGTTGAAATATGATATAATTGTTCTAAATGGGGTTTATTTGGTCGTTATTATGTCACAAATTCATATTATATTGCAACCACTGATTGAAAAAGGAATTGTGTGCCCAATCATTCACTATCAGTAGATGCAAGATGGCCAGCCCTTCGCGAGAAGAATACCTCGGATAAGGTCAATTCATGTATCCGATTAAATGCATTTGATTATGGCGATGGAATAGTGTCTATACGAGATTCGTGTTTAAATTACTCCCTTAAAACTAAAAATACTATTCAAATAAATGACTATTCTCCACTTAGCCACAACCTTTTATTAAACAGTAAGTTTATCAAAAATAATATTACCGAGTTAATTACACAAAAAAAAAGGGGGCGAGTTTAACTGGGGCTTTCATCGTGAAAATCAAATAAAGTAACTG
>NQII01003153.1:144755-240188 GCA_002778355.1 Clitarchus hookeri | reverse complement strand
TATATAAGATTAAATTATTCGTTATGGCCCAAAAAATTATATATCCTTCCAATGAAGTCAGTTTAAATTATTTTTATAAATTTGACACCTTTAAGGAACCGGTAGTTTAAAATGCAGAAACTGATAAGTTAAGTGATCAATATATAAAAAATTTTAATGTTCGAGAGTATAAACTTTCAAATGTTAATATAGTTTTCACGTACGATGTAAAAACAATTATCAAAATTGTTAAAATCAACTTATTTATATTAGATGGTATAATTAACTATGAAGCTCTATTGAAACTGAACCCGAAACTCAAAATCGATTTCATTTTATCCACAATTAAAGATTTATCCTCTTCTACGAAAGGTTCTTATTATGACATGATTAAAATTCTGCCAAAATGGATGGGTCAACATTCAGCGATGATAATCCAACAAAATCAAATTTTCGCAAGTTATTAGGCAAATAAATCGCCAAAAATTATCGATAAATTCACGCAAGTGGTTTTCAAACTCGTAGAAAACCCGAATCAATTAAATATGGTTTCCTTGATTGAACTATTTTTTCGATTTTGTGTAAAGGAATTCGACCAAGTAAACTCACTTTTACATATTTTGTTTGTACCTATAATGGGCTTTTGTCTGGCATTCGCGCTAGCTGACCAAACACACGTATTAATACAAAACGAAGACGTTTTAAATATGAGCCCCGAAGCAGAAAGTCCACCAAGCTCTAATGATATTCTTTGTAATTTGTTGATTAAGTTCCTGAAAAACATCATTAAACCAGATACAATATTATCGAACTCTATATTTTACCCTTATTATGGCACAATAGCCATGAAATATCAACACTAGAACTGCATAAATTCTTTTTTCGCCACTGTAATGGAATTTATAGAAAACTATTCGGGCCCCAGCACACAAAGTACATTGTTTATGTACAAATATATTCGATAAAAATATAAATTATTTACCACTATTTATAGAAGCCGTCAACGAAAATCTACCATTTGACGATTTAAATCAACGAATGTTCCCGTTCCTTTTATGTGGTAGTAAACATCGGTGTCAAAAACTAGCAATTATCTACGGTCATTTCCTAGCATTTGGGCTTCGAACAATGAGTGCAAAAAAATCAAGACATCACAATGCATAGCTTTAGTAAGATCGGTGATTGAACATATTCTCAAGGTTAATTTACCAAGTGATTCATTCTTGCAAAACTTGTTTTCAATAATTCGCGAGCATGACTCTATAGTTGAGGTGATCATTAATCAATTGAAGAACAATGAGCAATTTATGGAAAAAATTTCAAAGAATTTAAATCGTAGTGTTTTGCGTGGTAATCTCTCTGTTCAAAAAATATCATCCGGACATTACAATAGTGAACTGTAAAACCTCTACTAGCTTATTTAAAATACATCATACGACATGAATGCCGCAGGCACGATGTAACACAACATTGTTGGTAAACAAGAGAGGAAGCCTTCATGGGTTTTTCACTCAGTTTCTGCTCGTGCATACCAACGCCGTTGCAGTCACAATTTAACTCGAAGCGGTAGTCATGAATTGTCCTTTGTTATTGGCACTTCACCTAAGCACGACACCTGCGGGCTTTTACTCGGTTGCCATTTATGATGACTAACTTAAACCGGAGAAATAAGTAGCTAATTTCGAATGCCTTTACTAATTCTACACAAGCCAGTCTTTGTTTTTTTCAGTGAATTTAGTCTGGTAATTGAAAAAATCGCCGAAATTCCCTTATTTTTCCAATGTTGAGTTTTTCTGCAAACAGAAATTTTGTTGATCTATTTCAACCATTCCATGTAGTGTAATATCGTCAGTTTTTTTTTCATTATTCCTGCCAATGTATATGTTGGTATATTGGCAATTTTCGTAAAGATGTAAGTCACCTTTGCAAAAATTATATATAGTATAACTTCTGGTGAAACATCCACATATGATTTGTTAATGTGAATTATATTTAACAAATTCTAGTAAAATGCTTTGGGATTAATATTTGAATCTATTTGTGTCAATTCGCGCAATTTCTGAAGGAAAATTAATTGAGCTGATTTACTTTCAACTTGAGTTTTTAATATGGCAAGTGCATGTAAAGCTTGCTCACTTCTTTGGATTTGATTTAGAAAAGTATTTATTTCGAAACCTGTAAAATCATCTTTGATTAAATATTTTTTCGTAAATTCATGAGAGTATAAATTGTTTAATGTGGAATCAATAAATTCATTTATTATATTTAGTATCTTTGTTATATGTTTGTAATATTCAATTTCAAAGAAAATTGATGAAATATCTTTCTTTAGAACGTGACCCAACATCTTTGAATATTTATTGACTCTGGAAATATCTGCTTTCAATTTGTCCATATTGTTTTTTTTCTTTTTCACACCTAACAGGATTATAATATAGAAAATTCGTTCTTATGTTATGCCGAATTCAGCCCCTTGTAAATCTTTCGGCATAATTAACAATTTCAAGAGAGTTTTGGCCATTACCCATAAGGTAACTTATGATTACGACTGATAAAAAAGGTAGTTATTATTTAATAGTAGTTAAATGTTCTTCTCAGTGGGTTTCGTTTTTTAGAAATAATTATATTATAATNCAATTTCAAGAGAGTTTTGGCCATTACCCATAAGGTAACTTATGATTACGACTGATAAAAAAGGTAGTTATTATTTATTAGTAGTTAAATGTTCTTCTCAGTGGGTTTCGTTTTTTAGAAATAATTATATTATAAATTTTTTTTCTTGTGAGCCAATTTCAGAATCGTGATCGAATAAAATAGAAATACCATCCTCTGTATTATTCATACCACCCTCATTACTCTTATCGTATGGAGGGGCGGACAGTTTGATGGTTACAGTAAAACTCTACCCCTGCCACAAAACTGAAATAACATGCCATTTTCATCGAAATAATCTTTAAAACAAACAAAAGTTGAGTGTAGGCACCCCAAGTAAATTTTTTTTGTCAAAATGTGTAAATACATTATTCAATCTTAGAATTTCCATCAAAGTATCCTTATAATTATTTTTTTCAATTACAAAGAATACAGCGCTCTAGAAGAGAGGACTCGTATCTAGAGCCCCATCCACTGTGAGCTGTTTGGCAATATTTTGAACTGTTATGAAGGCAGAATTCAAATTCCATTTTGACTCATCAATGATGTGTATTAGTGTAAAATATATAATGTAATCATTTATGTATAAGTTGAGCAACTTTACCGAAATATCGTCAACTATAAAAGATAACATAACATGTTTTGTATTTGTAAAATTAAAGTGTATATAAAAGTTTTTGAAAAGCTCTTTCCATTTAGATTTGTTAACAGACTTTGTATCACAGTCATAACAAAAATGTACAGAGTGATGGGTTACAACATTATTTCCGTAACCAAAATATACAGATATTTTATGGCTGAGATCATATTCAGGGGTTTGATATGCCTGAAGTGTTGAAAGCACAGGAGAATTAGACATCTCTTTAAAGTTTGCAAACTTTTCATGGTTGGTGGGGGTATTTAAAACCCTTTCTGTGATTAAAACCAACAACACCACAATGATAATTAATAATATCAACTGCGATAAAAATAAATACATCTTATCTTAGGATATTGAAATGAAACATATTGAAAAAAATACAATTAATTTTTATTTATTATTTTAATATTCACCACCATATGGGTGGCAGGATATACANTGGGGGGGGGGGGCCCATCTTGATTTGGCTGACAGTGGACCCCATAGTGAAGGTCGGTGCTTCCTCTGCTGCAGTGGCCGGTCTCAACACTCACACCTATTCATAGTGGTGGTGACTAAGTAGATGATGTCTGGAAGTTTTCTTGCGGCCATATTATATACCATTCCATATCTAGGAAAACAAAAAAAAAGTAATGTAAGGGCCTTATGGAGGGGGAAACATGAGGCGAACCCCTTATTTGCATCATAAAAAAATTATTTCTCCCTTAATATAATTCTTGCATGATAATGAGGCCAAACTGAATAATATATGCGAGTTGCCTCACCGAAGTGCATGCACGAATATATATGTTTCCTTATAGCAAGTGCATGCGGGAAGGTTAAGTGTGTGGTCACATGTTTGAGCCATTCATACAATCCTATTAAAAAGAAATAATCACATACTGATTGATAAAAAGTTTTTTTAAAAATACCAGCCACTTCAATATATATACTACCTAGATTCACATAGCCTCAGTGTTCACAGTGGAGTCTCATAGTGAAGCACCTACAGTGTCCACAATGGAGTCTCATAGTAAAGTGAAATTGAAATTAAAACCACTATGGTTGAGTTAATGTCAAGTGGTGTATATATGGGAATGGAAGTAGAGTTCGTGGAATTGTAGGAATAGTTCTTAAAACATCGGGAAATTAAAAAACGAATAAAAAATCTTTTGATAGAATATACGAAAGTTGGGGCAGACTTGGACGAAATACCACATATTCAATAAAATAAAGACCGCGATTTAGTTAAAGAATAAACATTATCTAAAACAAAGTGGAATAAATTTACAAAATCTAAGAAAAAACATCCAATAAGTGTCAGTGTAAGTTAACCAAAAATGCAGAAAATTTTGACTTGTAAAGTCATTTATACAATTAGAGGCGAAGGAAGGAAAATAAAGGTATTTTAATTTGTATTATTTGGCAAGTTTTTAATTGAAAAGAGTAAATTTAATGTTACAAGGCTTCTTAATAATTTTTATTATTTAACATGATTTTTTTNAAGTTTTTAATTGAAAAGAGTAAATTTAATGTTACAAGGCTTCTTAATAATTTTTATTATTTAACATGATTTTTTTATTGAAAAGAGTAAAAACTGTTTATTTTTATAATAGCAACTCCATCAACCAATGTTGGGTGAGCAGGACAGAGAGAAGCACCAGTTAGCGAAATTACTCACCCAGCAACCTATCCAACACCAGTCTCAGCAGCTCCTACACCAGCAACCTCCCCAACATCGGCCTCAGGAGAAGCTCCAACACCGGCCTCAGCAGCTCCAACACAGGCCTCAGCAGCTCCAACAACAACAACCTCTCCAACACTTGCNAAGCTCCAACACCGGCCTCAGCAGCTCCAACACAGGCCTCAGCAGCTCCAACAACAACAACCTCTCCAACACTTGCCTCAGCCGCTCCAACAACAGCCAAAGCAGCAACACCAGTAGCCAAAGCAGCAACACCAGCAGCCAAGGCAGCAACAACCGAAACTGCGGTTTCCTTACGAACTTCAGCCAATACAACAGGGGCTTTTCCATCATCAGAAGCCTCTCCCCCAGCAAACAACAATTCCCATCATGCAGCGAATGTAAAATGGGAATAGCTGTTTATGAAAAAGTGCTTACATTGTATANAGCAAACAACAATTCCCATCATGCAGCGAATGTAAAATGGGAATAGCTGTTTATGAAAAAGTGCTTACATTGTATAGATTCGGAGAATATAGTAAATTTTTTGAAGTGAGTTAGTGCAGGAGATAATTTGAAATTTGAAAAGTCGGGCAGTTATTTACTATTAAAAAATAGAAATTAATATATATTTTAAAATATGTTTCTTTTTTTTTTTACATTTCTAACAAAAAGAGTAAAAAAATATTATTTACCTCTTTGACTTTGTATGAATTTCTTAAANAGCAAACAACAATTCCCATCATGCAGCGAATGTAAAATGGGAATAGCTGTTTATGAAAAAGTGCTTACATTGTATATATTCGGAGAATATAGTACATTTTTTGAAGTGAGTTAGTGCAGGAGATAATTTGAAATTTGAAAAGTCGGGCAGTTATTTACTATTAAAAAATAAAAATTAATATATATTTTAAAATATGTTTCTTTTTTTTTTACATTTCTAACAAAAAGAGTAAAAAAATATTATTTACCTCTTTGACTTTGTATGAATTTCTTAAANCTTTTTTTTTTACATTTCTAACAAAAAGAGTAAAAAAATATTATTTACCTCTTTGACTTTGTATGAATTTCTTAAACTCACTTAACCACACAGAATTCAAAAATGTATCAGGACAGCAAACCAAAGTATGCATTTTATTGGAACGGCCAAACACACTGTAAAATGAGTGTATCAAATTAGTTTCAAAATAACAAGAGTGTTCATATAATTTAGCCGTATCCAGTTCTCCAATTTTGTCTATTTGTGCTTGTAAAACACAATTACAAATTGCATTCATAATTAGCAAATTTGGAGAAGTAAATATATCTCCTGTTGTATTTGAATTTATAGTAATGTGAACACATTGGAAACCACACGCATTTGGTAAATTAAATTGGCGATTACTCTTGATTGAACATGCTAAAATGTTTGTGCGACGTTTAACGAAATGCCTTATGCTACATGATGTAACAGTTTTGGTTTTTAAAGAAGTTGTTAATTCAGTTTTCATATTTCCCATATAAATATCGAGTAAAAGGAAGAAAACTCTTCTCCAACTAATAGTATATTCTTCCGCAGTTAGAATGAAAAAAGTCGGTCTCAAAAACAAGTATCGAATTTTTCCAAGTTAGGTCCCAAGTATAGATGTGTTAATTTTTTTGCACTTACATATTCATTTTATTGGTGGTAAATGTAATCTCCCGATTGGAGTAATGTGTCGTTCAAGTTAATAAATCTTATTGGCGATGTCAAGTATTCCTTTAAANAATGTAATCTCCCGATTGGAGTAATGTGTCGTTCAAGTTAATAAATCTTATTGGCGATGTCAAGTATTCCTTTAAAGATAAAACATTGAATGGCATTGAGACTTCTAACGATTCTCAAATAGAATTGCGAATACATTTGTACATAAAAAAATTTTTTTATTTCAATTTCGTGAACAGAAGAGTACCATCTTTATTCCTCGTCATACCCTTCGAATGATATATGCGTTCCATTANTATTTCAATTTCGTGAACAGAAGAGTACCATCTTTATTCCTCGTCATACCCTTCGAATGATATATGCGTTCCATTAAAGTTTGATTAGAATTATAAATCAGGGAACATCCATGGGATGAGTCATGAATATAATTTTTGTACTTGCATGTAAGCCAAAATCGATGTTGGTCGTCAATTTCGTTTTTTTCTCCAAAGAGTAAATGCTTCTTTTTTTTTTAGTTTGTAAACCAGTATATAAAAATGGTGCTGTCTCCTTTACAAAGTCTTATTGAGAAAGCAGCTGTTGTTGAAGCAGGACTTGTCGATCTTTGGAGTTAATTTCATAATTACAAGTTGATGAAAGCTGTTTTGCATATAGATAATCTTCGAGGGTAGTATTTAGAAAGTTGGCTCGAAAATCTTTGAACTTTAACGGAATATAAGTATTGTTATTAAAGTCAGTATCAAATTCCCCTTCGAAATCCTCTTCAGTGGATTTTTCGCTTTCTGGGTTATAAATGTATTCCAAGAGCCCGCGAGTAAATTACTTATTAAACTATTGAAATTCGTCTAAAGTGCGCATTTCTGGTTAATAGTAGATATTTTTTAATATTTCAGCACTCTGGTCTTTGTAAAAGTTAGTTTGTTAGCCATGACTTAAGATTCTTATATAACAAATAATTTATTTCCCCTTGTTTAAATTTACAAAACAAAATGTTTGTGTTGCGGTCTTTCATCTACAACAATCAAATAAATGTGGTGGGAATCGATATTAGAACGATGAAGCGGCGACAGGAAATTTTAACCTACCCTCTCTCGATATACTTTATAGTTGCAGAAAACATGAAATACGACATGTGTCGAACACTGATTGAGTCGTACTAACCATATATCGATTCCCTCGTTGACACAACAATTTCCCTAGAAACAAATTCGAACGAATTGCTGGAAATATTAACTCAAAGTGCGGCAAGCACATTATATATTTCATATAATTTGGTAACAATTGAATTTCTAACCACGAGTAACTTAAACACGGTGTACAAGTTCTTACTTAAAAATAATTGTAAAAAAAATATATTATTTTACCATTCAGTCGACGGATATACATTTCATGTTGCANTTTTACCATTCAGTCGACGGATGTGCATTTCATGTTGCAGATGGAATTATACATCGACGTTGTAACTTCGGAAAGCTCGCTGCAAAATTCTTCAATCAAACTAAATCAACTTGCGAAATTTCAATTTCGCAAGTTGAAACAGGAAGTCGGTAATCTAGTAGTGGAAAACATATTTCGTGCAAATGGAGTGTATACAATCACAGAGTCTAAGCACTTGCTCCTAGACCCGTCCTACGACTATACTCACATGTACAAGTACATTCCTGTAGTGAGTTTCGACATTGAAACAGGCGTGGATAATTTGGAAGATTTCCCGCTGGGAGGACTTGCTATGGAGAAATTGCTTATGTTTGTGCTCTACTGTGAGTATCTGGACGTCGAAGTGAGTATAATTTCATACCTAAAATGTAATGGCATGCCCAACGATTTCGATGCAGAAATGACAAAAAATACGGAATCGCGCCCACAAAATATATCTGGATCCAGGGCTTTGCACATGAAGAGGGTGTCATTACTAATATTATATTTTGGTACTTGCTTACTTGCTTAAAATACTTACGGGATACCAAAACTATCCACATTATTTTGTTGGACACAACATTATCGAATATGATTTAAAATTCTTCCCGACTAGATTATGAGTTCTCAATATGCAACGTGAAATTAAAGCATTTGTAACCTTCGGAAACTTTGCCACAGTTCCACTTATTCGTTTTCACACCGGCGGAATTATATTCGATAATTATATGATTTTGAAAAAAAAAATGCACTAACTTGCGGGAAATTATCACTGGCAAACCTATCTAAAAACTACCCAAGCCAAAAGTTCAGAAAAATGTATTTGAATGCGGTGCTCATGCGAATTTATTATATTCTCGATGGCACCATTACAGATGATGAATTTAGAGATAAATGCATGAAAAATATCTTTCACATAGAGCCCTACAATAATGACAACTTCGATGCCGTGAACGCTCAATACACAAACATGCAAGTGCATCGGACCGAGTACATAGTCGGCAGTGTTTGGCGTAAACTTACCGGCGAAACAAATGTAGACACCATAGATTTTTACTGTATGGAACAAGCTTTAATTCACAATGAAAGGGATTGCGTGGCCGTAATTGGACTTTACAACAAGTTTAATTTGGCGATTTTTACCAAACAGTTAGCCAATCTCTTTAACTGCGGCCTCAAAGAAAGTTCAATAGGCTCCATTTCTCCCCGAATTGCGAATGCATTCTTGTATAATGCGTTATATTTTGGTATGTTGCCGGGATATCAGGGCAGTGTTTCAGTTTTATTGGCTATACCCAATCTGAAATGTTTATCCCTCGTGGTAAGAACGTCCGTGATGAATGTTAGACCGATTTACACCAAATCAAAGTTCAAGCACACAAAACAAGAATACGCTGGAGCTGTTGTGTATGCAAACCATTGTCAATTCTGGAATGTTATTCAATACAATATCATTAGTTTCTACCCAAACATTATAATCAACAAACGACTTTCTAGATCGACTGTAGACTGCTGCTGCGCCAAAGCATTGAGGCTCGTGTTTGAAAATGCTCCGATATATTACGATGTATTCGACGAAATGCTGAGAAATTATGTAAAGTTGTGGTTTTCTGGACAACCAATTGGGAAGATGATATTTTCCGTCACAGTACTAAACTCGTTGGCTAGTGATACGCCTATTCTAATTCGTTTACTCTCATATGCCAAAACTCCATTCACCATAAACTTTATAGATTGTTTACTAGCCCGCAGGCAAACGGTAAAAAAAAAAAAAACGAAATCCCTGAAATTTGAATTGCCAAAAAAGGAAGTCTCCAAAGAGAGGATTCAAAACATGAATCTAGAGTACTCGGTGTTAGATGCAAAGCAACTTTCGCTTAAAATTATGGTCAACTCAACCTTCGGGATTTTTGGCACTCCATCGTTCAAGTTTGTTAGTATTTCTGTAGCAATAGGAACAACGTTATTTGCACGGAAACTTCTCATATATTTATGTCGAGTTTCACCCATACTGTATCTACTGCATGCGAGTCGCGATCACAAAGAAACGATAAACAACTTAACGGAAGAGGAGCTCATGCAATTGGTCTATTTCTATCGTCAAGATGCTTACTCTAATCTGGAAGCTTATAAAAAATTTATAATATATGACGAAGCGAAAATCCGTGCGGTTATTCGCAAAATTCCATAGAGTATAGCGAAATGGTATTTGACGCAGATATAGACAGGTACCAGTTTACAAATATTTTGAAACTTGATAGTAACAAATTTATCGAATTCATAAACGAGGAAATGAAGATAATTAATGGAACGGGCATTATTCTCGAAGGTACAGAAATACTCGCATCAATCTCCCTGGTAAAGAAAAAGTACTTGCATTTNTTTAAAAAACTGATCGATTATAGCATATTTTGCGAAAATCCACACCAAGATGTATTAAAACTTTGTTCTGTTATTCATAAAGGTTACGAGCGTAATGCATCGCGATTCGTGAAACAAATCTACAACAATGTAACTTTACTTGCTTTTTCCTATGCAAATATTACCCGGGTATCCAACTGTTATAAACTGGAAAAATTCCTCAATTTAGAAAATGTATTGTTTCCCATTCACAACTACCTCTATTTAGTAGACCAGACAGAATTGTACGAAAGTGTAAAATTGGTTAGACTCAAGAACTCATCAGCGCGTCAAAGATATATTGATGGTCTCGGGTCTTCCTACATCGGTCGCAAAAAAAACCAGTACTCTTATATGACCCCGAAGACTGCCAAGCCGATCAGTACTTGACTTTAGAAAAATATTCCAAATTACCACAAAGACAAAAAATTAACAATGTGCCCCGGCCTGAAAAGTATCAGATTCATTACGGTAAATATCTGCGCAATTATGTCAAAGTCATACATAAAATATTAAATGCAGTAATATCCCAAACTTCCATAAATACATATATAAAGACTGTGAATGAATTGTACAAAGAATGGTTTAAAAATTACAAATTTTATCTAACAACATACCAAATACAGTTGGATATTGCAAATTGCAGATTTCCGAAAGAATTTAGTGGAGGAATNATAAAGACTGTGAATGAATTGTACAAAGAATGGTTTAAAAATTACGAATTTTATCTAACAACATACCAAATACAGTTGGATATTGCAAATTGCAGATTTCCGAAATAATTTAGTGAAGGAATTGTGTAATTCACAGCATATTTACTTTTGTTATGATTTAACCANATTGTGTAATTCACACCATATTAACTTTTATAATGATCTAGCCAATCATATTCACTTAACACACCAGCAGTTACACTGTTAAAAATACAATTGGTTATATATATATTTTATTTAAATTTCAATAATAATAATAAATACGCAAAACATAATACATATTATAAAGTTTGTAATTGCAATTAGAAGACATTGTTGCAACTAATAAATGTGGCAAGGAGTAAAAAGGAACAGTCAACTACCAAATCACAAAAAAAAAAAAAAAAAAAAAAAAAATTCAAAACAATGTACTCTATTCAATAAAATATAAACGAAATACAAAGACATTTTATTTCAACAGTTCAAAAACTACTCGATTGAATAAAATATAAACCAAATATATATAAAATTTTGTATTGACTACGATACAACTTTTGTATAGACAACAACAACAACAATAACAACAAAAATTGTTCGTTAATGCCCTCTGGGAGATTTCCAATTTTATAGGTTTACTAAAAATGGCATTGTCATCCACAGCTCCCCAATTGAATACTGCATTGTTACCTAAAGCTTCGTCATCCGCAATCCCATGGCTGGTAAATCTAATATTCACAGGCTGAGGCTCCACTTGTGTGTTGTTACCTACTGCATCGTCATCCGTAATCCCATGGCAGGTAAATCCAATGCTCACAGGCTGAGGCTCTACTTGTATGTTGTTACCTACGGCGTCGTCATCCACAATCCCATGGCTGGTAAATCCAATGTTCACAAGCTGAGTCTTTTATTGTATGTTGTTATCTACGGCGTCGTCATCCGCAGTCCCATGACTGGTAAATGCAGTGTTCACAAACTGAGTCTCTACTTGTATGTTGTTACCTAGGGCGTCGTAATCCGCAATCCCATGGCCGGTAAATGCAGTGTTCACAGACTGAGTCTCTACTTGTATGTTGTAACCTACGGCGTCGTCATCGGCAATCCCATGGCCGGTTAATGCAGTGTTCACAGGTCGAGTCTCTACTTGTCGACTTTCTTGCTTCACGTGGCAATGTATAAATTTCATCAAATCAAAATACCACAACTTTGTCTCACGAACAAAACTATTCCTTACAGCACATTTTATTTTCTTCCATTCCCAATTATAAGAATCCAGGAGAGATTTAACTCTTCGACTCACTGAATGTTTGTCAACATCATGTTCATACTTTATGCAAAACAAAAACATATCTTTAAAACCCTTGTAGCTCAAAACCCTATGTTTATAACTTGGTTTGTTTCTATTCCAAAGAGCTTTGTGGTTCTCGTAAATTTGAATAAATCCACGTACATAGTCGTGATGAAGATACCATGTAAAACTCATATATACCCACACTCACTAGATGATGAACACGGCTGGTACTCGAGGAAAATGGTGCCTCAGTGACTGTGGTAGTGCTAGCAACACATGTGGCTTTTATAGTTGGCGTGATGACAAATTTTTTTTTATTACTTTTTTTTGTGTACTCTTTTACATCGTCACTAAATATCAATATATCTACCTTCTCGTAAGTAAAAAAAAATCTAAGGCCATCATGAACTACAACTGGGTGGATGTAGAAACGTTGTAGGTAGAATGGAAAGATTATTATGCTTCCTTAGATATATNAGAGCTTTGTGGTTCTCGTAAATTTGAATAAATCCACGTACATAGTCGTGATGAAGATACCATGTAAAACTCATATCTACCCACACTCACTAGATGATGAACACGGCTGGTACTCGAGGAAAATGGTGCCTCAGTGACTGTGGTAGTGCTAGCAACACATGTGGCTTTTATAGTTGGCGTGATGAGAAATTTTTTTTTATTACTTTTTTTTGTGTACTCTTTTACATCGTCACTAAATATCAATATATCTACCTTCTCGTAAGTAAAAAAAAATCTAAGGCCGTCATGAACTACAACTGGGTGGATGTAGAAACGTTGTAGGTAGAATGGAAAGATTATTATGCTTCCTTAGATATATNATCATGAACTACAACTGGGTGGATGTAGAAACGTTGTAGGTAGAATGGAAAGATTATTATGCTTCCTTAGATATATGTGTGCAATCTACAAGTAGGCATAGAGGTCATTCATATATTTACCAACTGTATCCGCTACAATTAGCTAAATTTTACGAAAAATGAAACATTTTAGCTTACAACATTGTAATAACCCATCACATTAAACAATTACCCTCATAATTTACGATGCAATACATTTGAGACAATAACATTTTTATTTTCATTTTAAATTTCGATAGCATTTCTTTATATAGTGAGAAAATAATATCCAAATCAAATTCCTGCACTATAAATTACGATTCAGATGAAGATCAAATCTGGCAAACGACGACGGACTTATTTACACCGTAAGGTTCAACTGATGTTGCGTTATGGCGGACTTGTGAACCTAATTACGTCTTCAAAAACATTTTAGCTGCCTATTCTAATAAATTTAACATTTTAAATGTATTCAAATACGATTATACTCTAATAAAAGAGTTGAAAAAAATTACTGCTGAGTTGAAGAGCGATGCTCAAATAAAAATAATTAAAAAAAATTTATTACAACTTGAAGACACGCCTTTGAGTTTTTTTTTGTAACCCTCTCCTAGCTATAAATATGTGGGCTATTTCAATTACTGGCATAACAAATCGTACAGTGGAGTAGGAAGGATGATGCCGACAAGATCGATGACTGTCTTTGCAGCAGTTTTGCTGTTTTGCTCAACAAACATCTGCGGAAATAAACTGCCGTTTTGCTTGCAGGCCACAAGTACATCGGAAGATTTGTCCACGGTGGAGGTAATGGATGACGTTTCATAATTAGTAAAGCAGAAGCGAGTAATTGAAGAAGAGTCTATTTGCACAAAGTACAGGTGTGATATTTCGGATCTGGTGAATTCATATGCCAAGGGTAAAAATTATCTTCGATGGACGATGAAACTGTGTTTAATTTGCCATATTATTAATGCCTTTTGACGGAAAAGGTTTTTGATCACGGACATCGCGTCATTCTCATTACAAATAGACGTTACAGTTTAGAAAAATCTCGAACGCAAGACAATACAAGGATATGCACCAATTCAACAGAAGGAAAAAACATACTTATTATCATGTATGGTGGTGGAATATTACTGTAAAAACTTATATAACAGGGGAGTATTATTGTAAGAAATATTATAAAAATGTATGGACTTTGGAATATTAATGTAAAAAAATATATATAGTATAGGAATATAATTGTAAAAAATGTTGTAGTAGAAGTGGCTTATTTATTGTAAAGAGCTATTGTGTGTGTATCCAATTGTAAAAGAATACAAATTTTATGTAATTTTGGTTTTTCATTATTATTATTTTTGTATATAAGAAACTAAATAAAATAATGGGAATTTCGCAGAGTTTTCAAGGTAATAATAATTTAAATAGTATAAATTTTATATGGGGTTCTTTGAAGTATCTGAATATCTGAATAGTAAAAATGCAATACATTTTTTTCTCGCTTCCAAAATGATAAAATTTTGTGATTATAAAAACTGTATTTATAGCTTACAAAATTTTTCGTCTTTAAATGTTTATACATTTTTCTGGATTTTAAGGAAAAACTTCCAGATATCTTGTATCATGAAGAAGCAAGAAAAAGGGGATATGTGATTAATAAAATTCCTATTAGACAAAATACCTTAATAATATCACAGTGTTTTAATAAATTGGAATCTAATTTTGCTATTTTTAAACATTCGCATATTGACACATTGGCAAATAAACCATATCCCATTATTTGTCCATTAAGCAAGACTTATGTTCAGCCATTTGATTTTCTCTATGATGTGAATAAAGTTACATTTGAAAATATTATCGTCTTGGCAGAAATAAAATCAGAAAACAAACAAATTTTTGTAAACTTAGCCGAATTTACATAAATGAAAGTTTTTCAAATTCGTTAAAGTTTCAATAATGCCAACTTGTTGGATCGTTTCAAGAATTATATACTTGTCGCGGAAATAAATTCGTTTAAAAACGTTGCCAGATTAATCAATAGTTTTTCAAAGTTTATAATATTAATAAAACTGGATTCGTGATATTAACAAAAGGTATATCGCCGCGCGAGATTACCTGTTTCGTAAAGTTGATGCGGGATATTGGCTCTAGATCGGTTAATTGCATAAAATACAATTTTGAAAAATACACCATTTTCATAATGTGGTCACTTTACAATTATTAGAGCCCACCATTAACCACGTTGTTGGAGATTTTGTCTGTGGTTTAAATGGGCAAACTACAATAGTCAAGTCATATAATAAAGGTAAAATTCGAGTGTCAAATACCATAAAATTTGGTAATGAAATGATTGCGGCAAAAACTTTACAGTATGTCGATAAAGATATCCGTTTGCAACCAAATGCTGATATGGGAAAGTTATCAATTTCCATACTCAATACAGAGAATGATTGGTTATAGTGGGTTCACGACTGGAAGAAACTTTTGAAAATCAACCTTTGAAAAAACACCCTTGCCGTTAGCTACATGCATATAACATTACTAACAGCGGCGAGCGCGGATACAGTTATGCCGTTAGGTTACCAGCACAAAGAGAGGAAATAGTTCTAAAGTTTTAAAGTAATTGTTAATTTATCGCTTACAAATTGGTTTCGAAAAGACTTGTATCTTATTATGCCAATTATTAATGATGTGATGCTAACGTACTTTGATTTCAATGTTTCTTGCATACTCACATGATCACGCTCAAGGTGAAAGTAGAGCGGCCATTTGTAAACAAACCTTCGTTCCGTGTGATGTTGGCGAGATGTGGTCGACACACATGCCAGAGAATTGGTGCGATTATCTTGTTTAACCTATAATAATTCATTTAGTGGTTTTTTAATTTTTTTTTTCCTAATATCCTCTCTTCGTTATTTCTCGTTGTGCCGATTTCTTTCATTTCTGATACCTGTATAAGAGATTACTCGTAGTACGTTCTCACATGTTTAATATTTTTTAAATTTATTTCAGGTTTGCTTAAAATTTTATCTATTGTATTTTACGTTATATGTTGCGGTCGTTTTTGTGTGGAGTAATGAGTTCTAGCAAGGTGAATAAAAGAGGTCACCAACGCCAACAGGACATCATTAACCTCACCGAATCGTTGTATTGACTAATTAGGCGAGGGGAAATGAAACCCTGCAACGTCGCGGAAAGTGCAGCAGAAATGTTGAAACGCTTCAGATCCACAGTTCTAAGGTATGTTAAAATATATGTAGTATTAAACATTGCGTTTACAAGTTGTGTGTGCCAAGGTCAATTATGTTGGCCTACGAAATGTGTTTACAAGAACATAAAGAAAATTTGTTAATAACTTGATAACATCGTCGAACGTTGTCTACGTGTCTTTTTAACATTTTATTTGGGTAATTAATAAATTAGGGGGCATTTTCTGTAAAAAAAAAAAAAAATAATTTCACGGAAAATGGTATATTTCCACTCCACTAATGATGCAGAACACGAATATACGACGGGCATTAACGTCCGACTAATTTCGTAACATGTGCCCACCTAACCTAACAGAACCTATCCCCACGATGGGTGAATCACTATTTTACATTTTTAAACTAACCTAGGATTGTTGGGTTTTACACTAACCTAGGATTGTAGGGTTATATAGACTCAAATGTGAGTGTATGAATCACCTAACCAAAAGGTGGTATTACAATGTGTAATTAAAAATAAAAACTACTTTGTGTTGGAATTTGTGTACCCCTGCGAGGGATTCTTCATAAACAACCCAATATATACAGTGGAAATTTATTATAAAGACAACTGACAATGGTAAGGAAAATTGCCTCTATAGTGAGTTTGTTATAGTCAATTAATTTTATATAGGTTATGGAGAGATGGTGCATTTTAAGATTCTGAAGAAGGAGCTTGTTTTATATTTATAAGTTACATTGCGGCATTAATTGACATTGTTATACGTCACTTAATAGATTACAGTCGATGTAACTGGAACTTCCGCTACAATTAAACATATCTGTATCACTTCACTAAACATGAGAGGACATCGTAATCGATGAAATCGCAGTCATAATCTTTTAAGAAAACAATTGTGTATTAATGCATTTCCCCAACACCACTGTTCTACAGCCATTGTCTTTTAGTTATTGTAAATTATCAGTGTCATATTTTTCACTTTCAGTGCTACATAGCCAACCTAATTTGCATAATTTAAAAAGGACCATAATTCAGTTACTGGGTCAACTACAGTTACTAATACCAAAAACATACAAGGGTTTGTTTACAAATGATCTGAGACAATGTTATATGCTCTGCCGTGTGTTAGTTTAGGTTAGTTTAATAGGTGGCAGGTATTGGTTACTATATAACCCTACAATCCTAGGTTAGTTAAAAAATGTAAAATAGTGATTCACTCATCGTGGGGTTAGGTTCTGTTAGGTTAGGTGGGCACATATTACGAAATTAGTCGGACGTTAATGCCCCTCGTATATTCGTGTTCTGCATCATTAGCAGAGTGGAAATATAAGATTTTCAATGAATAATTTGTATTTTTACAGGAAACCCTATAAACTTAATAATTACCAAAATAAAATGTTAAAAATACATGTAGACAACGTTCGACGACGATATCAAGTTATTAACAAATTTTCTTTATGTTCTTGTAAACACATTTCGTAGGCCAACATAATTGACCTTAGCACACACAACTTGCAAACGCAATGGTTAATACTACATATATTTTAACATACCTTAGAACTGTGGATCTGAAGCGTTTCAACATTTCTGCCGCTCTTTCCGCGACGTTGCAGGGTTTCATTTCCCCTCGCCTAATTAGTGAATACAACGATTCGGTGAGGTTAATGATGTCCTGTTGGCATTGGTGACTTCTCTTTTATTCACCTTGCTAGAACTCATGACTGCACACAGAAACGACCGCAACATACAACGTAAAATACAGTAAATAAAATTTTAAGCAAACCTGAAATAAATTTGAAAAATATTAAACACGTTAGAACGCACTATGAGTAATCTCTTATACAGATTTCAAAAGCAAAAGGAATCTGTACGAGAAGGTTAGCACAAATTAAAGTCATACATTATGAAAAATCTAATAATAAAGAGCTGATATTAGTATAAAAAAACCGATAAATTAAATATTAGGTTAAACAAGAATCGCACAAATTCTCTACAGCACGGCCATCCGGGGGCTTATGAGAGATTGGCGTTGCCATGTTAATGTTGTTGGATGGACTCCTTGAATGTTGACACATTTCATTGCAAAGTATTGTGTCTATAATATGTAATCAAAGTGAAAGTTTTTCTCCCCCACCCAATCCCCCAGTCAAAATCAAACCTATACACACACACATACAGAGAGAGAGAGAGAGAGAGAGAGAGAGAGAGAGAGAGAGATAGAGAGAGAGAGATAGATAGAGAGAGATAGATAGAGAGAGATAGATAGAGAGAGATAGATAGAGAGAGATAGATAGAGAGAGATAGATAGAGAGATAGATAGAGAGAGATAGATAGAGATATATATAGAGAGAGATAGATAGAGATATATAGAGAGATAGATAGATAGAGAGACAGACACAGGCACGCACACGAAACATCTAATTTTTAATACTCACATTTTGGGTTTATATAATGAAATGTTTTTCGCTTGCATCACATATTCTTTTGTGTGAAATTCTCAAGATTAAAAACTTTACGCTTGTGGAATATCCATTAATAATATATACATTACTTTTATGATGGATACATGCATGTACGAACACATGTACACACACACAGTGGAATGTAAACATTGCATGTAAACATTGCCATGTGACTGCCACATGGCAATGTTTGTTTACCCTTTGTTAGAAGGATACGAAATGGGCTTGAAAGTAGATCTTTATCAGGGCTTCAAGAAAGTCTCTTCCATTCATGAACCGACTATAGCAGCACAAATCATTAACAATTTACAATACTTATTGATCGATCACTTGTTGTTTTTCAAATGCTCCTCTCAGTTTTATAGAAATGATAGTAATTTGACAAACTTTGATGGCCAATATTTTGAACTGCCAAAGAAAAGAAGAACAGTACTTGTTTATATTCCATTCGGTAATAATTCGTACATTTATGTTTCTCGTAGTTATGCTATAAATCCTTCTTTACAATTCAAATATTAAGATCGAATACCAAATACAAAAACCATCCTGGTGCACGACGAGTTTAACTATCTTGATACTGATATTTCGCACTCATTCGATCCACTTCGGATTATTTAATAGGAGAAGTGATGGAATTGATAAGCAAGTACAGCATTACATTTTTATTTCAAGTCGAAAACAATTCAGTGCCTCTGATAGACAATCCTAGGATTAAAAAGTACATTTCAAATGCGCACTATCAGACCGAAATGTTTGTTCTTTCAAAAACACATAATTTTATGATATGTCATCCAAACAATATAGCTATTGTTAAGCGACAATATGATCAAAGTTTCCAATTTTCCTACCCACCTTCTCCGCCCTCTACTTCCTCCATCAATACATTCGTGATTGGTTTTCCCAAAACAGTTTTAAAAGAGGCAAAATTTTTGAATTTGTATATAAGTATGTCAAATGTGGTCTTTTCATTCGAACCGAACAGTTATGGGCAAAATATTAAGGAGGGAGTTTTTGAATCTTCGGGGGAGGCCGTCTATTCACCAATTGACCTGAATTGGTGGATAGTAAACAACCATAAATTAAATTTGGTAGATTCTAGGAATGTTCACGTAATAGCTATTAATAAAATTCAAAATTCATTTAACTTGAACGATATGTTAATCAATTACTTCGCATGACTTACTCGATCCCTAATCTTTATCTTCTTTCGTAATGTCACCAAGCAATTTGTCAGTGTATTGGCGACAAATTTAGCAACTTTGAAAACCCATTCGACAAAATATACACCTATTTTTGTTATGACTGCTGGATTAAATTATGATTATAATGAAAACCAACTAAATCAACAAGTTGGTAAAATTTCATATAAAGTAACCATATTTAGTAGTTCTGTGTATAAATACATTTGTATAGGGGATCAAAACACTTCTCTAGTCTATGATATAAGCAAATATGAAGCGGTTGTCTAAACGACGCGATCGAATAAAACAATAAGATTTGTAATCAGTAAAAACCTTAAAAGTTATGTAAATACCAACTCAGATGATTTCATGGTCACTGCATCTTTGTACAAACCTTCAATAAACAAACAATTTCCTTCAATCAATGCAGAATATATGTATAGTGCAATTGATAGTAGACATTATGTTGTGAACCTTTCATCATTCGATGGAATTCCGGGAATTTCTGCCATTTATGAGGATAAAGACTCAGTTAACATAGTAGTCGAGCCCGAACGTGACTATCGCGGGCAATATTACCATCGAATTATACTATTCAAAGCAACTCTATCCGATGTATACTATTTGAGCAAGTACTTGGAAATAGCGCCACTTGGAAAACACACATTGATTGCAAATCTTGTCGATTCGTTCATTGGAGATAGTGATATTATTTTCAAAGAGATCTCGCAGAAATGTTTAACAAAAATAACGATTTCCAGGTTTATGATTATATTCAGAGGAACTTCGTCGTCATATCAAATAATTCTCCCGAATTTCTAGACGACGGTTTACAATTCGAGGATAATGTAAACACAAAAATTTTATTCCACAATCATACTATCACATCCAAACACAAGTTGGTTTTAGATACCGAAAATTTAGAATTTACAACGGATTCATATGTAGATAATTTACAATACATTAAAGAAAATAAAGAGTTGTTCAAGGTCAATACTTCAGCCGCCCAAAACAATAGCAATAAAGGATACGTGGCTGATGTATATTGTAGTAATAAACAAAACTTCAGCTTGATTGATTTACAGTTAAATACATATTTTGATATCAACACACTTTCGATTATGATTTACCTTATACACAGTTCTTCAATAGCTTCCTTCAATACCATATCGTGATTTATGAAAAAAAAAATCTAACTGCTTTTTATAACCAAGTCGTGATCGCAAGCATTACCAATCTGAAGAAATATAAACGAAATGCATATAATGATGAAATCCAATATTATGAAAGAATTTTAAACTATTTATGTGTATCTAGTTCAAATATAATTGGAAATATAATCAAAGGTAGTTCTGACAGTGTTTGTATCACAGGATTTTACAGTACAACTGGTCAAATTGTTGTGTATGTTGATTCGATGACACAACCTATAAAACCAGCTGGCAATAGTGTTATTTCTATTTCGAATACGGAATTTAATGGGGTAGACCTGCTTAATCATGTAAATTGATACACTGTTTGAACGTCTCCCTATATAATTAAATATCCTTCAAATTTATATGCAATTAATACTCTCCACGACTCCAATAAAGAGTTGATAACGGCAGGAGAAACGAGTCAAATATGTATTTGCTACAATTCATTCCACCCTTTCCCTTATTTCAATCTCGTTAAAGATAAACCATATATTGTTGTTCAATGGTGGGACTCTACAGGCTATGGCCCACCCTTAGGAATTCTTTGGGTTAATATTTGTGCCAAATACGTTAATCCCACAGTGTGTGTATTTTCACAATCTAAATACATCAGCCATCGTCCAAATGAATATTTTAATTCAAGAGATGCTAATGCGATACGAATAAAAGAAGTAGAAAATAAACTAGAAGAAATCAACCAACAGTACCCCTTTATTTATTTAGTACATTCGGGTAAAGATGGTATTTCAGAACCCCGTATTGAGTATGTGGAATATACAAAGCAATGTTTCTACACATTTTTTATTCATTGACCTAAAAGAAAAAGGAATTATCAACAACCACTCCTCATTAAATTACAAGTGTATACTACCGACGACGACATGAAATAAATTTTACGCATTACTAATAACACTTTTCATAATTTATGTAATTTTCGAGTAAAAGTATCGTCGAGTTTTGAGCTTTTAAGCAAAGCGATAAGTTATGTTGTATTCGAAGGCTTTTAGTAACAGTAAGAAATGGCAGCCGAAATATTAGCAGCTGCTGAAAAGAGTTATACTTTTTTCAACAACTTAATTGAAAATGCAAATATCTCGAAAACTAAAAACACAACTACAACTGACCAACACAATAAATATGATGAGCATAAAGGCAACTTGGAATTAAGAACAGAACATTTACGAAACAACACATTCAATTGGCAACNACCGACACTTGTGACGATTATGTTTATGCAAATAACACAGGTAACTGTGATAATAAAAATTATAATTGTATTGATGTTTTTAGCACATATTGCATTCATCTACACATGTTATTATTGAAATAAAAATAATATTTTTTTTCTTTTCCTGTATACATACTGTGTTGTATTCAAAGTGTTGTAACAAACTTGTAATGGGTGAAAGTTAAGAAGCTCACCAAAGCAATCCAGATGGCTACGAAAATAAACATCATCATTATCACAGAGTCGACTTAGATAACTTATACTAAATTCGACATCAAAAATAATGATAACAAATCAAGGGCCTTTTTCATCGATAAACTGATAAAAAATGTTTTGTTGCATAAAAACGGCGAATATTTCTTCACATACATCAAAAAATACATAAATAATACGAAAAAAGTTTATGTAAACATTGTTTGTGAGCTTTTCGAACTAGCCAAGAATCGACAACTGTACCATACAAAATACTCACCCGAAGAACTCTATGACTTGATGATTCTACCTGAACAGGATGAAGAACAACTAATTAAAAAGGTATCTCAATTTAATTATTATGCATTTTAATAAAAAGTGGACATTTTTTGAATAAAAATAGACATTACTAATAAAATAACGGATATAATAACTAAATGTGTTGTCTAATTGGTGAAGTATATAGTTATTCCCGATATTTATATCTATACCATGAGTAAGTGCAGTCCTTTAGCAATCATGTTTATTCGAGAGTTCATTTTGGATGTGTAGAGTGTAAAGTCCAAAACTTGGTCTGGCTTTTTGTGCCAAAATGTTTTCATTTGATTTGACAAGTCTGTATCATTATTGTCACTCGCATCGTTCCAATCAAAGGGAGATCCATTCGAGTTGACTGTGAGGACCAGTATATATTGTAAACGAAATTGCAATAATGTTTTGAAATCATCATCTTTTACTACTTTGGAGGGAAGAATGCCCCTGGCAGGAGATGGGTTAAATTTGGCATCTTTTTTCGCAAAGGCTGCTAACATAGTAGGATACTGGTTGACACCATCATTGGTAACTGTGGGTTGGACGGAAATATTATTCGCTAAATCGACAATGCCATCATGTGCATTTTTCCACATCATCACAAACATGATTGGTGTATATTCCATCGTTCGAAACCCCCAAATCGTTCGTTTCAATTCCAATTCCAATTTTGATATATCGTCTACATAATTTTGACCTTGTATATTTGTCATATTGAGTGGATCACATACACTCAATAGCACATCGGCAACCACAGCCATGATTAATACGATGGTTGTTACAGGTATTGCAGAAAGAGAAATTGTGGCAAATGCTCTAACCACAACACCCCACCATTTTCAAAGGCGTCCATATCACCGCTCTCGAAACAAAGTCGATCATCAGGACTCAGAATAAATAAATACCCAACTGAAGATTTAAGTTCTTTGCACTCATTTCGATCATTGCAGGTCCGATGTGTTTAACTAGGTTCTTGAGAACCATACGCAGCCCGGCCTCACCGAATAATTGCAGTAGGAACTCGTTACTAGCTAACCCTACGATACAAGAGGCTATAATATCACCGACAACTTCTGAAATAGACTTGGTTTTAAGTAATTCATCGGGATATTTGTTTGAAAAGTTACTCGTTATACCAAGCATTCCATATTCATCGACTTGGAGTTTGCCACTCTCTCTATATTTCAAGTGAGCTGGCACTGAATCGCCCTGTGGCCTGATTCGGACACGATTATCGTTATTAGAAACGATGAATTCAACATCGCGGGTGAATATCAAGGGTTACACAAGCCTACCACCTCCACCGTATTCCGTGGTCCAAAACAAATATCTTGGAGTAGATTTTGCAATGCCTAGATCGCTAAGTTTTATGTCTGGATTTATGCAAAAGGCTTCGTGATTGACAAAGTTATGCCATTCTACGACATAATCGGATATTTGCCCTTTAGGTGGCAGTTGTGTGTCTTTGACTTCATATTGATTTGTTCCATGAGTTAATTCCGCAATGCTATATTCGATAAGCTTGTATAAGTATTTCCCGATGAAAAAACCTATAATTTTATTTTCTAAATGGTCAGTGCATTCATTACCTTCTAGGGATATAATACAATTGTCCCAAAAATACGAGTTCAAACGAAAAAGTATTGTTTCATCACCTGTCTCTGACACATAAGTTGAGGTATCGACATCGAAACCCATTCCTATAATGTTTACATGTGGAACAATCGTGCCTTCTTGCGCGTGCCAATAATCGTATATTCCATACATATAGGCTTCCTGGTGGACCAACACACACTCATCGCAGCGATCACTCCAATAGTTATTTTATCTGTGATGTTTTGATTCGAGATCATTGGTTGGAAAACATCTGAATTACCTCTCTTAAATATTTTTGGAACATCTCGAGGGGTGCACATCTTTCCTTGTGGATAATTCAGATTGCATCAAGAAGCATCACAGAATCGTTTTCCACCCTGATAGCAATAATCAAAAAAATTTAAATTCTCTCTTTGCAACATTACATCTTGACGAATTTCTACATATACATGAGAAAATATTTGTGGCGCCCATAATAAGTATTCGTTATAAGTCAATATTTTTTGTCTTTCGAAAACATTTCTCAAAACATTTGAGTAATCGACATTCGTAGGTACGTGAATACGGACATCTTATGTATTTTTTGAAATAATATATATAAGTAAATAACAACAGTTTAAAAAAATGCTGCAGGGACAGGAACAAGGGGAAGCTCAGGGCAATTCGAATATCTTTTCAAATATCAGCGAGCAGTCATCAAACCATACCATTAACCTCAACCAACAATATGGAATTAATATATATTATCTACTTATTTAGGTTCATGAAAAACTAAACCTAAGTAATGCTTGTAATAGTTCTGTCGACATGGAATTGACCCCTATTTGTTTCTTGAACAACGAACGATGTGGCGCAAACACACCTGCAAGTGAACAGTTGCTGATTGGTGGACTATGCGAAACTCACAAGTCATATTCTTGCAATGTCGATTATAACTTGTTTAGAAAATAGAATAGGGCGATTTTATGTCCCATCTCGAAGACGAGCATCTCAGTTGGCCAATGTCCGTTGTTTCCCATCATTGTTGGGTAACCACTCAAAACTTCAGCGAAAACATTCATGAATTTATTCTCCAACAACAACCACAATTTATTGATTCTTCAAAATTAGCCACTTTATTCGAATAATCCACATATCCCGAAAATATGGCTAGTAGGCACTGATAAACTCAAACTTTTTACCAAACATGTAATTGATCATGGACTTACTTGGGCATTTGTTTTGGATCTAGTATATATTGAAAAGGCTAAGGTGAATATGTTTTTCGACCAGTAATGTCTCGATATGGATATGGTTAAACAAAATAAATGGATTCATGTTGTAACGAATAGTTTAACAAGAACCGAAGTCACAATGAATGATGGTAAAAAAATGATACAACATGTAGTTCCTTTAGTGTTGTTTCCCATCTTCGACATTTAACAATCCTAAGCTATCTTCCTTCATGCGATATTAATGTCAATGCACTAGGATACGTTGCAAACATCGAAATTTTCAACTCAAACTTCGTTTATGGCACAGGATTTGGACTAAGACACGATTTAAGCAACACAGAAAATGTCGAGTTAGAAAATAAATATCCAAAATGTATCCAAGCCATTGTAAATATCAAACCCCTTCATGAAATAGTCAAAAGAAAAATAAACCAATGTTCTGAATACATTCCAACACTTTTGTAATTTTATCAAACGAAAACTTTTTTAAAGAAAATATAATTTTTTTCAGATTACAATTTGGAAAATGAAACTAGCTCATCCAGTTTCTTCATACTGGTAGATGTTAAATCTTTATCATAAAAATCAAATTTAGCATTATTAGAAACATCTTCCATGGTGGTTATTCCACATTTTTTTTCAACATCAGAAGCAGTTGAAGTAGCTGCTTGTTTGCTATTGGCAAACATTTATATCGTTCTATTGATGAATAGGCTCGCTGAAGAATATTGTAAATGGCTGTGGTGCACTGTTCATTTGCATGTTGTTAATCGATAAATTATCGAATTTCATAAAACCAACACTTTTACAACCAGATGCAATGTTTTCAACACCGCTGTTGACAATTCGCCACAAAATACATTTTGAATTTTTTTTCTCTATTAATGCTCATTTCCTTTAACAGCATAATCGGCGATTGGCCGATTACCAAGTAAATCGAAGCCATGCAATCGATATTATTGTCTTTCATGGACATGGTCACAGCTATTACTGTTTGCTGTTATGTATTACTCAATTTCAAAACATCATAAAATCGTCAACGAGACTCTACAAACACCTCGAAAATTCGCCTATTATTGTGTACAGAATACACATTTGTCTTTACTCGTTCAATGTTCGTCTTCTGGGATAGAATGTCGTTATCATCTAAAGCCAATGATATTCGATATATATTTGCCGACACATTTACATCAAAATGGGGGCTGTTAAAATATTCCAGTGGCTCGGTCGAATGAACCTCTCCACAATACACATACATCGGAACAAAGACAGTCTCGGATTTATTGAATGGTAGAAAGACTGCCTTCGAATCCTTACTCAGACGAATACGAAATTTGGTTTAGAATCGTGGTTAAAAACCATTCGGAATTGACGACATTACACCATTGGAATATCTTTATTTATATTGATCGAGTATCCATCTTCGGTGAGTTGTGGATGACTGATAAAAACAGTTTTTTTCAAGAATCTCGCATTGCATTTCTTTGCTCCCAAACACATTTCTTCAACCTCTTGGGGCGTTCTTTCGATGACATCCAAATATATACTTATATTTTCTATACCAAGCTCAAGAAAACGAGCAAAGTGTTATGTGTTTAGATTTGTCTTCAAGTAATTTAAAGCTGTAAACAACTTGGCCATTTCCCCATATTGGAATGTGGATCGTATTTGGTCAGTGATGTGTGGCCCGAAACAATTATCCAGAGTCAAAAGACACGCTGAATCGCCATCGATCACTAACTCGAATGCAGATTTAATGAATCTTTTTCCAGTCAACTTATCCATAAAGATCTTGAATGGCATCCCTTCGAAATGATTGAAGTTAAAATACCCTTAAAAACAAGCACTTCAATGAAACCGAACCAATGTCTAATCTTTGAGCGTAATTTATCCAATTTCCCTTCAGGATTCAATTTATACTTTAAGGGAAATATTCAGTTGAATGTGCACAAATTGCAGGTTAATGTGTTATTTTTCATATTAACAATATCACATTCGCCCAACGGCAACCAAAACCTTTTAGTGATTAGTTTAGAAATCAACATATCGATCGTATAAGAATCAGTACTCATTGCCACATTTACATCCGAGACTAGGGAGTAAACCCGATGGAATGAATCGATGGCAACATTCTTTTCAAAAAAACATAAAAATCCTATATAATCAGTGGGTATGGTCGAGTTGTCAATATTCTTAGGTACCGGTCTGACGACGAACCCGAATAAATCCCGATCGCCGATCTAAGGAGTTAATGGTTTACGATTCAAGTTTGAAAAGTTTGTCTTTTTTTTTCGTTTTGTATGTATTTGTCATGGAAACAATTTTGCACCAATTACCCATCGCGACAATCTTTTTTGCCTGTTCTTCATTGCCATTAACTGCATATAAGACCAGACAAATCAGTAATATTGATGGGGAAAAAAATCATTTATTAGAAAAACGATTAATGGGCCTGATATGACCTACGAATTGTTTCAACACCTACCCGAAAAGTTGATGATCATAAATAATGTACTTGTCGACTTTGAAAGAATTTAATTTACTCAAACCGAGATAATTTTCAAAATTTCTGCCTTTGGGATTATGGTGAACAAATAAATATAGTTCCTTACCAACAGGTAAAACTAGTTCGAAATAATGTTCTTTATTCTTTTGGGTTTAACGGTATTTATTGATACAAAGGCGATGACTGCGCGTTCGACTTACACGAATGTGTGGCAATTCGTGATTATTCGTCAGTATATAGGGAATCCAACACAGCCGACCATTTTCGACGAAATAACCATGAATTTCGTAATTTGTGGAATAATTTTTTGGGGTGATTTTCTTTTTTTCGAACCTTTTCCAACGCCATGTTCCATTATGCATTCACATAATGAAGGTGGTGAAGATGATATAGATTTAATTTCGATGCAGTCACAATAACCACAATAACAATGAAGTAATCTCAAATCTAAATCGGATCCCAACATCACTGGAAATATGTAGTAGATATGATGATGGTCCATGGTTATACAAGTTACAAAATTCAAGTTATGATAATGACACACATCTAAGTAAATGTGATTGAAATGCGAGCACGAGGAAATGCCATGGATCCCAATTAGTTTGCATTTAAGAATTGTATTTTTCAGACACNGTGATTGAAATGCGAGCACGAGGAAATGCCATGGATCCCAATTAGTTTGCATTTAAGAATTGTATTTTTCAGACACGGATAAAAAGTCACATTATGTTTACGAGATAAATACTCTACACAGTCGTTAAAATGACTCAAGTAACAACGAAAAAAGAATTCCGCTTGCATAGTCGTAGAAGAAATGAAATGGTTACAGGATTTATGTTGTATTTATACAAGTTTAGTTTTTTTCTTGTTGCTCAAATAATTACAAATGAACAAGTGCTGAAACTAAGGGATTGAACCAGGCTTGGTAATTATCATACAAACCCAATAATAGTTCGTGCTTATCTTCAGNGTGATTGAAATGCGAGCACGAGGAAATGCCATGGATCCCAATTAGTTTGCATTTAAGAATTGTATTTTTCAGACACAGATAAAAAGTCACATTATGTTTACGAGATAAATACTCTACACAGTCGTTAAAATGACTCAAGTAACAACGAAAAAAGAATTCCGCTTGCATAGTCGTAGAAGAAATGAAATGGTTACAGGATTTATGTTGTATTTATAAAAGTTTAGTTTTTTTCTTTTTGCTCAAATAATTACAAATGAACACGTGCTGAAACTAAGGGATTGAACCAGGCTTGGTAATTATCATACAAACCCAATAATAGTTCGTGCTTATCTTCAGNAGTGCTGAAACTAAGGGATTGAACCAGGCTTGGTAATTATCATACAAACCCAATAATAGTTCGTGCTTATCTTCAGACTTTAAATCTTCGCCAATCAACATACCTATTTTAACTGGGAAATGATTCCAGGTTGAATGATTAAAAAATATGGCTGGCATTTACTCAGATAATCTGATAACAATAAAAGTGTATGAAAAAGAAAGTTTTCAGATTTTTTTATTTTAATTGAATAAATTAGTGTGTTTTAGATCACCGCAATATTCGATGTATATGTCGCAAACCAACCTTGAGTATTAATCGCCCTAAATGGCGGCATTAAAGTCTATCTTGGTTTAGGTTTTGGATATGCAAAATACTGCCAAAATGATTCCCTTTCTATCAAATAAGATAGAAACTGTTTGGCAGTAGGTGATATTTCACGATCACCTTTATCGCTTCCAATTTCGATCAGAAATAATCTCCTTATCTCAGATTCAACTCGGTTAGGATGCCTTTTCTCTACAAAGGAACAAAAATAAATATCTTCCAAAAAAATCAAGATTTTATTATTTACCACATATACAAATTGATTAAAAACAAATTTTCCCTTCAAACTCCAATCTGTTTCAGCATGGAGTTCTCTAACACAAGGCATTAGAAAATCCAAATAACTTAGAGTATACATATTTCTAGCAAATAATCTATAATATTAATGATCTTCTCGCTCTTGTTTATTTTTCCCACCAATATGTCTCAATGAATTGATCGGTGGGTTCAATGTGTATACTTGATTTACATAGGGGTAGTCTTGAGATGACAACAACATGATTGTTTTATTGATTTCATTTTTAGAATATGTAGTTATAAATTGTACGAAAATTAATGNTGAGATGACAACAACATGATTGTTTTATTGATTTCATTTTTAGAATATGTAGTTATAAATTGTACGAAAATTAATGCGAGTGTATTTTTTTTTTACAGTTTTTAAATTTGGTGTAATTTTGTATACATTTCTGTTCTTTCATGAGTCTATGAAATTTTAAAGAATGTTTTGGAAAAACATGATCCCAATTTACATTTTGTAATGATGCAATATTCGTAATTTTTCGGGACACAGGTGTAAAATTCTTTCGTGTGTANAATCCCAATTTACATTTTGTAATGATGCAATATTCGTAATTTTTCGGGACACAGGTGTAAAATTCTTTCGTGTGTATGAAGCTTTCGAAAGCGTCGTAATATTTTTATCGGGTTCAAGTTTAAAGCAGTGGTGGCTCGTTTCCCGTGTTTGTTTATCCGGCAGACGTGTGCTTTTGTAGGTTATGGGGCGGACGTCTGCTGTTTACGTTTTACCAGGAGGACGGTTACAGTTTCGTTTCGAACTTTGGTTTGTTGGGAAAGCGTCAGCATTAATTATATTAGTTCGTTTCTGTGGATCAGGCAACGTCGACAAGTTTTAGTTCCTTCGGCACAGTTTCAATGCGTCAACAAATTTTATACGAAACGAGAGGTTAGTTTATCTGGAACAACTTACGCAGCTGTCAAAATCAAGGTCCAGCACATTTTCAGGCAACGTCAACAAGTTTTTGTTGTACGAGAGCTTAGTTTCTGTTGATGGCGCAGCAGTCGATAACGTGTTGAGCGCGGGACACAGCGCAGTTTGTGATGACGCTGCTNGTTGATGGCGCAGCAGTCGATAACGTGTTGAGCGCGGGACACAGCGCAGTTTGTGATGACGCTGCTGGCAGATGCCCGGCGCTTATCTCAGGAGAGGGGGGTGATAGGCAGCACAAAAAGTGGCGTCTGTCTGTCGCCCTTAGAGCAGTCTTATTCAAGTCAGTCGTCAGGGAGAGTTACTTCACGACGCCCGTGAGGGCAGGTCAGCGCAGTCGAGAAGTATCATACAATGCTAGCCGAGGCCGCGTTCGGGCAGGACTAGAACCCCCACATCGGCAACTAGACTTTAATATATCATTTCTCAGCCGGTGTGGGAGGTAGCCGCATTTTAAGTTTCTTCGGGTCAGTTTTTTAAGAACATCATTAAGTAAACGACTGTGGCACTGTTATCTGCAATAGTATATTTAATGGTAAAGGTTCGTACTCTGCATACTGAAACTCCGTCTGTGTTGCAGAATGTTAAATAAATATATATATATATCAAACTAATCTGGAACTTCTTTCTTAAGTAACTGGTGTTCAATTAACTGAGTCTCGTGTTTCTACCTCTGAGCAAGCCGTGGCAACTTAAACAGTCGGCAGTAACAAGTGCCGAACGTAAACAACATGGCGTCCACCATGTGAGCCTGTAATATTTTAAATATAACGTAAACGTAACAAAGGCGGAACTTTACAATTTTTTAAAGGAATTACAGGGGTCAATGATACGTTTTTTTTAAGTTTAAAAAAAAAACATACAGGAGCAAATTTTTAATGTTAATTGCCGAAATGGGTAGCTTATGAAGAATGGAGATTCGTACGATATTTGACTTCGTTCGCGGATATGATTTCATAAGTATTTAATTCAGATTTTTCGGTCAAAGCTGATAAATTACAGAGTTTATTCTTATCCTGGAATAATCCATCGTCAAATTTTACAACATCGTGGTATAAAACTTGGCAATAAAAGTGTGTATCGGAAGTATATTTGAATTGAAACTCATTGAGTGGGAATGTGGAAAGTAGGGCACGGTATTTCTTTACGAGATTCTCATCCAAAGATATCGGATATGCGATATTTTTAGCAAGGTCATTAATTAATACTCCTGTAGTTTTCGGATTGAGCATATGTGATGTGAGGTGATTGATTTCCATCATGACGGGACAACATTAGAGGTATATATTCCTGCTTGAATTCACTCTTGTTAAGTTGTCCTTCATAAAAATATTCAATACGATTATTATAATAATTGGGTACATTTTCCCAAAATAAGTAATCGAGATTCTATTAAATTTAATACGTAAATAATTTCACTCCATTTAGGAATTTTTTCAGCTCTAGAAGCCATATACCACAAAATACATACCTGGATTTTTTTTATATTAGATACTATCATATTAACTATAAAATAATATTCTTAGCGCACGAATAAAGGCCGCATTACCACAATTTCAGGCGACTTATCGATGGGTGGATAATTAGGTTCTTTTGTAAAAGTATGGTAAAAAAATACTACAGATGACGAGGATTGTGTTGTATTCACAAAAGGATACTCGGGAATTCATAAAAATTTTTTAATCAATTAATGGATTGATTTCCCCTACATTGACAGCATAACCAATTAAAGGTTTATATAATAAACTATTTTTAATGGTGTGTGTTTCACTGACCAATACAGATAATTGTGAGTTTGAAATCTTAACGATTCCATTAGGAAATTTTCCATTGTTGTTGAGTAATTAATCATGCTCAAAAATGACTGTAATATAACGTGAATTATATGAATAACATTCCACTGTGCCATTCAAATTTATTGAACCGACCTTGTCACTGAGAACCCTTCCACCAGACAAAGCATCGATTTTGCAAGGATCGGGTATTTTTCGTTGTCGAATATCGGCGAATAGAGATTTAAATTTTGAATCCAAATAATCAAGTCTAATCGGTACAAAGTCGATTAGATCGTCAGCATCATATTTGAACTCGAAATACGATGGTAATGTGCATAAAGGGCCTCCTTTAGAGAAAGGTTTAAACTGATGTGGGGGGTCGCATTCACAGGTAATTTCATTAAACGAATTCCACTCGATTGTATTATTGACACTAGTACTATGTGAATTGAANGGTCGCATTCACAGGTAATTTCATTAAACGAATTCCACTCGATTGTATTATTGACACTAGTACTATGTGAATTGAATGGGCAACCAGAAAATATCCTGCAATCGGCGTAAAGATTTGCAGAATTAAAAATTTTAGGATATTGACAACTGCAAATCCCCAAGTATCTATCATTACTCTCTGAAGAAAGTATCCATTGGCAACCCTTCTTAGCAGTGCATATTCGTTGGCCTCTATCTCCCAAATACAAACAATATCCTTTTTTGGGCTCTTTGTTGCGAGGAATAATTTTAATATGGCCTGTTTTGGGATCCATGTAATAAACATCTGTATCAAAATGATGACATGTGGATCTATGGTCTTTGCAATTCGAACAAGCAATAGGTGATTTCGAATCACATTCAAATAAATTAATACTCGTGCGTTCATAATTTTTATTTTCCAACTCCAAAATATCAAATGGTATTCTGAAATTCGAACGATATTGTTTAAAATTTGAGGTGGTTGAGGGTAAAGTATTTAGAAATTTGCCAATACAAACCAATAATAACCAGGATAAATATCACAATCACTAAAAAGTGTAGTGTTCTACTTAAAATAAATTGAAGAGACAGATCAAAAAAATCACTAAAAAAATACATCTTATTTGTGGCTACTCATTTATTTACACTTATATTTACCGGTCGGATATACAACAAATCATTGGATAAAAAAAGGGGGGGCTGTAAAAAAGTAAAAAAAAATTATTTGTGAAAAAACTATACCAGTATATGATATATGTAGTATCTGTTTGACTCAAATTTATTTTCCAACTACTCAGACATGGTTATTAATCACATTAGACGAAGGTACATCATAAGTGTTGCACTATCGTAAGAAATTACATTNACTACTCAGACATGGTTATTAATCACATTAGACGAAGGTACATCATAAGTGTTGCACTATCGTAAGAAATTACATTTGTTATTTATATGCAGGTGGAGTAGTATCCAATGGCGCTTCCACGCATCACTAACCTCTCCCAATATCAGTCGGCCTCTCATGTCCCACTTTCGTGACGGGTGTGAAGGGACCCTCCCATGTATCTCATGCGAAAACATCGTAAGTGAAGCCAAGTATTTTGGTTTTTTTNACTACTCAGACATGGTTATTAATCACATTAGACGAAGGTACATCATAAGTGTTGCACTATCGTAAGAAATTACATTCGTTATTTATATGCAGGTGGAGTAGTATCCAATGGCGCTTCCACGCATCACTAACCTCTCCCAATATCAGTCGGCCTCTCATGTCCCACTTTCGTGACGAGCCTTTCACTTCCCACTGTCGCGACGGGTGTGAAGGGACCCTCCCATGTATCTCATGCGAAAACATCGTAAGTGAAGCCAAGTATTTTGGTTTTTTTTAAAATTTGTATTATTATATATGAGATCGCGTAATGCTTTATTTGAATTACAAAAAAAATCATTACCTTTGGTATGAAATGCGAGACTGTGCACAACACCAGTAAGAATTCATTCTTGAATGTATTTCCAAATGTCCTCAAACTGTTAATCACGAAATTGAATTTTCGGTACAGTATCCTATAACTTAAGCTAGATTTCATCAGTTTATCGAAAATACTGAACCTACACTCGTAAAGATTTTGTAAAGCGTGTAATTATTACCATCATCAAATGTTAATGATGAGATGTATTTGCGAAATTATTTTCAAATTCCTCAATCGGCCGAAATCCAAGTCCGAAGTTTAAAAGTATCAGGTACCATTACTTACCAACTTAAAGTTTGCTTTGGTTGGCCAGTCGAATTAAAGTTTTATCGGGGAGAGATCATGCCTATAGAGTGGAGCGAGGCCGCGGAAATCGAACTTAACACTTGTGATTTACAGTTAGTCACTCTAGAACAAACATCTCGAATCGTTCGTTACCTCTACACAAATAATGAGACGGGAAATCGAATTACATTTGATTGTATATTCAATTAAAGGTCTCTTCTCAACACATATCGACTTACCATTGAAAATTAATCACGTGATTCGATCGAAACATTCATACACAATCTTCCTGAACTGTGATTTGACGATTTAATTTACGACTATTGTGGTAAATACCGAAAAATATCTGATTTTATTAATGGAAACTAGCCCGATCATGTGGAAACCCGAACTTTTATTGAAGGTGTTGCTGTAAACGAACCTCCAGAATATTATGCCAATAAATTTGATGATGAACGTAAAGTTGCTTTCCTCACACCAGATATACTTTTTGTACCGTTTTCACCTGCAGTTCAAGTGCATAATTTCAAACTGGCAGGTTATTACATCGTCTTTGTCGAGGAATTGAAAGACAAGCCCTTTGTTCTCATCGATGTGTTGGGTAAAATAGACATTTCGATGGTAAATATGAAACAAGCCTTGTTAAATCACAAAAAAACAAATTCCCACAATCTTCAAAATCGATATTTTGGAAGCAATCCAGTTTATAACATTCCTCGGAGTAAAACATGGTCGTTTTGATCACTCAACTTGTTTGTTCTGTTTGAATGAGGATAAGTTGTATGCAAACACATTCCATCGATCGGAATGTTGTCTCATGCCAATTTTGCTTCCTACTGACGGCCGGTTGCATTTTCATAAAGACAAAATCGTTAAAGTAAAATGCCAAAAAACGATAGATTTTAAATTTGATTGGATCACCTTTTTCAAGTATTTAAAAAGTTAAAAAAATTCCCAAATTGAAAATAAAACAATTGTTACCATTAGCTAATATGACCATGAAGTATCTCGCTTGTTATACCGCATATAAATAATTTGTGCCAAAAGTCTTGTAAACTGAAAATGGATATATATTTGACGAGCGGTTTCCTTATTATTCGATTGTAATCAACGAAGGTATATTAAACAAAATATTTCCCGAAATAAGTAAACTTGAACCCTATGAGGATATTATGGTTGATTCGTATTTCATTTTGAAATTTAAAGTATATACTTAAAAAATCGTATTTTGAAAATTTCGCGAAAAACCAGATGCCAATCCAGCAAGTGTAATTGAAAAAGTACTGTTAAATAAACAAGATATGTATAATAACCGTTCTTTATTTTTAAAATTTCACAAAAAATCGGTCCTCCTGTATTTATTAGTTTGGGAATTTTTAAAATAGGTTTTATAACTTTACTTTTGCAATATGTAATAAAAGTAATAGTCCAATTGAATACAATAGAAACCGACATGGTTTTNGACATTGTTTTTTTCGTTAAGATAATTCAACATTATCATAAACTGTATTTGTCAACAGAAAATGACGACAGTAATGATCTCGTATTGAAAACATTACAATATAGTGATGTGCTTTTGCCTCAATACGATTGGTTGCAAGACACCGAACAGTTTGGAAAAATGTTTGAAGTATTAGAAAAGATAATGATTAGTTCAATGAACGAACATTCGAAATACTATAAATCACTTGACGTTTGGAAATGCGTAAAATTTGCCTTGCAAACAATTAACAGTATATTACCTATACCACCAACCGACTATACCCGGTCTTGGGGTTCAAATTAGTATCAGTTTTCCATTTATTTTCCACGGTTCCTTGTCTTTTCAAATTTTATTTACGCATATTTATTTGAAAAGATTGATGAAACTATACAAAACCAATTGGTTAGTGTGATCAAAAATTATTCGCCTACACCTACAAAAAAGTATGGGATGGACTAGATAGGGACCAAATGCAGCAATGATGGCAATACCTTTTGTGGGAGGCCATCTTTTGATGAATAACTTGAAAGATGACATTAATACCGAATCGATGCAGCATGTAATGTCGCAATTGAAATTCCAAACANGGGACCAAATGCAGCAATGATGGCAATACCTTTTGTGGGAGGCCATCTTTTGATGAATAACTTGAAAGATGACATTAGTACCGAATCGATGCAGCATGTAATGTCGCAATTGAAATTCCAAACGGTTACTTCTGGTGAAGGGTTGTATTCTGATGAAGGATACATGTTTTACGATACTCTCAGAGCGTATGGCTTTTATATTCTTCGGGTCGGGACTTTGTCGCTTTGCAGGAATTTTTTCATATCGATTCGAAGGTCTTGATTGATAAAGTGAAAAGTATATTAGAACATCCGACAATCCCATTACATTTCGGCCCCATGTTCACAAGGACGCCTNGGTTACTTCTGGTGAAGGGTTGTATTCTGATGAAGGATACATGTTTTACGATACTCTCAGAGCGTATGGCTATTTATATTCTTCGGGTCGGGACTTTGTCGCTTTGCAGGAATTTTTTCATATCGATTCGAAGGTCTTGATTGATAAAGTGAAAAGTATATTAGAACATCCGACAATCCCATTACATTTCGGCCCCATGTTCACAAGGACGCCTAGTTTTTTATGCCAAGATAAAGGCGATTATGGTTTCTTTGCAATTGATTCGATAAAAGCAGAAATTGCCTAGACAGAAAAGTGGATGTTACAATTCAATGGCCAGTGTTCCAAACTCTGCTTTTACATATCCGTCCAAACATATAATTAATAGGGTAAATTTTGGGGCATGGCCCGCATGTTCATGTATGCTAATTTCGATACAAAAATACGCGAAGAATTTCGCACATAATTCCAGGTGTCATTAGTATAAATAATAAATTAGTAACTTTGGCAACCACTTACCAAACCACAACAACCTTCAAACCCCAAATTGCTTTCTCATGTATTGCCCATTTAGATTCCATCATTGGTATGTATAATTCCTGGACAATAAGCCATTTTCAACAAAAGGTAGTTTAATTAATTTTAGTGCAAGACTCAGGTTACAAGGTTGCCTATAAGGTACAGTCGACATCCAGGAATAATCGCGAGCCCATAAAAGTTTCCGTGAATTTTGGCAAGTGCCTCATATCTCCTAATAATTCATTCAATGCGATGAAAAAGTACCCATTCGAACAAAATTGTTCGTTTGTGCATGTAGGTACATCCGAATTATCCAAAATAACACGAGCTGAGGATAATGAAATTTTCGATTCATTGTTTTGTACACCAAACATTAATGATATGGTGGCCTTCAGCACCGTTCATGATGATTTCAATAATGTACAGATTATCTCGGAAAATTTAATCAAAACCTATAACCATATTTTATATTTCGAAAATGATAAATTATTTCTAGATGATGTAAATGCGAACAAGGTATCGAATGGTGTAAAATCCGACACTCCTCTATCTATTTTAGAATTTGATGGCGAAAATTTGGAGATTATGCGAAAATCATGAACGGAATATATTCCGAGGGAAAATACTTTACATCAGCCTCACACACGACATTAAATGCAAAGTTTATAAATGTCAAGATTAATCACACATAAAATAAGACGATGGATGAAAATATACTTCAGTACAAAACTGCTCATTTGCCCAGACAACTTCGGCAAATCGTAATCGATATGAAACAACTTCAAAATTTCTACTCGATACATAAATTAGCTTTTATCGCAAAGAGCCTTTACTTGGCAAACGAAATAGATAATGAATAGGTTGATGTAAAATACAATGAAAATGATGCTGAAATTTCACTGAAAACCATTAAAGAATCTACTTTACTGACTGGTTTGAATCCACTTTTCATTAAATCATTTGGTTACGACTTCAGGAATAAATACATAACCTATTATATCGACTATTTGAATGAAAGTTGTCTTTTTTCGCCCGAACAAATTAAAAAAATAATTTCAAACACATTTCACTTACCTGTCCCCTGTCCCTCGCACTTTTCAATACTTGAATTTATGTGAAGTTTATCGATTTCCTTTTCCCATCACATTTGTAATATATCAGTTGAATGGCGCGACTAAACAATGGATGATGGACTATGATGATACCGACGATATGTGATTCACTACAGTACCTTTCAATACACAATAATATATAAGAGAATGAATAATAAAAACCAAATATACTTGTGGACATGTATCGGCACCATTTTAATATTATGTGTTCTGGTCTTTGTTATTTGGAAATTTAAAGACAAACTTAAGAGTTCCACAGCCCCTCATTTCGGTTCTAGTGGCACATCATTAAACACAACTACTACCGCGAGAAATCAACAAAGCTCTCCAGCAGCAAGTAACTAACTCAGTTGATGTAAAAAAAAGGGGGAGAGGTGAATATGAATTAAATAAGAAATTTCAATGGGGTTTCTGTCGTTATGGGGTAATACAAATTACAATAAACATATCCTTTGGTTTTTTATTTCGATATTTGTATATTATTCACTACATGTGAACTGTAAAAAAACACTAAATAAATAAGAAGTATTAGAAATTTTAAAAAATGTGTAACCATTTTATAGGCATAGTAATATTCGCAGCAGTAGCTGCATACATGTGTATAATTCACCACTTGCAGTTGACACAGACAAACATAGACAGACTTACAAGAGCAATTAGCAACATGCATACAACCATGGACAAACACTTTGAGAGAATATTGGGTAAAATGCATTGTGTTTCATCACCACTATCGTGTGAAACTTCCCCAAAAACAGATGTATACACATCCAAAGTAGATGACGAAACTACTCCAAAAACTGATGTATACACATCCACAATAGATTTGTACAAGGATGGAGCTTTATTCGATAAAATGGAAATACGGATGTTGGAAAGAAACTACCAATGAAGAAATTATATATATAAATATGAATTATTTTTTTATATAATAAAAAAGGGGGGTGAATACACATTTAATAAGAATTTTTTTAATGGGGATCTTGTCATTCTGGGGTGATGCAAATTACAATAAACACCACCTTTGGTTTTTTATTTCGATATTTGTATATGAATATGTAGTCAAAACTTTGTATATTATGTGTTTATTAGCGACAATGTATCGACTATAAAAAAGCAATAAATAAATAATAAGGTTAAGAAAATTAAATAAAAATGGAAAGCAATTTTATTGGCATAGTAATATTCGTGGCGGTAGCTAGATATCTGGTTGTATGTCATCACTTACAGTTGGATACAAACATAACAAACTTACAGAAGTAATTAACAACATGCATACCGATATTTCTCATTACCGCCATCGAGTGAAGCTATCCCAAAAAACGGATGTATACACATCCAAATTAGATGGCGAAACTACCCCAAAAACAGATGTATACACATCCAAAATAAATTTGTACAGGGATGGGGTTTTATTCGATAATATGAAATACAGATGTTGGATAAATCTACCAATCAATAAATTATATATATATATAAATATATGAATATGAATAATTTTTTTATAGAATAGGAGGGGTATTATAACTAAAATATTTTTTTGTAAATGATCAGTAATGTTTTCATAAAAACTATTTATTAAACCCAAAATGTAATAATAGTAAACAACAAATCAAATATATTTCATTATAAACCTAGTTATCAATATACTTTAGTTTCTAACAAGTATTTAAACATGTGTAGAACCTATCACTGGGTTGTTAGTAATATTCAATTGTATCTTGGCCATTTATCTTACTATTGTCGCGGTCAAACTTCCAAAACCCTTAACGTGTGATGTATAGTGAAAAAAAAAGTAATACTCATACTCATGTTGAAGGCTCTCGTGAAATTTGCTGGTAATGTCCACAAGACAGGTGAAATTGCATCGATTCGACATTCACTGGTCACAGCTTTGCCAAAAAACTCAGTTTTCAAACATATTTTTGACAATCAGGCTTTATATAGCTTAAAATGAATTAAAAATGGCAAAAAATCTTGCATATTGGAACTACCACACTTGATAAATTCATGAGCAAAATCAAAAAAGGCCAATTTGATGCAGCTTTCAAGCAAATCGATCCAAAAATACATCTCAACAATTATATGCATAAAGTTTTATCAAATAAAATAAAAAATTTGCCAGGATATACACTGCATAAAATTCAGCTGGGATCCAAAAGACTAAATTTAATTATTACAAAATTAAACCAATCTGCTAATGCGCACGAGGTTATTCAACTAATCATGACCAATCCCAAACTCAGTAAAGTAAAGAAACATTTATTATCTTCTAAAAAAAAACTCGTCGGCTACACAGCTCTTTCCGTAGTCACAGGTGTCAGTCTGGCTGCCTACTTCGATCGGTACAGGAAAGCAATAAGCGGATGTATTCGCTACGAAAATTATAATGGATGGCTCAAAGTGTGTAAAGTCAATCATCTCAGTTGTAGGTCTTTTTCCGATGATAGTTATTAAGTTTAATGTGCCGAAAAAGTTTTATCCGATGAGGTTAAAAAGGCCCGATGTTCTGGAATGGGTGAAGAGGTGGGTGCTTGTGCTCATTGCGACACTGCCAGCAATGATACCCTGTCTCTGATTCCAATGTAGAATATCGTTGTATCGATGCTTCTTGGACAGATGCGATCGCCGATATGTTAGGTAAAGATGTGGAAAATGTTATAGAATTTGACAGTGATGTATTTGACAATACAAAAAACTTATTTCGTTACTTGTACTATGGGTTAATTGTTGAAAGTTTCATTATCTTGGGATTCTCCGCCTACCTAATAAGGATTTTTAGATTGTGGCTAAATAGCAAAAAAATAAGTGAGAATTACGAACATGGGTAATGGAACATCATACTTAAGCTGGTTGAAGTGTATGAAATATTATCACAGATACCTAATTTAACCAACCAACATTTCAAATTTCTTAGGAATATTTTGACAACTTATCGCATAGTTGATCGTTCACTAAATGCCCTTACCTATCTTTCTTTCACCGACTATTTAAACATCTATTTTACAAATCAATTCCCAGAAGATTTGAAAAACAAAAAAAAGTTTACTAATGATTCACTAAACCAAACTCGAGCTGTAGTCACTTCCGTCAACAAAAAATTAACGATTTCACATTAAATAACCAACTGAGTCTTATTTCACAAGCATATCATTGGTATAGTAATTTTCCATTAAATGTTATAAACCCATTCGAAATTAACTCTGAACTGGATTCTCTGCTTGAAGGAATCGATGATTTTAACAAACAGTTTGAACGCATAATGCCAAATGGTGAACGAATACTCTTGCTTTTCACCAAAATGGATCGCATAATATTAAATCCCATTAATGTAAATTTATTGACCGATCTCGAATTGAGCACCCCCGACTTTCAACGAATTACTGATATCTCACACTCAACCATTATTGACTAATTTGCATATTCCTCTCTTTTTGTCCTTGATGACTTCCTTCAGTCGGTTCATTAAGGCTTCCTCGAATTAAAAAAATTTTGCATTTTGTCGCCAAAATAATCGTTACTGATCTCATCGAATCTCTGAAGACAAACACTCATCAATTTCAATTTTAATTTAGTCCAGCTATCTAAGATGTTGACGTAATTGACGTATGTGTGAGAAGTGTCAAATATCTTATTGCTTAGAATAAAGTTGTCTCTTGTAATTCACAATTCATGCAGCCTCGATTTGTCACCTACGCAAGTTTTTGGCAGTTCAGTACATTTGGACTTTATTGTATTCAAATACTCTTCTTTGAAATTTATTGGAAATATTTGGCCCATTTTTTAAAAAGTATTTCTTATTAGTAAGAGTATGTCTGATTTGCTCAAGTTTAGCAACCATAATTCTTATTCGATAAACCGCATATATTACGAGTATCAAGATATTATGCGTAGAAATATTTTAGATTTTTTTATTCTAAAAAAAAACAGAATTATGATGAGATCCGATTAGACCAGTTCCTCGACCATGATAAGAGGTAATTGTTTATTTATTTGAAAAATGTCGAAGATTCATCTGAGAGATATAATATTGTCTTAAAAATGGTAATTAATTTGTAAACTATCAATTTAAAAATCAAATTACTCTTGTTTTACAAACAGCTCGAAATTTACGAAGGTGCCAAATACCACTTTCTTTCGCATTGCGACTAAACAATATTTGGTGTTCATTACGAATGGATATTGTAGAAACTTCGAAATATTTCAATATTTTTCCACATTATTTTATAAAATAAGAAAAAGACACCATTTATTCTTTACTGTGCTGATAAAAAAATTAAAAAGCATAGTTTAGTATATAAAGACAAAATTTTTTTTATAAATGTTTAGTATATAAAGACACGATTTTATATATTCTTTTCAGTTTGAATTGTTTTATTTACATGCAAACAACAATGCTAGGGAGTATAGAATTGGGAGATTTGTATACTCTGGTATCTCTAGAAGAAAAGACTCACACATTTTCAGTGCGCAAAGAACCATGGAAAAACTTCATCACTGCCTCGACATGCGTTTCAAGCATATTTCCAAAATTCAATTCGAAAAAAATTGTGTCATTCATTTGTGAAATCGTGCAAATTTTCTACTGGACCCTATGTGGATTTCCGAACCCCATAGCTGCCATCGAGAAAAAATGGCGAAGGATTAGCCAAGAAGCTATCAATGAAGGCGTTAAATTACACACAAATATAGAAAATTATAATAAATCGAATGAACAAAAACTACCTGATAAAATAGACAACACTTTTCCACAGTTTTTAAATGTTGACCACGAGGTTAGACAAGCCAATGGCTGGACACCTTATGCATCGGAGTTGAGAATGCGAGGTAATTATTTCGCCTTATGTGGACAAAATGACATGTTTTTCAAGTCCAAGAATGGTAATTTGGTGATTGTGGATTGGAAACGTTCGCTAAACAATTTTGAAGATTCTCGCAGCGAATATGGGCTCGGACCTTTATATAATGTATTGGCATCACAGCTAAGTAAGTATTCACTTCAGCAAAACATTTATTGTTATATATTCAACAAATAAAAAATTTATACTTGACCACTGGTGGGCGGAAAATCACTGACATGTATCTACTACAAATGCATGAAATGTTAACAAACTACAAGTTGTTACCCATAGTCGATTTTGACGATACATTGATTGAAAAATGTCTGCTTTACACCATTGATAACCAATGAATAAATATTGTTTTACATTTTTTGAATTTAATGAATAAATTTTTTTTTTCATCTTATCATCTTGAAATATTTTATATTCTTGTTCGTTCATTGTTGTTGTATTAGTAATTTATTTGATGAAATGATTCAAGTTTGGCATAAAGAATATTTTATCATTTGCCAAGATGCCATTATGACAAATTCATAGATGTTTTAGACGCAAAGTTAACATGGTCGTTTCATTTGGATTTCCAGGCACTTTTAATGCTGCTTCATATGAAATGTGTTGGTTTGCGTAATTTTCACTCGGTATTTGTACAAGCAGTGATTGATCAATGATCGCGAACGAGAACAGCACATCCTTAAAGTTTTCCAATCTCGCCATATCATGCATAGCAGTATCGTTTTGAAAAGTGAGATATGGTGGACAAGGAATATGATCAATCACTCGATGTTGATAATATTCATCGAAATGTTTCAAATTACGATTCTTAAACAATTGCAAGATACCAATTAATGCACCACGACACTCTTCCTCCGAAGGTAAGTCGATAAAGTAAAAGGCATGGGTTTGATCAAGGATTGTTGGCCTTATGGCTTTTTTGAAATTAGTTGTCTGTAATGTAACCGCCACACTCCTCAAATGAGGTGGAATTGCTCAATTTTGCGATACTATTTCGTCGAGTTCGTCTAAAAATATCACAAAGTGTTGGATCGGATTTCAATCGTCATCTTGAACAAGTTGGCTATTTTGCGTTCGGTATCACCGATGGTTGGTGAGAACAACTGCCCAATGTTGAGTTGATACAGTTTGGCTTTCCATTTGAATGGGATTGCATGGGCTAGTTGCTCTTACCTGTACCAGGAGGGCTAGAAAACATAATAAATTTAAATCAGGGATTTAAAGCTTTTGTATAGATAACAATTTTGAGCTCGGCTTTAAGCTGATCACNTATCACAAAGTGTTGGATCGGATTTCAATCGTCATCTTGAACAAGTTGGCTATTTTGCGTTCGGTATCACCGATGGTCGGTGAGAACAACTGCCCAATGTTGAGTTGATACAGTTTGGCTTTCCATTCGAATGGGATTGCATGGGCTAGTTGCTCTTACCTGTACCAGGAGGGCTAGAAAACATAATAAATTTAAATCAGGGATTTAAAGCTTTTGTATAGATAACAATTTTGAGCTCGGCTTTAAGCTGATCATGGCCGCTTACATCCTTGAAAGAAAATTGGGTTTCGATTCGCCACAGGTCCAATTCTGATGTAATCTCAGAGTTAGCTTCTCTTCCAAATAAACTAATCGCATTCTTGGGATTCCGAAAATAACCTAGAAACAAATTTTTCAAACTGGGCTGTTAAATGTACGACATTATTTTTCGATAAATTAACACATCTAACAATCGCCAATTTTTGTACCAAATACACCCACAATTTGTAAATTGTGTATTGATTTTCAGCCAGTGTAGATTCTCCTTCCTTTAAAAGTTTCGAAAATTCTTCGCCTAAACCAAAGAGGATCGTTTCCATATCTTTCAAAAGACCTTCACCTCTTTGTGAAGTGATTTGTGTTTTTTTCCAAGGAAGATGACAGTTTTTCTGCACGATTCAACATTTCAGATAATTTTTTCACATCTCTGTGTTCGCCAAATGCAATTTTTGGCGCACATGTAAACTGAACCAGCCCTGCTTCTACGACATAACGAATGTTTTCACTCATTGGTTTTTTTAAAATACAATTTCATATATTACTTATAAAAATTAGATTCTTTTCAATCATCATGCAACAACAGACACAACCACCAAGATCTTTATTTCCACCATTACAACTTCGACCTCTAGAACTGCTATGCATCGATTATGATATACTTGTAACAAATACCCAGCCTTCTTCTCACCCCCTAAATACCTCTTCTCTTCCCCCACCCCCACCTCATTTACAGAGATTAACTTCAAATACTCCTAGAGAAATATCAGCTCCTCACATAGGCCTACAAATAGAGCCAGATGATGGTCCTGAAGAACTAGCAAAAAAAATTAAAAATGAAATATCTCTATTGGTGAAAATTTTAACCGGAATACACCCGACCATTACACAAACAAAACAGGGAGTGGTTGATTCTTCCTGTGAACTTAATACCCAGGTATCTATGAAACAAGTTGCGGTATGTTTCGCCAAGCTCAGTTGACAAGAGCTGGAAATGATTAACAATGGGGTGACTAGTCATCAGTACGTAGAAATTGTAAAGTCAATCCTCGATTCTAAATACGAAAATGTACCAGAAAATATATTACATTTCGGTCGAATTCTCAAGCAACATAATCTCCCAACTGCATACACCCTCGTTCAAATGTGGATGAATGGATCCATTGAGGCATAGCCCATTCTCAACACACACTAATTTATTAAACATATTAAATTAGTTCCACCTTCCCAATCTCCATTCGACATGTTCATAAAAGCAGCTTTGCAAAAATTCAATAACAAAAAAATATAAACTACAAACTTTGCAAGATATTATCAGAAAATTTAGTAAAAAGTGAAACGTACATTGTCGGTGAACTCAAACACGAGTTTTTACCACTAAGTGAATCAACGGTCAAGAATGCATCTTTCAACAGCTTCAAGGAATATTTCAATGGACTTTATAAAAAGTCTCTAGTTTTTCTCGAACTAATGAATAAAAAACATGTGATCTATCAAATGTGTATGCGAACATTCAAATGCTATAAAAAAATGTAAGGTGTTACTATTTGTTTTATTTTACAAGTATCTCGCTTCTCGTTCACAACCACGACTGAAATTGCATTAGTGGTTAATTCGCTAAATGCTTTTCTAATTTTTCCTTTCGCCTGCATAGAAATTGCTTTTCGACTATTTGCATATCCCAATAACAAAGCAATCTCTTTTCCCTTAAATCATACATTATTTTTTCCATTCAAAGTAAAACCAATTTTCTGGTTATTTTATAGAAAGACTTGATTTTTCAAATCCAGTACCTGATTCATAATTTTCCTCGTTAATAAAAACACACTATGTCTTGATAAATGTGAAAAGTAATAGAGGTTTCAGTTTATATCGAAAATTAACAGTATATTTATAATAACTGCTTCCCCCCCTCCCAAATTTTATTTTTTTTTCCATTTTCACCACTGCTATACAGATAGCAACAATAAGTATAAATTCTATTTTTTATTTCTTTTTTCTTTTTTTCAAAAATGAGTACATTGAAATAATATTGTACTCCTTGAAAGCTGTAAATTTATTGTGTTTTGTCGGAACTGGCAAATTGAACATCTCCAAAGAGTTTAGGAACTCTATGGTTTAGCTCGTAGTGTCATCCAATGACATGACTGTGTCTATGGAATTGTCCAAATTACATAGTGTAAAAGACAAAGTTTATAAACTAGAAATATCAGAAGCAATAAATGTATTTATTTTGATAAAGAATCAATTTGTTACTACACAAGGTGCATTGGAAATAGAGTATTAAATTTTATTGTATTTAGGGTTCACTGTTTTGGTAATAATGGCATACGCATGAAAGATAGACACATTCTGTCGCTGAATTTTTTGTAGAACTATTTAATAAAATCATTTCCACCATTGATTATTTTCGTGTAATTCTTACGGTTTTTGTTGCGCATGACAACATAGCTCGCATATGACAGATTTTTTCCAACTTACTTGACGCTTATTGTTATATTTTGGCCAATTTACACTATGTATCTTTATAAATTATAGCCTATTTGCTATTCTGATGCTATATTATTGTAAAGTTTCATTAAAATCCATTCAGTAGTTTTTGCGTGAAAGAGTAACAAACATCCATACATCCATTCTCATAAGCTCCTGTGACTTCGCTAAATTTTAATGTACGCGCATGCAGTCTCCCAGGATTGGAGGGGGGGCGGGGCACAGAGATGCGGCGATGACCTCGCTTGTGCTTGTTTCAAACCCGTTTAGACCGCACGGGAAAGTTACCCAGGCCGAGCGGCACTCCTCTTTTATAGGTAACATGGTACACCACATTTTCCAGTTACGAGTTCTAATAAACATTGGCAGCCTGGCAGAGAAAGTGGCGCTTGCGGTTTTGCAGACAAAGTGGAACTTGGCGGCGTCCAGTCTCCACACTGTATTTCTCGGCAGATGTAATGAAGAACCCAAGAACTGGTATTGTATAATTTATAGGTTTAGTCAAATTCACTATTACTGCAACTCTGTAACTTTCATTAGTAAATGTATTGAGAACATCACAAAATGTTGTATAGCTTATGAAAATCATCGGCCTCTTTCACATTAGTGGCTCGCTTATAAAAAGGAAGTGTTTAGAAACGATGTTAGTTGTAGTCGAGTAGAACGAACAACACCATCTTCAAAGATCCGATCAAACAGTAAGAAAAAAAATCTAGAAATTAAATATATCTTTATAGACTCTGCATCTCAGTAAAAATATGAAAAAAAAAATGTGTTATTTTCCTCAAAACTTTAACTTTCGTAATTAATTGCTTTCATATTTTTCCATTTAACAATTAGTTTTCCAACTAAACTATTGATATTTAATTATAATAACTTACGAAAATACTTCTATGTCATTAAAAAAAATTTTAAGGTCATAAGATTTGTTTCATTTTACAATATTTTTATTAATATTATGTATACATATATATAATTCAAGCCATGTGTTTGAGCTCAGTGCTCTTGTCATATTCATTACAATCGAGATGTTCAAATAATTCCTGTTTCGGAAATAGTTCATTAAAGGTATATGCTACCATTATTCCTAATATAAGAGCAAAAATCATGTCTGATGAACTCGTCAGTGAAAACATTCTTATTTATAACAACAATATACACATCCACACCTTCGATGGTGATTTGGCATTTCACAACATCTTTAAAACCTTCAATTTATGTTTGACAGTTATAAAGAATAATTTCCTATAAAATTTAAATAAAGCTGATATTGATCAAGTACGACATTTATTTTAGATTATTTCTCCAGTGGTGGACTCATCGGTCAACTATTACGACTACACCTAGGCAAGTACTTGTCGAAAGAAATTAGTGAAACAAACACATGATATCGATGAATATGAACATCTGCAATTAACAGGCCATGAGAATATCATATTCGACTTCCATAATGATGCTAATGCAGCGCGAAAAATTAACCATCAGCACACCCTGCCACAAAATGAAAACACACCAGCGAATCAGATCCAAATATCACCCGAGTATCTAAACAAATTCTTAGCGCAAACACCTCTCGCCTTCAACTCAGCTTTGTTTCAATCACATGTTTCGGACAGCGCATTGGAGGAACTCCTGAAGGAAAACCAAAATACCTCGAATTCTATACCTAGTAAACAACAATTACTAGAACAAGTATCAAATACATCGAGTTTAATACCTAACAATTTCATATCCAACGACCAAAATTCACCGAGTTTTACACCTAATAATAACATACTCAATGAACAACAGATTTTAGAAAAAAATTAAAGATTGGTACATACATAAACCAGGTGGTAGGAATGATAGACTATCGACAAGAATAAATGAATGGATGCCAACTTACAGATAAAATAACAAAAAAACGAAAATTAACAAAGATTCGGCAAGCTCAAGGTATAGTGGTTGTCGATTTAGACCAAACTTTAATAGACTAACGCAAAAACGAATTTCATGGAGCTGGTCATTTCATAGCAACCCTAGCCAAAGACTTTAAAGTGGTATTGTGGACAGCGGGTAATGAGGTTCATGCAAAAATGTTCATCGACCAGTTTCCACAATCAAATAAATTCAGGATGGTTTTAAATGGGTTACATAAATAAACAAAATCAGTATCTTTTGTGCACCAAAAAATTCCAATAAAAAAANCAGGATGGTTTTAAATGGGTTACATAAATAAACAAAATCAGTATCTTTTGTGCACCAAAAAATTCCAATAAAAAAAAGGCCAATACATTTTAATTGATGATTCTGTACATAATTTTAATACGTGCGGATATGACATACGAATCGANAAAAAAAAGGCCAATACATTTTAATTGATGATTCTGTACATAATTTTAATACGTGCGGATATGACATACGAATCGATATAAAAAATGCTATTATATATCAAACACGAAAAATGAAAAAAATGTATTAATTACAACTCATTATTGAACGATTTATATGAACTTGTATATGAATGGTACACATCTACTTGTTAACTCTTCTGGTTATGTCGCATTTTTTTCATATTTGTGTAACAGATTCATTAAAAATGCTTCTTGATAAATCGTCAAATCTGAAGGTGTCCAAGTATGTAATAATTGTGCAATCATCTCTGTGTATTCATCAATATTTCTACTTCAGGTGCTCACNCTGAAGGTGTCCAAGTATGTAATAATTGTGCAATCATCTCTGTGTATTCATCAATATTTCTACTTCAGGTGCTCACACATATCCAGTTTTTTTATACTGGGAATAAATACATTTTTTAAATTCGAGAGTTTCCATTCTTACTTTCAGGTGTCTGCTAACAGACCATATATATATTTCAATATTTCATATTATTTTTTATTTATCATGTTTACTCAGTCTAATAGTAAATTTTTTTTCATANATATATATATTTCAATATTTCATATTATTTTTTATTTATCATGTTTACTCAGTCTAATAGTAAATTTTTTTTCATATTAGGCAAAATATAATTGAAAATATCATACTACAACAAATCATTAGAAATATAAATGAATGTGTTATGAAAAATAAAAACACACAACAGGTAGCTAAAAATAATNACTACAACAAATCATTAGAAATATAAATGAATGTGTTATGAAAAATAAAAACACACAACAGGTAGCTAAAAATAATAAAGTGATTTCCCAATAGTAACCAACGATTAATTCGCAATTACTGGTAAATATATTAAAAACTTTATCTTGTTCGAACAAATTTTTTAAAATAATGGTATGTGTAAAATATACAAGATTCTTTAATTTCTACAACAATCCCATACATATCTGTAGAATCGACGAAAATATCTGCAATCTTGTGGGTGCTGGGATGCCATTCGCGATTATTTATGCCGATAAACCAATGTCTTAGAAAGTTCATATTTAAAAAATTTACTGGGAAGTGTTTAATTAATAAAAAATCGGTATTTTGTTGAACACTATTGTGAAATCTAGATTCGATGGCATTAATCTTTGGTTCGATTATACTAAATTATTCCCAATCGTCTAAAGCAGCCTCAATGGCAATGTCTGAATTTTTTTTTAGCTGCATATTTCATGTTCGACAAAAAACAAACAATAAATAAAAGCTCTTATGATGTCTTTTTTTTTCCAGCTTGGTTACACAAGATTACCACCAACACCCCCCTCCCCCCTTGTGAAAGTTTTGTATAAATATAACGGCCTCAAACATTGACAAATCAGTTACTTTCAAGCTAGCATTTGATCCACTCAAATATCAGCTACTCACGCAACATGTTTTTAAGATACAAGGGTTTTATGACAATAACAGCGAATTTGTGCTAAAGGAATTAGCAGTCACCTATCTTAACCGCATGACTGAAATGCGATTGTTCAAAGCTCCACATTCATGGTCTGTATTGGATCACAAAACTAAAAAATCAAATTCTTGGCTGACGAATAACTTACACGGAGTGGAATGGCGAGATGGATAAATCCCCTACAAAGAAATAGAAATAGAAATATATATGCTGATAAAAATATAGTACAAGAAATATCCAGTGTTTGTTGCAGGCGCCCAACAAAAAAACTGGCTACAAAAATAATGCAGGTATGACCATTACCTCGAAATTGTGGCCGTGGAAAATACATATAAACGCCCAAAATTTCAAAAACTCTTGTCTTTGTATGGAAATGAAGACTACTTTTGTTGGAGAAACAAGAATTAATTCACCTGTGCACCGAGAAATTCGAGATTACTGCGATGCTGGCTCCTCGACAACTGAAATTTCAAAAACTCGTGTCTTTGTATGAAAATGTAGAAGATCACTTTTGTTGGAGAAACAAGAATCAATTCACCTGTGCACCGAGAAATTCGAGATTACTGCGATGCTGGATCCTCGACAACTGAAATTGCTGACTGGTGCTTTATAAAAAAGTTAAAACTTGTACATGTACATATCGTAAATGTATATTTTTGTAAATAACATTTATTTTATTCATTTTAAATGTAGTAACTGATTACATAAATTTCCCACACCTATCAAAACAAAATCAGATATTACTATTATATTGGTTAAATTATCAGAATAGGCCAACATTAATCCCAAAACTGTAAAAGTAATACTTAAACCTATTAAACAGGCTTGTTTTATATGATTTTCTTATCCCTTCATTACCCACACTTTATCATTGAAAAAAAAAACATTGTCACTGTACAAAAAATATTTTAAGCTTTCAAAATTAAAAAAATAATAATAACTATAGAATTTTTTATTTAGTCAAGCCAAAAAAAGAAAAAAAAGCATAGCCTGATTTGAAGGATATTGTATTTCATATTATCTTAAAAACAACCCACCAAAAACAGTCAGCTTTGAAAGTAAACCAATTGAAGTCCCTCACAACTAACTAGGGTCTCGTGTCTAACTGAAGTTTCCTTCAAATATGTTCTAAATTGCAGCTGTTTGAAACATTATTGCACAATAATTTTGTTGTCTTAGTGCAAGAAACTCGCATCATCAATTTCATGAGTGCTTTATTCTTCTGACGACTTTACCGACACTCAGCATATGGCAGGTAACTTACAGACCTTTCACCATTGTGCTTCCAATGTATTGCACAACAACCCCTTTTAGTTACAAGTCCATCAATACTAAATAATTTGAAATTCCTACTTATGTTCTATACTCCAATTATTTTATTAAGTCTCTCGCGATTAACTGAAGAAAATGCTCAATAAAAAGGCGTTGTGTTGAAAACATTGAAACTTGTCTTTAAAGTTCTCAAATATTTAGTATTTAAATGAAAATATATCTGCAAAAGGGCGGGAGGTGGGAGGTAACGAATCAACACCCTCCACTTACTTTTTTTATAATTCCAATGTATACACCACATTTTTTTCAATAACGTATATACATCTTGGATGTTGAAAATATTATATTTTTCACTACATGTTTTTTGTTATATATGAAAATGTAAAGTTTCCATGCACACACACAGAGTTTCAAATTTTTTTACAAAGTAATTGAAAACTTTATTTAATGCCTTCAATGGGAAATGTCATCTTCAACGGGAAATTGTGACAGGAAAGTCGTCTTCCATGTGCTTAGACTTCACGAGAGCTGCTCGACGGACTTTGCAACAACCCTTGCTATGTGGCGTGTTGGTAACCGAGGTGCAACCCTCGAAACATTCCTTGCATGGGAAGCGTGTCTTCGTCCTGCTGAAGGTAGGTCGGTAAATACTTGAATACGGTCGAAATTTCGTAAGGTGCGTGGATCAAGAGAATTTATTTCGGCAGGTATGGTAACTCATCCCACTTATCCAAGGCACTAAGCGAGCGCACCCTTCCAAATGCCAAATGGCCGAAAGGATTTTATGGCCACTTGGACAACANAAATTCCTTGCATGGGAAGCATGTCTTCGTCCTGCTGAAGGTAGGTCGGTAAATACTTGAATACGGTCGAAATTTCGTAAGGTGCGTGGATCAAGAGAATTTATTTCGGCAGGTATGGTAACTCATCCCATTTATCCAAGGCACTAAGCGAGCGCACCCTTCCAAATGCCAAATGGCCGAAAGGATTTTATGGCCACTTGGACAACATGCGTACATTTCTAAGTGCGATAAAACTGACTGATATCCCGAAGAGGCTCACGTTCGCTCTTATAAAGAGTTTTAAAAAAAAGAGAGGGAATGCAAAATGTTTTTTTAATAACAAGTAAAAAATCTTAGATGTTGCAAAGCATTTTTTTTCACTATATGTTTTTTTTTATCTATCAAAAATTTCAGATTCACATACACGCACCCTTAAAAGACACGGTCAAATATACAAAACGTAGGACTATTGCCAGTTAGTCAATGCGAGAGCAATCAAGAGTCGAATCAATAATTAGGGCATAATACTGAGTATTTTTGCTTCTTCAGGGTTTTTTTGTAGTACATAATTGCTCATTAGTTGAAATTCCTAATTGTGTTCTGCATTATCTTCTAATTTGATAAAACCCCTCGCAATTAAATGGACTGATCAATATAGGACGATGTCGTGCACGAAGTCACATAAGATATCTGGGTCCGACCAAACAGTCGGTGAAGGTTTTCCACCTTGTTTGCACCAAAAACATTCACTATAGGAGTATCAGCATCCAACATTACTTTATTATCTCCTATATTTTTAACAGTTACAGACACAGGATAAAATCTGTTAGGATACCCTATGACGCGACCATTAAATATATGCTGGCAAACACACTTACACATACAGTTATATGGCTCTAAATTTTGAATAACCACCAAATTAGGATGCTGAAACACACCGACGCATCTTTGCAGCCAAGAACATTTTCAAGGCTAGATAAAGCAGCCCAACCAGTCTTAAACTCAAGTATACCACAATCATCAATTTCGAATACTTCTTCAGTGCAAAATGTCATAAACTGAAAACTAAAAAAATAATTGTCTGTATCACAATGAGTTTAAGTCTCATAAGATCCATAAGCCCATTTTCCAACTTCATTAAAGCCATTTATCACAGGATATGCAGTATCCTCATTAATCATTATAAAGACTAGTCTAACAAACTGTGCATACATTCCACTGACTCCGTTGAAAACTGGCATCGCAATGACTCCTGATTGCAAGATGACTGCTGCAACCAACCAACACCTATATATACCCAGAAATCAAGTCTACACGAACACTTTAACGATCACAACATATCAAAGTTCATATATTTCTATTTATAGTTAGTTTTTTTGTGTTGTAAATTATTTCAATATCTATAGTTTCGAGAAATTGCAACCAGAATGCGGTAGGAGAACTTTCCAAACAATCAGAAAGCTTCTGGAGCCTTCTGATTGATGGAATGTTTTGAACACTAGCACATGCGCAATCTGGTCCCCCATCATAAATTCAATTATGATACAAGTTGTAGTTGTATCAAAAAGTTTTAAAGTCCCTGGCGACTTTAATCATAGTGAAAAAACTCCAAGACTTCTCTTTAACATTATTAGTACTTACCTTTTAGTACTTACCCTTTCCTATTGAAGAGGAGAGGAGATGCTTGTCCTTGTAATGCTCAACGCCGACTAAAGTCTCTTTCCAGATTTCGCACTTATATAGGCAGATTTTGGTGTTAAGGAGAAATGGAGCCTTCTGATTGATTGGAATGTTTTGCACACTAGCACATTCTGGTGGACAGTTCCCGAAACTCAAAAAAATGTAGGCATACCCCATTGCAATTCTTTCAATTCGGAGGTTGGCGGTTGTTACAAGTAACACTAATCTGAAGTGCATTATGAAATGTTTTTTAATAGTTACGAGTTGTGAGATGGCGCTTTCATGTTGTTATGGAGAATATATATTGGAGTTGTTTCAAAAAGTTTTAAAGTCCCTGGTGAAATTTGTTGTAGAGAAAAACTCGAAGAATTTTCTTTTAACAGTTCTAGAATAGTTGATGTATGTGTCGCAAATTTCCATCTTCATTCTCCCCCAACTCCTCTTCTAGTCACGTGATTTACATTTCCCTTCTCACTTCCCCTCGATTCGGTTACTACCAAAATCTGCCTTTATAAGTGCGAAATCTGGAAAGAGACTTTAGTCGGCGTTGAGCATTACTAGGACAAGCATCTTCTCTCCTCTTCAATAGGAAAGGGTAAGGACTAAATATATGTATATAATATATAGTATAAGTATAATATATATTATATATACTATACTAATACTATATATTATATATATATTATTAGTACTTACCTTTTAGTACTTACCCTTTCCTATTGAAGAGAAGAGGAGATGCTTGTCCTAATAATGCTCAATGCTGACTAAAGTCTTTTTCCAGATTTCGTACTTATATAGGCAGATTTTGGTGGTAAGGAGAAATTGAGCCTTTTTATTGGTTGGAATGTTTTGGGCAGTAGCGCATTCTGGTGGTGGTCAGTTTTCGAAACTAAAAAAATTGTAGAGGTTCCCCATCATAAATTTAATTACAATGGAGACTATTGATTAGTTATAATTTACCATCATTGTATTATATGGTGAATTTAATAAGTATCTAACTTCTCCTATCTCGGTCCATTTGACGCAACATCGCCCATAAGAATAATTGTGTATAAATTTGATCAAATCTTGAAACATTTTTTTTCTCTCATAATGTATTCAATTAAAATTACTGAAAATAATCACAGTACTTTTGTTCCTTCAACAATAGATGTTTTAGTGTCATGGGTTATGAATAAAATCGATAAACAACATTGATTAGTTGATGATTAAAATTATCATAGCACTTTTTTTACTTGTGGTGAGACTATAAATCTGAAATACATTTTAAGCGATTACTGCGAATTTAAAAATAAATTTTGTGGAAAAATAACTTATTTGGTTAATTTTTCAGAACCATTTATTAAGCTCGAAGGATACCATTATGGAAAGGTGACTCAATTAATAAACGTCCATTTGATTTTTGTGACTAGCTCGACAAATATTTCCTATGAAGGGCCTGGCTATAAAGGGTTTGGCTATCCTTTCAGATGCTACCTTTAAAGTCGACAATTTTGGATACAAAAATAACGACGGTGTTTGTATTGAATATTTTTATTTAACGCCGTCTATTTGTATCATTGGCCAATACACACAAATAGATTAATGATTGGAAAAGGGGGGGGGGGGAAGTTGAGGCTCCCTCAATTTTACCTCAAAGATCTATGTGAGACAAAGCTGAGAGAGCCTTAACTTTACCTCAACATTATCTAGTAATTTTTCATTTTATTACGGTATAATCATGAGTCAAAGTTGAGGCAATGTTTGAGTTAGCCTCAAGATTATGCCACTTTTTTGGTACGACTTCCCTCAACATTGCCTCACGAGTTTTTTCGTTTGTTGTGGTTAACGTTTAAAGTTAATTTTGATTTCGAAAGATTCTTGAATAAAATATTTTAAAAAAATAATAGTTGAAACAAAAAATAACCAGTATATATAAACCCTTGTTTTTATCAGTTTAAATGTAGTGACCCTGTTTATAACCTACAAAGGTTCAAATTATCTTGTTGGATATGCGAGGCTTTGGAAAGGTGTCTTCTTTTTACTTAACTACAGTGTACTGCAAAAAAAAATACCCTATTGACTAGTTTTGGAAAGGGGGAGGGGGCTGGCGAATGAGATAAAAAGTGCTAATAGATGNGCTATGCGAGGCTTTGGAAAGGTGTCTTCTTTTTACTTAACTACAGTGTACTGCAAAAAAAAAATACCCTATTGACTAGTTTTGGAAAGGGGGAGGGGGCTGGCGAATGAGATAACAAGTGCTAATAGATGAAAGAAGTCCCTATAACATAACACCGTTTGGAGCTTGTAGTCTAAACGTATGTTTCACCTATGTTTTGTAGAATCTATAGTATAGACTGTTCGCAGTTAATTTAGAACTTCCCTAGTTTCATTTTCCGGTCATTGTTCTGTATTGAGTATCCTTATAATAAAACCATAGTAAAACCGCGAGTGCAGTATCAAGTATCCATTCAAATTGTTTCCTTTACAAGTCAGTGTACAATAGCGTATCTGGCCGAATTCCGTTTAACATATCCAAGTTGAAGTTAATTGTTCCGTTTAGCAAGTGTAGTTTTACTTAAAAAACAAAACATTTTCAATTGGAAAACGTACAATGGTGTGTGTGGGGGTGTAAAATCACCATGTTGAACGCTCTGAAACGGATTTATTTCTCACCGGACGTAAACACAGTTCTCATTTAATTTTCTTTTTCAGAAATGGATACATTGAAATAATATTATACAGATCAAAAGCTGTAAATTTATTGTGTTTTGTGGGATTGAACATCACACAATTTTTTCTTTGATTGTCATACAAGCCTAATATGTGACCTAGTTCATGAATGAGCACATGTTGATAAAAAACGTAAGACCAATTATTATCTTTGTCAAAACATATACTTTTATGTGGAGGTAAGGATGCGTGAGCGCATATTGGACCTTCGCCATGAAATGGGTCTCCATCTCCGTGATTGCGACCGGCAAATTGAATAGTGCCAACAGTGGAATGGTTTACTTCTGTGTACATAAAAATTTTAATTTCAGATTGTTTGTTTAAAATTTTTAAAATTGATTGTGAACATATCAAAATCGATCATTTACTAATATACGGAGGAATAATGGAAAATAATATTCGAAATTTTATGGGAAATTGGTTTTCAGTCCTTTTGTAAATTTCTGATATAAAATATCGCACATTTAGGGAAAAATAAATTACAACTAAAAGTACTCCCAATAGAAGTAAAAAAAAAAAAAAGATGGAGTTGGCCTTCCAATTGACAAGAGAGACATACAACAAGAAATCTCTTTCATAGAGGTCCAAAATTAAACATTACAAAACAGTGGTCAAGCCAGAAGCATTGTATGCAGCAGAAACTCTAACCTTGAATCGCATAGGTCAGTTGGAACAATTAGAAATAAAAGAAAGAAAAATTTTAAGAAAGATCATAGGAACAAAATTTCAGGACAATAATATAGTATACGTCAAGAATGAAATGCTATACAAGAAAATTGAAAAAATCTCAGATACTATGCGCAAAAGGAGACTAAAAATTTACGGACATCTTCTCAGAATGAATTCTAATAGATTAACTAAACAAATTTTTGATTTCTTCCGTAACCGCAAAACGAAGCCTAATTGGTTCACAGAAATTGAAAAAGACCTAAGAGAATTAAAAATTACAGAAAAGTCATTACTTGATAGAACAGTACAGATAAAACAAAACAAATCTAAAATAAGGTCGAAACCCATCATCTCAGATGAGGAGAGAAGAAGAAGATCTGAAAGAATGAAGAAGTACTGGGTGCAAAGGAAGCAGCAACACTCAAAGAAATGACTGTTTCATCGTACCCCAAAGAGGGTGAAACGAATATAATAATATATACTTCCAATATCAATAATAACAAATATATATGTATAGGCATATTATAGTTTATGAAATGTTGTCAGGAAATTAACATGAGTTGATGGGAAACACCTCGGTAGGTGCGGCTGAGATTAAAAAATTCCCAATATCATATCGGTCATACATTTGCAATCATTGAGTTTAAAGCTAGATGTTGTCAGGTCGCTCGTGACGATTCCATCTTTACAGGCATATGACGTCTGCTTCCCATCATCGCTCCACAGGAGTGGATAAGTTGAGATGCATGCCCATTCTATTTCAAAAGGATCTGTGCTTTTTAATACCCGAATTATTCCGAGNGGAGTGGATAAGTTGAGATGCATGCCCATTCTATTTCAAAAGGATCTGTGCTTTTTAATACCCGAATTATTCCGAGTTTGGAATCACACAATGTGGTGTTTGCAAGAGGAGGAGGGGAAATGGGTGACTGTTGAGGAGTTGTTGTTATGGAAGGGGTTTATATTCGTGGGGTGCATTTATTTTCTTCACAGTAGAAATTTAATTTTGATAAGTTGCATAAAACATGACAATCTGACTAATTAATGCATTGAAATGGCAGCGATAGGCAATCTACTCTTTTATGAAAAATATCATTGTTTGAAAATATTTTATATTTCATTTTATCACTGTAATTTTCGGAAATCATCTGCCGAGTTGCCAGTATGCAAAGTGCAGATACTGTAAGGGAAATACAAATACAACAGATTAGAATAAATTATTTCATTGAATCTTTTTTTTTTTACTCAAACAAATAATTGTCTGTCAAACCGACGAAATATAACGGATTTTTATCCCTACTTATCCATTGGTTAATGATTCCGCTCTTTTAAAAAAACTTAATTGGTGTGTTAATTTCATTTGGGTCAATTTTCACCGCCGCCAATTCATAAGGTTCATTAAGATTATGTTGTATTTCAGTTAAAATTTCATGTAAACCCATATATAATGGCATTGTAGTCTTTTTTTCAAATTTATCGAAATCAAGTATTGGCTCAGGTGAATAAATTTTCCAAAGTAATGATACTGCTGCTAGTTTTTCTAATTCTTAATTTCAGATTTATTTTCACTTCAATTAATTTCGGCCAGAGGAATTGCCGGTTTATCGAATTCATTTATTTTTAATTCCATTTCTGTTTTGGAAGACTCAATTTCTACCGGAACGATTATGGTTCCATTGGATTTTACAAGTTCAATATCGGTTTCAGTTTCATTTTCGTGAAAGTCGAGATTGGCCGAGATTATGTCTGGTTCGTCGAATTTTAAGACAACCGTTTCAGTTTCACTTTCGTTTAATTCGCTTATTTGCAAGGGATCGTTTTCGTTAATGTGATCTTCACGATGAATAATTACAGCCGGAGGGAATTCGTTAAAATTCCCCGAATCATTATCAACTTCACGTAATATGCATGCGTCCTCGGTATCATGATTGCCATATTCACCATCATTCGCTATTTCAGTGATGTTTGGATCGAGCAGATCCAGCACTTGATCGTTTTCCACATAAAACTCATCCGGAGNGGCCAGAGGAATTGCCGGTTTATCGAATTCATTTATTTTTAATTCCATTTCTGTTTTGGAAGACTCAATTTCTACCGGAACGATTATGGTTCCATTGGATTTTACAAGTTCAATATCGGTTTCAGTTTCATTTTCGTGAAAGTCGAGATTGGCCGAGATTATGTCTGGTTCGTCGAATTTTAAGACAACCGTTTCAGTTTCACTTTCGTTTAATTCGCTTATTTGCAAGGGATCGTTTTCGTTAATGTGATCTTCACGATGAATAATTACAGCCGGAGGGAATTCGTTAAAATTCCCCGAATCATTATCAACTTCACGTAATATGCATGCGTCCTCGGTATCATGATTGCCATATTCACCATCATTCGCTATTTCTGTGATGTTTGGATCGAGCAGATCCAGCACTTGATCGTTTTCCACATAAAACTCATCCGGAGATTTATCACCACTAGCCTCGTTGATCGTCGTGGTATTTTTAGAAAATTCGAAATAATAATCGTCGGGGTTGACCGCTTCATCTAACAATCTCAGTTTTTTCTGCATCATCAAAAGTTTCATCCATATTCTTTAAACTTTGTATAAACACTTGGAGGATGGATTTGGTAAAGTGATAAACGATAAACACATAAAATGGCGAATTATTCGAAATGTCGTCAATCAGGTCGGTCGAAATTTCCTTCACTACGACGAAGGTTTGTCAATGTTCGTCGAAACAAGTTTCTGCCCGTGGGAAACTGTCTAGAAATTGGGTCACTGTCAGAATAAATCGGTTCATTATTAGCGAGCATTTATCTCGATGGTCTAGAACTACTTCGTCTATGATTTTTCGCAAGAGAAAAAGGATAAAGTCTATAGATGAAATCTGATTAATCAATTCTTTCAAAATCACATACATTTCATGTGGTTTTTTACATTGAATATAAAGTTTTTTCGTCGATTTTGTTATATAACGACTGTTAAATATTTCTCCATCTTGTGTATGACGTAGGAGTTTATTATATATTGCTGTAGAGTAGGAATCATTGGGTAAGTTGGGATTTTTTTTTGAGAATCCAAAATAACATCAATGTATTTGTTCAATTTTTCTTTATTAATAGTCATGGTTAGAACTTATATACAAAAAAATTTCAGAATTAGATTTAAAAAAATATTTTTTATACATTCCTTTCAGATAAAACATATTCGTAAATAAACACATTTTCCATCGCACAACATCCAGGATGGGCGATACAACGCACGAACAGCGCCGAGTCGGTTGCCTTTTTCACAACATCTACAAAATTTGACATGCGGGTTTCAAGGCTGTGAACCGAGATGGTAAATAAATGTGGAGATTAAAATTGACTGCGTAAAATGTTGTATTTTTCATCAGTCGAGACATCAATTTGGTTGTATTTTCTCAACAATTTATGTACAACACGTAATGTACACCTGTACAGTACCCAACCTTCATACCAGCGTATTCCATGTACATTTGAAATAGAATTTTTGATTATTTCTTTAGTTTCAGCCCTAAAACAAATTAGTTTACAAGGAGGCCCAAAAATAAAATGTTGTACACGTTTTGTATCAATGTCAAAAATCGCCAGATCTTTTACGTAAAATGTTTGAAGATTTTCGAAACCTTCAAAATCTACTACACACTTTGAGCAAACTTCATTGGCTGCGGTGGGAACAAAAGTGTCTATGGTAGTGGCCACAACATGGTCATCTTCTTGTTGCCCAGTCATTGATGTCGGTGAAAGTGAAAAATATATGTCGGCGCATTGAGCATTCTAACCACAAAAGGAAAATTGACATGAGGCAAACATGTGGGTACAGGCTCCATGTACAGCACAATTAGTCAACATGATAATCTATTGAGGAGGACTAGATGACCACTGGTGAGGACTGGGTGGATACCCCCATTTATATACCGTGGAGTTACCAATAAGTTTGTTTTTACTTATACACGAGTTTTTTTTGGGATAAATACCACTAAGTTGCTAATAAGAATTTTTTTTATTTTGTTATTAACCATATGAAAGTTGGTTAAGTAAAATTTGCTGTAGGTCAGTATCGTTTAACATTTGTTTATTTACATAATTTAATGTAGTCCTTTTTTACCATTACCGAGTGCATTTTGAGCCAATCTCGGATCGATCGCACTCGCGCGCACCGAAAAATTATTTCGCCAGGCGTGAAACAGCTTTCCTCTATCAGGCCGCATACCCTTTATTTTCTTATACTAAGTGATATAAATTGAACGGAGTTTTTCATATCGGGTGATGAACAGTCTATTTAGATTTTTGTAAATAGAATGTGACGGATGATTCACAAATGCATTCAATATATGTGTAAATTGAGAAGGAATACACATTGTTGCTGTCTTTGTTTTTGTTTTAATTACAGTTTTTTCACTTTCGATCAATTTATTAACTTGACTCGTTGTCAAAGATAAAATTTCGTTTTTTCGTCTACCTGTTTTGTACAGAAAATCTATTAAAAGTGCCAATTCCACTTCCGACGAGTAAGTTGCATTCAAGTGATTTAAAAACTCGGCAAGCACATTTTCTACATATTTGTGTATTTTTTTCGCATTATTCCAAGGCAACACTTTTGGGCTTTCGTCTATTTGTGGGTGGTTGTTATTTTTTCCTTCCACTGTGATAGGACGATCATCGCATAAATACAGTATCTGCGCATCGTAACGATTCAATTTGGCTGCACGTTAATAAGCTGAAATGATCACGGACATTTTAAAGGGTTTTTGGTAAGAGGGATCGATATGTTTTAACTCACTCACCAAGGTATTACAAACCGCCGTACAATACGCCCGAGTTTTGGGCAAGTATCCGAAAATAAAAAACGGAATTAAATCTTGAAAATCTACCAAATTGCCACCATTCTTCATAAAACTCATGTACTTTAAGTGAGACCTAATACATCGTTCACGTCCTCGATAATGAGTCTTAAAAAAAATCAAAGGATTCAGACTAATCAACATTCTTATCATATGATAACTACAAGTGAATACATTTTTTATCAATTGATGGACGATATTTTTAGGTATACTATCATAGTAGTGTTTAAAAAATGGATGAATTATCTTTACCGTTACAAATTGTTTCTCTGACCATATATAACCTGGTATTAATAGAGATGTGATGTAATTGGCATGTTTTCGATCGATATCTCTAATTTTATCATAGTCGATGAAGTAAACACATTTTTTCAGTTCTTTGTTCATAGAAAAATTCGTGCCTATTGTAAAAAATTTAATTTTTATATTTTTGTTAACAAAAGTACACTTGTTTACTTGATTAGGACACGCACTCCATAATTTGCCCAAAGAATTTGTAATTGTGGATGAATGTACAGTGTCTGTTACGAATGAAATATGAACTTATGAAAATTATTGAAATTATCCATAATTTTTTGTACAATTTCTTCGTATATGGGTTTCCCCACCGATAATGATGAAATATGGTCATCACCATCTTTATCATCGTCATTATCCGAGTCGATCCCATCATCATTACAGAGGTTCATCCTCTCACTTTCATTTAAACCATCGTAGTTTAGAAATTGATTTAAAAAATAAAAAGTGCCGTGGTACTTATTGTGTGTTTCCATTTTATGCAACGTTTCCTTAATTACCAAAATTTTCTTTGCATTTCCACTCTTTGCAAAACTATTACCATTTTTATCACAAGAAGATGAAACACACAAAGATTTTTTACTCAGTTTCAAAATTTTTGGTTTGATGTACATATGTTCATAGAAATTCCAAAATCAGGTCGATTATTTATTCTTATGTCGGCCGCGTTGTATTTTACAAACAATTTTTTGGTGCCTAAAACTTGTGAATTAGCCGAGAAGTCCACGTAGAGGAAATTAAATCCCGTGTTCAAAATCGAATATGTTAAAGTAAGTAAGAATAAGTGAATATGATTGGCCTTATTCGTCCAAATATCACCAATGTTACTCTGAATGTCATTGAGGGATTCGTATAAGGCAGCATTTCGTTGTAAATACTGTTGCTGTAACACAGAAGATCCGAATTCTTGTGGATTAAATAGATTATAGTAGTGAAATTTTAAAATGTCTCGTCGCGGATGTCATTGGACTGTTTGGATTTTGCAATTCAGCTAGAAAAGATAGTCCCGGGACGAAAATTTGTCCTGCGAATTATCAATGGTAATTTTCGGTTGTAATACAGCAAAGCAAGTTAGGGAACTACGCAAGAGTTGTACAGCTCCTTCTGAATCGACATTCAACACTAAATTCTGATCGTTTAAATAGGGTACAATTATAAAACCACTCATATATCCCTCCACGATGACACATTTTTTGACGCACCCCTGTAATTTACTCGCAAAATATTTTTTTACAATGGTTAAAAAATTGTAACAGATGCTGTTTAGTATATTTTGTGGGTTGTTGCGTAAGAAACCGTCCCACAAGTTGGTCGCGGAGGCCCTTGGGGATTTATATATTATTGAAATTATCCTAGTTATATCATTGTATGTTTCAACGACATCATTTTCTCTTTTCATATTCAAGCAGTCTTCAGGAGCATCGCGTGAAAAATTAAAAGGTCTTTTGTTACGTGTTTTCAAAGTTGATGAATCACCAGAGGCGAATAAAGCTGAATTAACAAAGGTTGTCATTTTATGGAATTTGCATGCAATTCAGGGTAGTCGATACGTTTTTTTTCCGTACAACATTCGTTTGCTTTTAATTATATTGGCCGATATTTTTAAAAATGTAACATATGCTAATAGCAATAAGCCTTGAAAAAAAAAATGTTTTCTTTTCCATTTTGACAGCATCTTATTGTTGGAAAAAATTAGAAAAAAAAAATATAATGAAAACCTACTCGGCGTTTTAAAAAATTTATATGATAATAATAGCGATACTTTTGAAAAATCCGTTAATTTTGTAATTTTATGCAACACGATTAATAACACCATACAATACATAGACGATGTAAAAAAAAGCATTGAGTTGTTTCAAACATCGAAACCATTGATAAGTTCATTTAATAGTTTGATGAATATCTTAAATAATTTCGAAATTCAACAAACAAACTTATTTCAATTTAACTATTTAGCTGCAAATTATCGTTTTAATTTTATTGATTCATTCATAAAGAGTAAAGATAACAACCCGAAAAACATTAGATGTGAAAAAACCAAAGCTATTATAAATACCCTTCCTGGTTTTGGGGAAACCATTAATATTTTGTTAACCGCACCCTTTTCTCAGTAGTCGTATGTGGGATCTTTGGATCAAGCAATAAATTTTATACATAACCGGCAAATTGAAATCAAATCTCCATGGTATGGTTCCAGTAAATTTAAACTTACAAGGGAAAATGTGTTTGATGCAAAACTCATTAACTTGATAAAAAAAAATGAAGAATTGGAAAAAAAAGGAATGGAGAGAGAGAGAGAGCGAATGAGTAACACACTATATGAATGTAACAGGTGATTTATTAAATATCTAAATTCAAAATAAAAATAAAAAATTTTGTTTTTGGCTTGCAAAGTATTGATCGTGAAAACTCGCATTTCTTCAATACCAATTCGCGATAGATTCTGCACAAATCACCAGTGCAAACGGTTTTATATTCCATGAATTGGCAATTGTGATATTTTGTGGGAAATCTAAAAAAAATGCCATTTCCATTACACCTTTCGATATATTGCTGAAACGAACCTGAACGTACATTCACAATTTTATATATAAAGTAGTCATTTCGATGTCTATACACAGTCGTTATATGTTCGTCCAAAATTTGCTGCTTCATCTCGTCGATCATAGTTGGAAATATGGAATTGGGCCGTGATAAACACATGGCACATTCTGCACTTTGACAATCTTTCACTTTTTTAGAAAGAATAACTTCATCATAGAGGGTCCATTGGAGATGTAAATGAATATCATCTTTACAATACTCGATGTATTTTAACCCTTGGAAAGTAAACCTAACTCCATCCAAGAAAGTTAAAATATTGTCGTATTTATTTACTGGGTTGAATTCGCCGATTTTTTCTGATGTTATTTTGTGGGTTAAATTGACGGTATTATAAAGTCTGCATTCTTTTGAGAAACAAGGTATAGTTAAGGGCGAATCGCCACTTTTTTCAGTTGTATGATGATAACCAGAGCAATATTCACGCCACAAACAATTGTCGCCATTTTTGAGAAGAAGTTCAAACTTATGAATACAGATTGAAGAGACTCTCATTTCCTTAATTGCATTTTCCTCAAGATATCGATATGAGCACGGTATTGTGGTATCGGGTCGTAAAAGACAGACACTACATTGAGGAAATAAACATTCCATCTTAAATGCTATACGTTCGTCGCGTCTAGCATCAAATAACATAAATACATGGGTATTACCAGTGCAATATTGGATATTAAAACTACCACATTGATCACAGAAACAGACTTGTTTGTCACCAATCTTTATACGCGAATATTTATGCGAATCTTTAATTTGAAATTGGACAAATTTATACTGACAAACTGGCATACTTTCTTATTGACTATCATATTCATTAGAGGAAGAAATATCATCGATTTCCGATTCGTTCTCGTAATCACACATGTTAATCCAAATCCTTCTCGTATGATAATTACAAGAATAAACAATTATGCATATATATACATATAATAAATAATTATATATATATTATTTTAATTATTGCATTATTTTGTGATCAACATCATCGCGATGGAAACTTTTTCTACAATCACACTCGAAGGGGTTTNTTTTAATTATTGCATTATTTTGTGATCAACATCATCGCGATGGAAACTTTTTCTACAATCACACTCGAAGGGGTTTAGTTAGCTTTCAACCGCCATATTGGCAATCTCCAAAGACACATGGTTGAAGATAAAAATATTGTTTACGTTATCCGCTAGTTTCTTTTTTCGTTCTGGATCCCAACTGCTCGTAAGGTAAGTTTGTATAGTTTGCACCATCGAATCGGAAACATATCTCGGTAGAACATCTTTTGAAAGGTGGTAATGATAATAAAAGTTCAATTTCAATTGCAGGTAGAAGTTTTGTAATTCTGAACTCATGTTTTTCCAAGGACAAAAGAAGTGGTGTATTTCAAAATAATTGATGAACTTTGTTTCATACCTGTTATGTATGCCTTTTGTATTGCTGAGAACATCGAGTCCTTTTACAGGCATATTCAAGTCATCCGATTCGATTTGAAATTTAGTAATTTGATTATCATGATACCAGTAATTTAAAATGTGTCTTGCATCCAAAACTTTTAAACAATCTTCGAAGTCGGTTACCTCGATATAATACCATGGTCCAAAACACACCACTACATCGTGATATATATATTCTCTTTAAACTTAACTGTAATATAATCAAACAACAATTAATTTACATTTAAAATCTCAGCTTAGACCTGTCCCATATGTTAATATAAAGTGATTATTTTTCCAATAATAAATACCTTATACATATTATGTGGCCATGCTTTGTATATATACAAATTTATGCATTGATACAAACGACGAAGATGAAAGCATGTTGTTATTGGCCCACTTGTTGGAAATTGCAAAAAAAGAATCTCCCTTTTTTTGCAGTGAAACAGCAATTTCAAAATACATCGACAATTCCCCCCTCGATACTATTTTCGACAATTACTCAGAGGTTTTATTTACCAACTGTACTTTTTCAGAACTCGAACCACATTCACATCAAGCACGTTATTACCTATGTAATTATATCAACGAATCGAACTTGGAAATACTACTCTCTCTGCAAGTATCCCGAACATTGATATTGAACAAAGGTTCGTTTTACAATTCCGGCGTCATGTAACGACGCTTCACGCCCTATGTTTACCCATTGTAATTTTGATTCCATAGAGTTAATTTCCAAAATACAAAAATCCATTATTACAACATTCGTTCCTTTTGATAATGTGCCCAATGCAGAATGAATCAACCTCGAGCAGTTAAAACTTATTTACCAGTGCATTAATAAAACAGCTAATTTCGAGTTGCGTGATGATTACTCTGTCTTACCACAAATTTCATTTTCATTCTCCAACCGGGAATTCGAACATTACCTAAATTTACTCTGTCGCGAAGAATATTTAATTAACATCCTGTTTGAAAACCCACAAACTGAAATTGCAATTTATACAATAATTTTTACTACAAAACCCCAATTTTATTATCAAAATATTCATCTTGTTGAAAGAACACCGGCAAATTCTATACCCCATCGAGAATTGGTTCAACTAATGACACATAACGAAAGGATTCCCATGGCTGGCACCTATAATACATTGTACTTGAAGCACAATGATAAAATTTCATCCTTGCTATAAAAGTTCAAGGTGGTAAGTTACATTTTTTTGCACAACACTAAAAAGGTTTTTTTTACTGTCAATTGAATTGTAAAGATAAAAAAGAAACGAAAAAATTAATTATTTTTTCTCAGCATGTATATATATATATGAAATTATACAACTGCAAACATCTCAGTTTATTTTTTCAACATGAATGGATCTCGCCGATATGGAGCAGAACATCATTAAAATGAACAAATGTTTAGATAAACTAAAAAAACGTTTTACAAAAATCGTAAGATTGCTGTATCGAAACAGATGACACCCACAATTTCAGAGACAATCGAGACAACTTCACCCACAGAGACTGCAATGGATAAAATGGAATTTCCTCGGAGCCCAACTGCGATTGTCAACGAACCTAAAAAGAAAACGAAAACTCATTCCAAACGAAAACTTCCCATAAAGGACGATGAAANCCATAAAGAAAACGAAAACTCATTCCAAACAAAAATATCCCATAAAGGACGATGAGAAATCGCCCCCACCATCACCAGAAGGATTCATCCAGCCCCATAACCGCGAAGATAGTGATACTTCCACAAAAAAAACAGAAAGATGAAGTCCCCCCCCAAAAAAAAAAAACTAAATCAAACAAAGCAGAAAAACGAAATGAAATAATAATAATGGCACGTGGGAAGTNAGACAACTTCACCCACAGAGACTGCAATGGATAAAATGGAATTTCCTCGGAGCCCAACTGCGATTGTCAACGAACCTATAAAGAAAACGAAAACTCATTCCAAACAAAAATATCCCATAAAGGACGATGAGAAATCGCCCCCACCATCACCAGAAGGATTCATCCAGCCCCATAACCGCGAAGATAGTGATACTTCCACAAAAAAAACAGATAGATTAAGTCCCCCCCCAAAAAAAAAAAACAAAATCAAACAAAGCAGAAAAACGAAATGAAATAATAATAATGGCACGTGGGAAGTGCACCAAGGGCAAGCAACACCCTCCGAGTGACGGTCTTTCCAGCTGGGACCTGTAGGTGACCGTCATCCCCGGGCATGACAGAAATGANCCGAGTGACGGTCTTTCCAGCTGGGACCTGTAGGTGACCGTCATCCCCGGGCATGACAGAAATGAGACCCTAGAATAGAGTGGCGCTGGAATGCAAGGGCGGAAGAAACGGTAGTATCCCGAGAGAGCCCGCTGGCAAGAGGCATCGTCCAGCACAATTCCCACGTGCGAGAATCCAGGAATGAGCAGCCCGCCGGGGATCGAACCCGGATCGCTGTGGTGGGAGGCGAGCGCCATGGCCACTACGCCACCGCTGCCCCAACAAAATAAAATTCTACCGTTCTTGCAGATGGATCAATCTCATTAAACATATCGGAACGCTCTAGTGAAACTAAAGCCATAGATTCGGAATTGGTCAAACAGTTGCTGATGCTAAAAATTCCTATAGATTTACTTATCAAGTGCAATAATCAGTATGTAAACATCGCTGCTCAAACTAAGAGGGTTGAAGAAATAGAAACTAATATGCTTATATGTAAACTGTGCCATCATCAAAAGTAAAGCAAAAATTATGTAGTTATCAAAAGTAAAAACCCCCTCAACAAAGTGGTATATTTGTCATTGAATGACTAAAATACACATATTTAATTTCCTATAAATATCCATACAAAAATACCTAATCTAATCTAATCGAACTCATTCAGATACCACGAGGGAGTGTTGAAAAAAANATACAAAAATACCTAATCTAATCTAATCGAACTCATTCAGATACCACGAGGGAGTGTTGAAAAAAAAGAAAGTTTGATTTTTGCCACCTGTTGTGAATTCATCGAGGAAACTCACCACGTTCGATGCCGTGGATGCTTGGTCGACTTAAATGGGTTCGATTTGTACTGGTACAATAAAGTGCGACCCGCGAGAAATGGATTTTGTTTAACGGCTAATGTTTTTGGTAAGGTAGAAAACTCTTTTCCGAAATTCTTGAATATGCATCTTAANATGGATTTTGTTTAACGGCTAATGTTTTTGGTAAGGTAGAAAACTCTTTTCCGAAATTCTTGAATATGCATCTTAAAAAAATTAACGATAATATAAACAATAATATACATCAAAATATTATCGATGATATGAGCAATAACACACTTCAAAAACCTATAATCATCAATATCAATGATAAAAAAAAGAATCATGTAAAATTACCTATTTGTCGAGTCGATGAAATAAACATATACATGGTTCCACAAATGTTTTTAAAAACAGATTTCAGGCGCACCCAAGTGGCTTAACTGTCTGTGAAGGAGTACGAGACGTAGATGCTGGACTTTGCACTACATGGATACAATGAACATAATAATTACTTCTATTTTTTTAAATTATGTACGAAACTTATTGAAAACAAACACTTGTAATTTGACAAAGATTTCTGTTAACTTGCATGAAAATTACTTTTCAAATGAAAACACTATTAGCACAAACAAAAAAAAAGGCGTAAAAAAATCAGTAAATAGTAAATAAAATACTCACCTTTTTACCCCATATTATAAAAATAAAGTGATTCCGGATTATTACACTAGTAATTGTAATTAAGGTCAATATAATACTAACATGATTTGAATTCCGAAAATTAGTTGTATAAATTAGTTGTATTTCGAAATGATCACGATCTCAATGATCACAAAATAAATTGAAATATACATAAGAAGTATAAAAAATAAACATGTCTGAGGATAGAAAGTTTACAGCACAAGCATTTAATTGTTTTTATACATACCTTTACAAAAAACTATGTTTCTATTTGGAATCAATTGCAGAAAGAAAAGGTGAAAATTGATAACTCTAACGCATGTAATGTTAAATGCGAATCCACTACATAAATAAGTATTTTTTTTTAAATATCAGTTGGTATGGATAATTACTCGGTAAAGTTATGCAAACTAATTTCCACATATCAAGCTCGGGGCAGCATAGATAACATAACCCTATATGAATTTTACGATGAATCGGGTTTGAAACATTTCATTACTTGGAATGAAGCTAATGCAAAATTCACAGAAATATTCAACAACCCTATTATCCAACAAGAGATTAAAAAAACTGTCCCTTACATTAGTTTAGTTAAAATAAAATAACGGAATTTTTATAAAGTAATACTAAATTAGATATAAAATTTATTTCCCCTTTCAGCTCTTTGTAATGTAACATATTTAAAAAAATGTAAATATTAAAAAAAAATTCTGTTTTTTTTATTTTTACTCACATACTTGTATACAGTATCGATGAATGAATGACTTTCCATCACACCGTGGCACTCATCATTCCTGCACGGTCCAAAAATAAATTAGTTCATGGGAGTGAAGAAGCGGCTTGGTATGACTTGAAAGCAAGTCACAGCATCGTGATCCCACCAGGTCAAGTAGCGAAAGTCGATGTTGGTCTGGCATGTAAAATACCCAAAGGCTACTTTGCTTTTGTGACTAGTCGATCGGGGCTGGCATTTNAGTCGATGTTGGTCTGGCATGTAAAATACCCAAAGGCTACTTTGCTTTTGTGACTAGTCGATCGGGGCTGGCATTTTACCATCGAAAATATGCTTACAATGGGGTTATTAATTCTGACTACAGAGGAGATATCTTAGTGCAACTGGAAAATAGAGGAGATTCACAATTCAAAGACGAGAAAGGATACCATATCGCTCAAATAATCATAATGCAGCATACAACAGCATGTTTTGTACCAACCGACGAAAATGATGACTTTTACAATACAAAGCGAGGCACATCGGGATTAGGATCTTCATCGTCACCACCACCTTCACCAACCCAAATCAATGCGACTTCCACGAGATATGAAGTAAAACCTTTGTACCAAGATTTCATCAAAAAAGCAAATTCCAGAAGCTTTTCCATGCCCGAACGATACCAACTGTCACCTGCAATGAAAGAGTATTTCTTGCAATCAAAAGCAAAGTATTTATCTAAATCACCATGAGTGTAGTTTTATATATTTTATTAAAATTTACAAAAAACTTATAATTTTCTTTTGTTATTCCATTCAACCCAATTCCGCACTGGTTATCTATATATAAGGCGTTCCCCCCTAATTATATATATAGTTACTAAAAAATATGTAATATGCTATATACAATGATAAAAAAATAACATTTCTTTTAGATAAAGATAATAAACCGTGGTTTCGAGGAAAGGATACTGCAAAAATACTAGAATATAAAGATACCTGTGATGCAGTTCGGAGACATGTTCCCAGGGATAAATGGGTAAAATATATGTAACTTGTAGAATCTAATAATTTACCATCGTTGAGTTATCATGGAAATTCGAGAGCTATTTTCATCACCGAAATCGTTCTTTATAATTTGATCATAAAATCACGATTATCGACGGCAAAAGAGTTTAAAGATTGGATCGTCCGTAAGATTCGTCCAACCGCAAACGAAAATTGTAACAATGTGACAGGGGAGGATTTAAAAAATGAACACGAACAAATTAAAAAATGAAATCACCCGATTAACACTAGAACTTCAATTTAAAAAGGAAAAATATTCGCAACTAGATAAAAAATAAGATTCAAAATAATGGAAAGAAGGGATAAATCTGTATTTATGATATTTTTATTCGCTTTTGTTTTATTTGTTGTTCAAATTTCCATTCACGTATTATTGGCATACAAGCGGTCTAATTTATCTCAAAAATACTTAGAATCCGGTATGAATTACACACATGGGTAGACAGGTTTTGAAAAACTACAAACTGTTGTCTTAAAGGAAAATATAATTGCTGATAGTGATGAGGAGAATGACAACCTACTAAGTAAATGTCGATTTGGTTATTACCTAGGTGAGAAAAACGAGCCAGTATCTTGTGCATCGATTTGTAATAACAACTACGAATTCGAATATATGTTTTTCCCAACCGAAACAATCATTAATGAGATGTCGTATCGCGGGGCCTACCATATGCATTTGGAAGCGGCCGCCTGTAATCCCCACCAGGGTAAAATGATTTACGCAGATGCCAAATACATTTGTATTCCACGCTATCCACACTTGTTTGGAGGAGTTTGTTCCAACCTGATCGTTACTTGTAATGGATCGATAATAGATAGAGCGACCAACACGACCTACACGGATGTAGTACCCAACACATTCAGGATCGAAGATGTAGATGAGCTGTTAGATGATGGTGATTATATGATCATGTGTACCAAGCAATTAAATGCCTTACAAAATCGATTAATTCCATTAAATAATGGATCACGGTTCGAATACATATCCAATAAATGAGCTTCACTGTTATTAAACGCACCCTATGATGTGACGCCTGATTACTCCACAGGTAATTGTGGTCAGCCAATAACTATCGTGAACTTAAATAACGACAACAAACTTCAATGCACGAGTTGTATTTCGAAATGGGCTGGAAGCGACCCTGCAATACCCTTAGCTAAATATGCATTTAGTATAGCCCGCCCATGTATAAACCTAAATACCGATAATTCTCTGTACAATAAAATAAAAATACCTTGTTCTTTGGACACGATAAGTGATACCACAAATAAATTAATGCGAACGTGCAATTTTGCTTGCGACTAATACATATAGTCCTTTGGCATTAGAAAACATGTTGAGTTGAATAAAAAAAACTAGAAAAAAAACTTCACAATTAAAAAAATCATATTCAAAATAGCTATATACAAACGGCAACGAATCATTGTAATTTCATCAGTTGCTTAAAAGAAACTCGGTATTATAGAGGTATCTAACAAAATGATGGAACAACAACCCCAACACGATATACTCAGCGAAACCGCAGCGGATCGCACATCGGGCCAACGAAAAAACAGTGATTATTATAAAGATTGCGAAGAAGTTCAAGACATTGAATCTTTTATTTAAACACCAATCAATCTACACCTAATGGACCCTCCTCCAACTAAATATCAACGGGTAGAGAACACAGCATCTCTACCATGTATAGTCATAAATAATTCTGAAACAAAGTTAGTATCGATGTTGGGTGAAATAGAAGGCAACTACTCCAAATTTTGTTGTGATGATAACATAATGGTGAGTGCGAGTAATTATCGCTATGAAGATATTGAAATCACCAACTATATCCGATTGTTGGCAAAATACCTTCAATTATAACCTACTTGGTTCAAATATTAATCTTGCCAATTTAAACGATGTAGGTGAGATCAAGATAAATTCTCAAATTCCATTTTTTGGAAATGAACCCTTGGGAAAATATGTTTTTTTTTAATTGACCGTAATTTGCGAGAAAAAAATAGTTCGTAAAAATCAAAGTGGAGGAAGTTTCAACACATGGTACTTGATCACCGACAAAGTTATTAAATATACTCTTACGACAGTAGGGGAAGAAAATGTGGAACATGTCGCCCAACTGATTGAACTAAAGCAAAATTCACCCTTTCTACTACTCAAGAAGAAAAATGACAAATTTTTCAACCGCACAATCATGGATGCGGCTGGTTCGGCTGGTTTCGAAATTCTGTGTAAATACCAAGATGAAATCCCAACTGTATTTGCCATTTTTCGATATTTGTATAGTAGTAATGTGCAGTATTTGAAATTTGAACTAGTTGTACTTAGTTTAAATTTAGAAGATATGGAACAACAAAAGTAAAAAAAATTGGTAACTTATGTGTAAATAAAAAAACTTTATATTTATTTTGTAACTTCTGTGAAAATAATAATGTGTAAATTAATAAAAATATATTTTTTTTCTCAATCATTTTTTTTATTGATAAGATTTTGAACTACCGCAGTAATGCAGAAAAAGGAAAGCGAGANTTTTTCTTTTTCGAGCACGACTTTTAAACATTAATTATAAGAGTGCCATACACACACCTAGAATTGTGCCCCAAATAATTAAATGAGAGGGATGTTTCATTTTTAGAACCATTAGTTATCTCTTTAAATTCTTCTACAGATTTATCGAGTGATTTTTTATAGTCGTAAATTTCTGATAGTATATCGGGTTGAAATGTGTTGGTGGACTGCGGAGAAACCACATCTAAATTATAATCAATGTCATTAACAGACTCGTTAGTTATCCTGTGAAATTCTTCTACAAATTTACCGAGTGATTTTTTATAATCGTAAATTTCTGATAGTATTGCGAAATGTGTTGGTGGACTGTGGGAAACCTGCATCTGCACTTAAAAATCAATTTCATCAACCATCAATGTAGTGGTTTTTCAATGATTGTTTTCACCAACATCATTCTTTTAGGTTGTAATATTGTTGATACTCGCATTAACGACANAGTGGTTTTTCAATGATTGTTTTCACCAACATCATTCTTTTAGGTTGTAATATTGTTGATACTCGCATTAACGACATTTCGCTTTGTGTTAGAATTTGAAAGTGATTCACTTTCAATAAAAATTTTTTCATTAGTCTCCCATACACTATCGAGCCCAACGTTTTTCCCACTCGACCTTCCAAAAAATGTAAAATTTTTCTGATCTTAATTAGACAAATCATAGAATTCTGTAGCATTGGATTTGGTAGGTATGTGTGCTGAAAATATATTATTAGATATAGTGAATAGAATTAAAATACAAGGTAAAGTTTTTGCAGTCATTTCTTCAAGTTTCTTATATATTCATTCTTATAATAATAGTTATTATTCAACTTCCATGGCATTGTACTCGCCTTGAATTCCACTGAAAATGGGAGAGTTTAATATCGTAGCCAAACCCGATCCATTAGTTGTTGGAAAGTCTCGATCAATTATACTCGAATCTGCCATGGATTTAATTCCACTTTCACTAATTACATTTACTAGAGGCCCCGAAATTTTCGATGATATGTGAAATAGATCTGATTTTTTTGTAATTTCATAAGATTTATAGGTTTTCAACAGCCTGATAAAGGTAACAACACAAAAAGTCTCTTCGTGTAAATCTTCGGGAAAGGGAATAATCTTGTTGTAATTTCGTATAAAAAGTAAGGCCAAGTGATTGTACAAATACAAATCTTCATGTGAGTACAACAGTTTTGTGTTACTTGTATATATCAACTGTGCCTGTGGCCGTTTTTACCCAGACCTATTTCGGATCAGGCCACATAGATGGGATTTCCAACCATTTGTGTAAAAGGTTGTACAATTTCGATTCGAGAAAATTCCGTACATAAAAGTGAACATAAAAAAACGATCGATTGTTGAAAGACGCAGTCGCGACGACAGAGAATTGAAGTTGAATGTTTCGAATAATGTCAACTTATGCATTTTCAGAAACAATGGCATGTACCTACATCTTAAATACCACAACATCTGTAATTATATGTTACTTGGCGTGACGTGAGTTTTTTTTACAGTCGTCGTCTTTTCCAATTCATCAATAGATATCTCGTTAGCCTTGTCTTTCTTTCGCGCATCCGACATATTTTCAAGTAATGCATAATTACAGTCGCAAGGTACATAAATCACAGTCTTCACCGAACTCGAGGGGTGTTTTGATTTCAACTCATATGCCATTATATACTGCCGATTAAGAAATTTCTCAAACACGTCATTGCGTATACATACTAGATACTTAAAACATGTATATGAACCAGTTCCATTTATTTATATTACATTATGTGAAAAAAAACAACTGATCAGTGCCCAATCAAATAGTTCAATTCTATTTGTATTTTCAGATATTATCATTTTTGAATGCTTTATGTTAAGCGCCCTTTGCTACCTCAGTTCCAAGTAATTTGCAATAATTATGTTTAAAGACGAACTTGGCACAATATCATACAGTTAATTATATTGGTTTATCAGCCGAACCCAGGTTTCATCCATGTTCATAAACTTGTCGATAATTTCGTCCAAGTCTGGTTGAGTTTGTAAAGGACTGTTAAGAACGCTAACACATTCATCAATCATGGATTCACATGTAATAATCTTACCCTCGACGACTTTTGAACATAGGCTAGGTAGCAATTTTTTTTTTTTTTTTTTTCCATCAGACTGATTTTCATACATTGTCGTTAACAGGGAAGAAATTGTTCTGTTAAAATCGAATCCAATCCCTTCGCCGTTAACATGTCGGGAAGTTGGTGATTCATCAAGTCATAAAAAGCATTTTCAAATTTATTTGTTGGATAATGTACAAATTGTTCCCTCGGTAGTAAATAAGCCATTTCGAAATTGATATTAAGCTAATACCCGTTTTGAAAATTGTGGATAAATACAAGCTTAATTGAGTAGATCAAAATATTACCAATCGGAAAAGTATCACTGTTTAACTTTGAAAGAATGTATGGTTCCAACTCACCGTCATTCAGTGGACCATTTATCTTAAAATTAAATTGTCTCTTCAAACAGTAACTATGAGGAACTCTTAACATTAGCACATTAATTCCTGCGAAATTAATTCGTCTACATTGTATGTTCTTCCTTCCATGGAACACTGATTTGGATCTGTGAAAAAATAAATAAAATCCCTTACTAAATATAAATTTTTTTTTTTTGTAAACATAATTTTTTTAATATGTGTTTATATATAACTAAACAAGTCTCCCCAGTTCATCACAACTTTATCGATCATACCGGAAGCAGATAACATCCTCGAAAATTGTTTCACAGCATCGTATATCGCATGGTTATGTGTTTCGATATTAATGGTACTTAGTAATGGATTTTAACATAAAGAATACCTCAATAACTTGTTCGTCACTATAGCAGANTTTCGATATTAATGGTACTTAGTAATGGATTTTAACATAAAGAATACCTCAATAACTTGTTCGTCACTATAGCAGAATTAACTATCAATTTAGGTTACATCATTCAAAAAGTAACACTAATTATTTGGCGAAGACAACTTCTGTCTCCCATCTACTTCATCGGAGTATGTGTAGGCTGTTTGGAATTGTTAATTTAACAACTTGACGCTACACCACTCGTCAAGGCGCCAATTTAACTTGACGCAGGCTTATCTAGGCCCCACGTCAATTAACATATTAAAGGTTCGTAGCATATTTTGTAAATGTTTAGTGGAACAGTCTATAAGATGCCTAGAAGGTTAAGGGTATTGCAATGAGGTAGTCTTTTGACGTTTCACTTAACTGCATAATTATATTGTCTCGAGTTTGAACAAAAAACACATACAGTAACACTTCCGAGGTGTGGTATTCTAATTTAGCTATTCGTATTATCTAGGGGACTTCGTGGTGGAGTGGGGCTTCTCTGGGCGGCGACTTTTATACTTAACTCTGTAGTGGGTGTTGGTAGGCTGTCANGTGGTGGAGTGGGGCTTCTCTGGGCGGCGACTTTTATACTTAACTCTGTAGTGGGTGTTGGTAGGCTGTCATCTGGGGATGAGTTCTGGCGAAGTGGTAGGACTTGAAAAAAAAGCCCGCACTTGGTGTCGTCTCCCTGGACTGCTGTTCAGACTCGTGCTCACATCTTCTCATGATTCCTTGACGCAACTCTTCCCTTGGCGCTGTGATAATGAACTGAAGCCCCACATTTCCAGAAAAGGGCTTATATGGTCTCCAGCCTCCTTCCTTAAGTGTCGGCACGTGTCTATATTATTTGGTGGAGGGGGGAGGTGGTCGAAAGCAGAACAATGACTTTCGAAACACGTGCCCTGGTTTCTGAAGGTTGGGGGGAGGGCAGGTGGCACCTTGGCCCTAGCTACTCGGTCAGCTATTCCTTCGCGTTGCGTGTTTTCTGAATTCTGGCGAAATGCACATGATTATTTTGTGATATCTTGGTTCTCAACTGATCTCACAGGCTTGCTAGAGGTGCTCTTGCTTGGCTCTGCGATTTCTCCCACTATCCTACATATGTACGTAGCACTATCCGGGTGCTCCGGCGATATGCCAGCTCTTACTCGGCACAACATTGACATGTGCAACGGCGATCCGTTCTGGCTGTTCACCTGCCTCGTGACACATGTCAACTGGCAGGCGCTCGCTAAGGGGGTCAGCGAGGCTTCTACTCAAAAGATGTTCCCCCCTGGCTCTTCGAAGCTGATCCTTCTTCGCACAACTTTCGGGTTCTGTTGCATCTCTGTCTATAGTGCTCATTCTGTGACTGTGCCTGTAGGGCAGCACCCTAATTCTCCGCACTGTTATCTCGTAGCATGAAAGATGAGACGTCCCTCTCCTTCGACTATCCTTCTTCCTCTTGCCCCTCCCTCTAGATAGTTAATGATGTGGCGCACCTTGCAGTGGTTCCTATCTAGCTAGCCCCCTGTCTGTAAGAAGGGTCTAACACACTCTGGCTCTGCGCACATCTTGCTGAAGGCAAATTACTTTACAAATTATATTTTATGTTTCAAATACATTGCAGGCCACCCTACTTTTTTTTTAACTAACTAAAAAAACCAAAATAATACCACACCCCTCGGATTTTGTACAGTACACACCAATTTACAGGGTTCCACAATTATACAGGCTTGCACTTTACAAAATGACCTACAGTGATCCATTTGGATCACTACAGTTCTACCTTATTAGTTCTTCTGCACTTATGTTTCCTGTTAAGACGGAAAACCTGCTTGAAGTATGCAAACAACGAGTTGGCATAGTGCCTGTGTATTTGCTTAGCTGACTGCAGCTTTACGTTTTGGTGACAGGAATTAATTTTACATTAAGTACGACTACACAGATCGACAAAGAATAAACACTCTTAAATCTAGACTGGTAACTCTGTTCAAGGGTTCACACTACTGGCTGGCACTCGGCCAGCTTTTGCAAATGTTTTTCCGGCAGGTGGAAGCGACACACACTTAATATATCACTAATTTACACATGGTATTGTGTTACTGTTACGACGGCTTCACAGGCCGTGAAATAAATAAAAAGTTCCTCTTATCTGACAATTTTGCCACCTCCCTCTTATACAGGCGGTGTTGGAAAAACCAAAGTATTGTATATACTGGGATTATACACACCCTATTCTTATCTTAAGTTAGTACACTCAGATACAGGAATCTAGCATTTATTTTCACCTAGGATGTCCTGCACTTATTTCTCCCTGCACAGATGTGGCTTCTCACATATTGTAAGTTTACACAGATAAACAATTAAAACACTTCGTCGCACTTTTAGTTCCATGGTTAGGTAGTGCCTGCCGCCCTCCCTTTCTCTCTCAAAAGGTGACATGAGAAAAACCCGCTTCCCTCATGTCACACAGAGTCTGTTATTGTTGTAGTCAGCTCGGTTCGCGAGTTCTGTACAGGCGACGTTCCCTGTAGAAACCGGGTTCTTCCCGGGCTCTGCAGATGCGCCAAGGTTGCACACGCCTGGCTTCGATCCCCGTTGAATTAGGTGGCGTGTTTCCCCGCACTGGATCCCTGACAGTGTGCTGGGAAGACGCCTGCATTGCCATCCTATCGCCCATCAGCTTTGAAGCTGTGCCACGGAACTTGTACCTACTGGCATCCAATACTTCCTCGCCTGTAGGATTTGGTCTCGGGTTCGTTGCTCAGCTGGTGCAGATTCGTCTTGGGGTCGCGCCATTTTCCCTGTTACTTCAATCGCGCTTTCTTTCTCTTCCTCGTTTATTTCCGGCCTCCATCCGTCGCTTCGCCCTCCCTTCCTTCAGCTGTAATCCCCCTTTCTCCCGCTCGCCTGTTCGCTTTCGCTTACCCATCCGCTTTTGCCCCCTTCTCCTTCGCTCATACATTCTTCTCCCTCACTCGCCTGTTCGCTTTCTCCTGTTGCGTCTGGTGCCTGCGTATTTTCCGGCCGATAAGTGGCTGTGGCTTCCAGCTCGTTTATCGGCAGGTGCTGGGGCCCCACCACTTTTGAGACACTGCGACAGTGCGGAGGGGCAATTGCCGGCTTATCGTTTTGACCCCCTATCCCCGCTATGACTCACAATCCGGTGACCTAGTGACGCACTGCAGGATTCCCCTGGGCTGGCATTTGTAATTCCTGCGGGACTATCGGGGTAGGGTTCGGGTATAGGACGTATCTGGTTCAGTGGCACCTTATGCATATTTCCCCTCTCGTCTTCGGCCCAATATACATTTCCCTGCCTCTCGACTACTATATACGGCCCTCGCCACTTAGGCGCAAATCCCGCACAGAATTTCTCACTAACTCGGCTTAGGGGATGGTTGCGTATTAATATGTGACTACCCTCGGGCAAATGGTGTCTGGTGGTCACTTGTTTGGGTATTTTCGCCAGATATACCGTTGTTGGTTTCTCTGAGGTGCTCCTGTTCTCCATATAGCCTCTCTTCGTATTTCTTCTGGGGCGGGAAGTTCTGTATGTTCTGTTTCCCACTGCGATTCTCCAGGTCTGCGGAGATTGTATCCCAGTATTAGGTGGCTGGGAGAAGTTCTAATGGTGTCATTGTGCCGACTTCGCAGTGTATACAGGATCTCAGGTAGCTGTGTGACCCATTGAGTATGTTTCGTGCCCATTCTAATTCGCATACTCATATTTAATTCTTGATTCCGGTGTTTGGTAGGGTTGGCCTGTGGGTGGTAAGCTGAAGTCGTCCATTTTTCTGCCCCCCCACCCCCCATGACCCACAGGCCTTCCACCATTTAACCCCTGTAAACTGGGTTCCATTGTCGATTAGCACACATTTCGGGTACCCCCATCGTGTAAATATCTCTCGCTCCATTTGCCATATTATTGTGTTGGCCTCCTGGTTGGGTAGCGGGAACGCCTCTGTCCACCTGGAGAAAAGATCGGTCACGACTAGGAGGTATCTCTTTCCTAGGTGTGTGCGTGGGTAGGCGCCCATGATATCGACAGCGATGTGTGTCCATGGAGTTTTCGGCCGACGGGGGGTGTGTATTGTATCTTTGGTGTAGGGTAGGCCTTGTTTTCATAACATTTCTGACACCTGGCGATGTATACCCTCACATCTCGACTTATTACTCTCCATGTATATATGTTGGTCAGGGCCCTTAAGGTCTCGTGAAAACCCAGATGTCCTGTGTGGGGGTGTTCATGGTGGTGTTCACAGATACTGTCTCGTAGCTCGTGGAGACCCGGATTTTCCATTGATCTGTTTGTGGGCACGGTCTCGCCGAGATTATGCCATCTCTTCCCTCGTACTGTTCTGGATACCTCCTCATTAACTCCTGTAATTTGGGGTCGGCCTGCTGTTGGTCGCGTAATAGATTTTTGTTTTCGTGGAACTTTATTAGCTGTAGTTCCACATCATCCGGCCGTGGGAGTTTTGGTGGTGAGGGGGGCAGCATTCGCTCCCAGTCGTCGGTTTCTGTCTCTTTGTTGGGACTCTGTGGTTGATGGGATACGCCATCGGGCAGCTTGTTGTTCGAGTCTGGACAATGCTCGATGGTGACGGAGAATTCCATTAACAATAAGGCTCACCTACCCAATTTGGCTTTCTCGTCACTCTTGGTTTTCAGCCAGGTAAGGGCCTTATTATCCATCCTGAGAATGAATGGTCGGTCCTCAAGTTAATAGCGGTATTTGCGGGCTCCCCAAATAACCGCCAAGCACTCCTGCTCATTGCTGTGGTAGCCGCATTATGTCTAGTTTAGCATGGTACTAGCATACGCGATAATTCGTCGCTGGTTCTGTGACTGCTCCTGGTATAGGACAGTGCCCATTCCGGCTCGACTTGCGTCAGTGTGTAAAATTAGGGGTAATTCTGGCATAGGCTGGTATAGCATGGTTTTGTCGCCATATCGCACCTATAATATTCGGAATGCTTCTTCGTGTCTGCCTGTCCACTTCCAGCAAGTTGTTCTGAGTAAGAGTTCATTGAAGGGGGCCATAATAGGGGCGACATCTGCTATAAACTCTCTGAGCCAATTACATAACCCCAGAAAACGTTTCAACTGTCTCCTGTTAGTTGGTACTCTAGCCTCCTCAATCTCTCTCACTTTCTCGGGCTTTGGATAATTCCCGTCTTGGGTTATTATGTGCCCTAAATATTCTAATCGGGTCTTCCCGAAGTGACACTTCTCCAGTCTGCACATGAGTCCATGGAGTTCAAAGCGCTCTAGGACTTTTTGCACATGCACCTGATGTTCTTCTCATGTGCAAGAATATACAATGACATCGTCTAGGTATGCTAGGCAAAATTGGCCGCTATAGCCCGTCAAAACTACTGTTGACATTTGTCTTTGGAAAGTAGCGGGTGTATTCTTCAACCCGAAGGGCATTACCGAAACTGCAGGGTTTCACCTTCTGGGGTTGTAAACACTGTATATTTCCTGGATCCTGGGTGTACTGGGATTTGCCAGTATCCACTGCGCATGTCTAGACTGGAGTATATACGTGCGTCCCCTAGGGTCGCGGAGCATATTAGCCAGGTTTATAGTTGGGGGTGCTATAGGGTATGTGATATTGTTTAAGGCCTGGTAGTACACACAAAAGCGAAGCTCTCCATCTTTCTTTGGCACAAGCACCACTCTGGCGTTATGTGGTGAGTCATTTGGCTCCAATATTCCTTGCGATTTCATCTCGGGTACCTGGTCTAAAATTATTTGCCTGCGGTAGGCGGACGGGTTACCTGGCCAGCAGTATATGGGGCTAGCATCGGTTATGCAGATTTCATGTTGAATGGCCGTGGTCTGATTTAATCTGCCGGTATGCTCAAATATGGCTACGTGGGAGTTGAGTATCTGCAATAATGTCCTGAGTTGGTCAGCCTCGAGTTGGTGGGTTACCTCTTCATTACAAATTTCATGTAATTTTTGTGTATTTATTGGGGCTTCCCAGTAAATGGCCATCCTGTCCTGCTTGCTNTAATGGCCATCCTATCCTGCTTGCCCAAATATAGGCGCTGTTGTCCACAGTCGATTATGCAATTTTGGCTTGTTAGCCAATGTTGCCCGAGGATAATCTCCTCCACTAAATGTGGTGCGCAAAAAAAATTCAGTTTGGACTGTTTCTACCTCTGTGGACACTGGCAATGTAATAACTCCGTCTATGGTCAGCCGTGACTCAGACTGGGCCATTTGAATTATTCTGGAGTTTTTCTTTATCTGGCTTTTCTGTTCGGGAGTTAGCAGCTGGCTTTTAATGAAATTGCCGTTTGTGGCCGTGTCCAGTACTGCCTTAAGATCCTGGTTATTTATGCGGACTCCTATCCGAGGTGCGTGTGTTCCCGGCATTAGATCGCTTAACTATAAAATTGGTTCCACCCTTTGAATTATGCTGGGGCTGACGGGCGACTCTGTGTCCCGGCGGCAGCATTTCCCGAATCCCTCTTTCCACCCTGACGGTTGCCCTTCGCTATGTCGAGGGTGCCAGCCGTGGTGTCTTTTTCCTTAGCGGCTGCTAGCTAGTTTCTCACTGTGGGACAGTCTCGGTGCAAGTGTCTCTCGGGGCAATACCAACACTTAGGTGGCAAGTATTGTCCTTCTGCGCTACTAGCAGGTCTGTTATTCTCTGCCATTCGTGCTGTGTGTACGGGAGGCAGGCGGTTCGGAACGTTTGTTTTCTCCTGTTCTTCGTAATCTAGTTCCGCTTCTATCGCTCTCTGCACCAGCTCCTCTATCCCCGTCGCCCGAGGGTGATGAAGGGCGTTTCTTATCACTGGTAACATTAACTTGGTAACGATAGGCACTCCCTCTACCTCGGTGCTTTCTGGAGCTCAACGAGAATACATTTGAACTTTAGGTCTAATAAAAATCTGTGATTCTTCCTGCCTTTGTTGTTTGTGTGTGTAGAAGTCTGTTCGTAAGGCGGTCAGAACTTCTTCTCCTGCGAACTTATTGTTCAGGCGTGTAGCGAACTGCTCCCAGCTCGTCACAAACTCGCCATATAGGTTCCACCAGATAAGGACCACGCCTTTTAACTGCTCTCGTGCCTTAAGCACCCACCGTTTATTAGGAATCCCGCTGGCCTTGAATTCGTGTTCACAATTATTTATAAAATATACTGGGTCTTCATGAGGCCTGCCTGAAAATTCGGGCAGCACTATTTCTTCGGGTATTCTACGTGTCTGTTCTACGTGGCTAGTGGGGGTTCGGTCCATGGGTGAAAAGTGTTCCCTTCCTTCTCGGTTTTGGCACGTCCTTTGCTCCCGGCATTTAAAGCAGTTGTATTGGGTGCCTTCCATCGGTTGGAATGTCTGGGGCCAACCGACACACTTATTACAATAGCGCTGTGAACAGTGGCTGCACCAGACTCTGTATAGTCCTGTACTGCTACAAAATGGAGCACTGCATGGCTCTAGTTGCGGAATTTCGTCTTCACTTTCCCCATCCATCATCCTTAGGTTCTCTAGTAGAGTTCCTTCATCTCTCGCTTCCCTTCCCTCTGGTGTCTTGCTGATATGCGTATCCTCCATACTTTTTGCCTGCCGCCTATAGGAATCCCTATGTTGCCGGCCTAGTACCCTTGCCTCCTCTAGTGCGAATTGTTTGTGAGGTGCCAAAGGGTTTGAGATTCCCTTAAGCCTTTGGTTCATCCTGACTAGCTCTGAAATCTGGTACAGGTGAGACCCCTTTTCTCGGGTATATGGGTATAGTGTGGTTCTTGATACTTTCTTTACAGATGTATCCATGCCCCACTGTTGGGAAGCCAATTTAACTTGACGCTACACCAATCGCCAGGGCGCCAATTTAACTTGACGCAGGCTTATCTAGGCCCCATGTCAATTAACATATTAAAGGTTCATAGTGTATTTTGTAAATGTTTAGTGGCACAGACTATAAGATGCCTAGAAGGTTAAGGGTATTGCAATGAGGTAGTCTTTTGACATTTCACTTAACTGCATAATTATATTGTCTTGAGTTTGAACAAAAAACACATACAGTAACACTTCCGAGGTGTGGTATTCTAATTTGGCTATTCGTATTAACTGGGCGACTTTGTTGTGGAGTGGGGCTTCTCTGGGCGGCGACTTTTATACTTAACTCTCTGGTGGGTTTTGGTAGGCTGTCATCTGGGGATGAGTTCCGGCGAAGTGGTAGGCCTTGAAAAAAAAACAGTCCCGCACTTGGTGTCGTCTCCCTGGACTGCTGTTCAGACTCGAGCTCACATCTTCTCGCGATTCCTTGATGCAACTCTTCCCTCAGCATGGTGATAAGGAACTGTGGCCCCACCCTTCCAGCAAAGGGCTTATATGGTCGCCAGCCTCCCCCTTAAGTTACAGCATGTGTCTCTATCATTTAGGGGAGGGGGTGAGGTGGTCGAAAGCAGAACAATGTCTTTCGAAACACGTGCCCTGGTTCCTGAAGGTTGGGGGGAGGGCAGGTGGCACCTTGCCCCTATCTACTCTGTCAGCTATTCCTTCCCAGTGCGTGTTTTCTGAATTCTGGCGTAATGCACATGATTATTTTGTGATATCTTGGTTCTCAGCTGATCTCACAGGCTTGCTAGAGGTGCTCTTGCTTGGCTCTGCGATTTCTCCCGCTTTCCTACATATGTACGTAGCACTATCTGGGTGCTCCGGCGATAAGCCAGCTCTTACTCGGCACAACCTTGACATGTGTAACGCCGATCCGTTCTGGCTGTTCACCTGCCTCGTGACACGTATCAACTGGCAGGCGCTCGCGAAGGGGTCAGTGAGGCTTCTACTCAAAAGGCATTACACGACAAACTTTATGAACAGTTATTATTTGAAAATGGATTGATGTCTACTATCATCACGACGGCCTTTAGTTTAACTTGCAGTAGGCTAATGTTCATTACTTCGCGAATTTTCACTCTACAAAAACAAATTGTTTTTCTCTAAGGAACTTAAGGCGTGGGAAAAACTACACTATGTGATCAATCGTTTGATTTTCTCAGATTTCTAAAGGAATATCCCGCATACAAGGACAAAAATGGAAATTCTTTACTCCAATTAATGTGTACCCTCGACATCGAAAACGAACTAATGTGTTATATCAACACTCGGAAAACAAGTAGAACTTTTTTAGACAGCTCTCCTTATGAGCAATTGGTGTATGGGTTATTATTTCAGTACAATGGAGAATATCACGACTTGCAAACATTCAAAAAATACATTGCCAGTTTTACAACTTTGTGCTGAGCATTTACTTTACATACATAAAAGATTCTTGCATAAATATTAACTTTTAGGTTATAAAGTCGAAATGAAATGGGGCATCGCCTCCGATATTCGATACACTATGGAACAGATAAAACGAAGAAATACGTTTGAAATCACCATGGGATTCAATCTGGATAACTACATTTTTAATCAAAATTTCTTGTTTTGTTGGTTTGCCTCATTATTTGACATAGAAGTTGTATTTGTAAAGGACTATGTATCAAATGAAATAAGAAAATAAAAATATATAATTTTATTTATAAAAATTATATTGTTTATATATTTGGTTAGTATATATATACATGATATGAATATTTTACTTACTGCAATTATATTTGGATTGTGTAAATAAACATTCGTAACATGAATCTGAATGACCACAGGGAAGAAAAACACCCTGCACTTCTGTTTCATAACGAATCTTACACATAAATGAATTTGTGTTTTTAACATCATCGTTGTGGCTACTCACACATTCCTCGAACTCCATTGGGGAATTTGTAGTCGTCGTCATTAGCACGCTTTGTTTTTGCGGCAACATTTGTGAATTTTTTCACCAGCATTTTGTTGATGAACTTTTCTCCTTTTACCAAAACCACAAATTTACAATAAGGATAACAAAAAACATGTTCTATCCAGGGATCGTCATTATCTTCCCAATGTAAGATACTGTTACCCCAATGAAAACAAGTTACACGATCACCAATACCTGTGTAAAAAAATCCGGCACCACTTAGCCATTTCGAGCCTTGGCTTAGAAAAGGTGACCATTTATTTTTGAAGGTTTTTATTCGTGTTTCATTCATGGCATAATCGGGATAGCTAGATTGTTCTTTACTGCTTTGCAGGTATGGAAATACGAAATCGACAGGATCTAAAGTATCTTTGTCGCTCTGGGGAACTATGACATCCTCTGAAGTATCTTTGTCGCTCTGGGAAATAATGATATATATATATATTATTACTTAGAGGTGTAAAAAATAGATATAAATCTATTCTCAGACCTACCGAGTATACATAAAAAATTTCATAAAAATCGGTCTAGCCGTTTCGGAGGAGTTCAGTGACTAACACTGTGACGGGAGAATTTTATATATTAGATATATATGGAAATTTGGTTTTTACGATGTAAATACCAATTTTATTTTGCACATCGATTAAATTGCGATTCTTTGAAATTTTTTTCGAAACCACCAACTATTGAGAATACGTCTCATTTGATTTGTGTTGACAATTGGCCAATTGCGTTTTTTTATCCGTTCCAATGTAATGTCTGAAACTCGATATTTCATTTTACTAACTACATTTTAAAATGAAAAAAAAAACAGGGGTTTATATATACTGTTTATTTTTTGTTTCAACTATTGTTTTTTTATGTTAAGTGACGTCACGAGTGGAGTCGGGACGTATCAACTGCTCACGAGCAGTCGGTAGGCTAGAATTTCGTATTTAACCAATATGGTGGGTGTCGGTATTAAATGTGACCGTGTATTTCAATGACACGGAAATAAATACTGTGTAGCATAAAGATGTTTGTGTTGCATCGAGTTATAATTTTCTTACGCATGCATTTACGATACGAATAAGCCTGAACATATTGGGTATAACACACGTCCGTCCTTCTTAAACATTGTGCACAAAATGAAACAGACTATTTTAGGCGTGGGATGTTATTACAAGCGCGTGAATGTACGAATACGCAATTGTAAATATTTAACCAATTAACTCCTATTATCTTAGGACGTATATCCAGATAAACATTTATTCGTTCCTTACATATCATGTGTTCGGTGGGCGAGTGGTTCGAACCGCATTCGTGAGCACTCAGTGTAATATTTTGCTTAAGAACTATTTCTTTCTGAGTATTACCAGCACACCTATTCAGCGATGTCGTGTCAGGTGCATATGCTCAAAAACTCCTCGAAATTGATGAAGGCCGTCTATAAACCGACCAAGAAGGTTTTGTTCTTTTCACACACCAATTTTGTCATGTTGTGGATTCGAAAGACGAGCTTTTTGCTCAAATTTTTCCAAATCTGCAACAATACATTCAAGACGAAAATTGGTTGCTTGAGAGAACCATACTGGTACCAAAATCCTGGAGCTATTCAATTTGCCAGATCCGACAAAACACAATAAATTTACAACTTTTGATGAGTACAATATTATTTCAATGTATCCATTTTTGAAAAAAATTAAAAATTAATTAAAAAAATTGAATTTATACTTATTGTTTTTATCTTTATAGCAGTGGTGAAAATGAGAAAGAAAAAAAANTATATATGCTGTTAACTTTTGATAGAAGCTCAAACCTCTATTACTTTTCACATTTATCAAGACATAGTGTGTTTTTATTAACGAGGAAAATAATGGATCAGGTGCTGGATTTGAAAATCAAGTCTTTCTATACAATAACCAGAAAATTGGTTTTACTTTGGATATAAAAAATAATGTAAGGTTTAAGGGAAAAGAGATTGTTTCGTTATTGGGATATGCAAATAGTCGAAAAGCAATTTCTATGCATGTGAAAAAAGAATTTAGAAAAACATTTAGTGAATTAAACACAAATGCAATTTCAGTCGCGGTTGTAAACGAGCAGCCACATACCATCTTTATCAACGAACCGGGAATCTACAAACTAATATTGTTTCCCAGAATGCCCTTTGCAGAAAATTTTCAAGATTTAATTTATGAACAAGTCCTTCCGTGTGTTCGCGAAAGAAGATATTGTAGGTCTCAGATTCACATCGAGTATTTGACAGAACAACTTCAAGCGAAGACTACCGAGATAGAAATTATTGAAAGGCAATTATTGGCTCGAGTCGCAAAAGAGGCAGGGATTACCAATATCATTAAAATTAACATAGAAGAAGTTAATGATAATTTGAAACCAAATTTCGTAATAATGAAATTGAATGAGTATAATTTGGATTTTGTTTATAACGTAATTTCCGTACAAAGAAGAAATTAAAAAAACTACTTGATTTGCTCCAAAAAAAAGTACCCAAACTCCAAGCAATTGTTACATGTCGAGTATGATCAACGGGGTCAATATATGTACTTGCAAATTAAGGAAATATTGAGCAAACAATTAAAATTTTTCAAGAATTACTTTAATATTAAAAGTAGTACTCAATTTACAGAAAACGAAATGTTGGTACAAATTAATGATATTATAAAAAATTAAAATTTTAATGTTAGTATGTGTGTGTGTATGTGTCTACATATTCTTTGTTTCTACAAAAATTGGAACGTTGGTGTAATAATAAAAAAAGCTAACTATTATTTATTGTTATTAATGATTTTATTAGATTTACTGAAATTATTTTACTCGTATATAGTTACCATTTCCAACCACTTGGCCTGCTTTGTGCCTTTTAAATTTGTTTAATTTTTTACTCAAACTACTACTTCGCCTCCCTCGTAGGCGGCGAATAGGCGACGATGATCTTCTAAGCAAAGGACTTGGAGACCTGCTCCGACTACTATGTCACCTTCGTCTCTTTTGTTTTGGCATTATCAAGTTCTTATATATATATATGAGAATGAAGTTATTTACTTATCAATTGTTCAACAATGTTACCTAAGATGCAAACTGCAAGAGCATATTTATATTGATGATAGATATTTAGTAAAAAATTACCTTGTTTTGTGTAAACATTACACAGTAGGTTTAATTCTTGTAGATAACGATCGGAACTCAGTGAATTCAAAATATTTTCTTGAATTTCTTCAAAGACTTTATTGTCTTGTTCAGGGTATAAATTGAGTTTCAAAAAGTTTAAATATTTGCCATATACACCAGACCTTTTGTTTTGAGCATCGAGAAATAAATTATCTGCGAATATCCCAAATTCCCTTTCTTCTGGATAACCGAGTTGGGTAATTAATGTATCGGGAAATAAATCGTGATTAAATGTCATGGAGTCTTTCATCTTACCGTTTGGCATTATTGACCAATCTTGCAGTTCTCTATAAATACTCGAACCGAGTGTAGACATAGGCCCGGCTACAGAAGATGAGGAGGTCGACATCCAATCTATAAAATTATCATTGAAAATACGATTTTCCTTATTTTCGACACTGATATTGGGAACGCTTTCATCATTGGAGGGCGCAATCACCAGCTCATTACCATCAATTATAGGTATTACCATCTCAGGAGGCGAATACATCTCATCGCTGTTTAACTATCAACATCACTGAGTGAGATTCTACGACGCAATCGCCTACGATCTTTATATTACTCTCTGAGCTTTTGTTTGATTGATTTAACCGTACGATTGTATTTGAATGGTTGACGTAAATGGTTTTCCGAATCACTAACCACACGATTGTATTTGAATGGTTGGCGTAGATGGTTTTCCGAATTACTATCGAGGGTTTGAATGTTAGGTGGTGTTTGAGGCGGTCCCGCTTTTTCATCGCCTTTATCATAACTTTCAGATGGTACAGGTTTCTCATTTTTTCCAGTTTCGTCGTCGGCTTCACAATTACTATCATGGTCTGACTCTGAATCGTTTCGAGTTTGATGAATGGATTCGAAAATGTTTGTTGTCAAAACACGATGATGGTGAAATTTTTGTAATTGCGTTTGAGGGGCGGGCGTATCGAGAAAGGTGATTTTTGGTCCTGGGGTACCTATCGGATAGGAATCGTGCGATTGTGATGATCATCTAGGAGCCGATCGGGGTGGAGTAGCAGGTCTTGATAGATGTTGGTGAGGGGGTGACGCAGTTAGAAAATGTTAAATATATATTTGTGAAAATGAAACATGCAAAAAGTACTTAAACATCGTTTTGATAAACTTTGTTTTTCTCTGAAGGATTTAACAGTAAAGTTACTTTTTCATAATTATTTTCAAGTTTTAACTGAATACATAAAACCACATAAAGCAAATTTGCCATCTCGCGAATCATCACATTAAATATAACCATGCTAAATGTGAGCAAATACATACATATTTTTGGAGGTAATTTATGTGGGTTGGTGTAACGAATTTTTAGATAGCAATTATCAGATCCATGAGAAAACAGGCCAATTTTAAAATAACTGTGTTCTACCAGTTTTTCTCATGACCCAAATTTGTAATGTATAACTGAGACGAGTAATCATTAATTTTTGTATTTAGTAAAACTAATAATAAAAAAAATCGGTTTATTTTATAAACATATATTTATTAACATATAGATTCATTTACACATCCAAAATCAATAAGAAAACTTACCAATTTTTAAATACCTGTGTTCTACCAGTTTTCTCTCATGACCTTTACAGTATCTAAATCTAAAGATTTATCAATATCAAATTGACTGAACATCTCATCTTCGTTATCCGAAATAAAAATAGTAATTTCGTCATCATTGATCTCAGTCATCACTTGAAAAGTATTTNATAAACATATATTTATTAACATATAGATTCATTTACACATCCAAAATCAATAAGAAAACTTACCAATTTTTAAATAACTGTGTTCTACCAGTTTTCTCTCATGACCTAAGTTTGTAGTGTATAACTGAGACGAGTAATCATTTTTTTATTTGATAAAACTTATAACTTAAAAAAAATCTATTAATTTTATAAATATATTTTTATTAACACATATTTTAATTAACAGATACAAAAACATTCGTTTACAAATTCAAAAACATTTGTTAACACATACATAAATATATTTAGTTACAAAACACAAAATTATAATTTCTTAAATATTTTTTTTTGGTTTTCACCCATTTTTTTCTAGCAAGCCCTTTCCAAATAAAGTCTGCATTTACCAAAGCGCATCTTTGTTGGTGTGCCTTTGGATTATGAAAACCACNAAAATACAAAATAATTTATTTTCAATCATTTTTTCTAGCAAGCCCTTTCCAAATAAAGTTTGCATTTATCAAAGCGCATCTTTGTTGGTGTGCCTTTGGATTATGAAAACCACAAGTCTTATATTAAATGGGAAATTTTCGCGTAGCTATTACGAGTTTCTCGGCGGGCACGCCCAATTCCATCAAAAAGTAAATTTTTTTAGTACCTCTCAAAACAATGTGTTTGATCCAACTTTTGTGCACGAATTTACTAATAGTTTCAATGTTTACCATCGGATAATAATAATGTGCCTTACATGGTAGGACCCAAGGTATACCATGTATTTTTTGGTAAAGATATAAATTTTGTCTATAATCATCCAACATACTCGTACGTAGATGTAAAAGTGGAACTGGTCTTTCAACATGCGCCATGTAAATACCATTTACTGTAGCACACGCGATTTCTAGAGGAACATTCTTGCCAGCATAAACACCAAACTGAATGTCGATAACCATAGTTTTATCCAGTTCCAAATTTACTTCGTCTATACACGATATTCTTGTATGATTCGTAAGCGGTTTTTAGTTTAACATTGTTGCTTGATTGAGCAAATTTATCGAGAAACTCCGTTGATGACAAGTCTACATTCTCGTCTGTCCAGGAGACTGTCCCATCATCTTCGGCCCACTCTAGAGGCGATTGTGGTTGGTCGATATCCATTTTGGTACTGTGAAATGAGTTCGTGGCTTTCTTATATAGATACGGTGATCTCCACACATAGAAAAAAAAAGTAAAATAATTTGAACGATACTTTTTTTTATATATATATCCTTTTATCATGATTTTTCATTTTCTTTTTTAACATCTTGATTAACCAGATCCCAAAGCAATCGAATAGTGGGAAAGACACATTTCCAAGCGGTTTGCCTGTTAACGTGACCTTTACAAATACCTCCAATACCATTTGAAGTTTTCGTGTGACAAATCATTATTTTATTTCTGGGTACACTAATTTTTTTTTTGTAGATACCTAGCTTGTATTTTATTCGCCACAAAGATATGTTTGATCCATTTTTCATTCAAGATTAAACGAACCAGGACAAGTTTGATCTCTTTTGTCGAATCGATAATATTCCAAGGAATTCCATGCACATTAAGAAACAACTTGCGATTATCTTCGAGATCTGTAGACATACTCTTTGTCAAATGTAGATATGGCACCGGTCTAGTTATATAACAAA
>NQII01003153.1:98218-143892 GCA_002778355.1 Clitarchus hookeri | reverse complement strand
GTATGGTGTTGCTCAGTTACTTTTTTCTCCATTTCTAAAACCTGAGTTTGCTGAAGAGCTTGTGAGATCACCAAAAACTATTTTGATTTTTTCCGCATTATACACTTTGTGCAATACTGCATTGTTATTACAACATATTGAAGATTCTGATGGGATGTTTTTATTAGCAAGTGAATGTTTATTATCTTCGTTGTGTAATAAACGAAAAAAAATAACATCGATTGAAATCTTAAACCTAATCAAAGATGAATACGCTCGACACCCAAACCATCTGAGAAAAAATATTTCTATGGTAATGAATGTTCTTAATAAACAGTCAGCATTTGATGTAATTGTACCTGAATATGGTGAAACTTTAATGACCCCCGAAATGCACCGTGGGTGGAGAAGGTCGAAATCGGCTTTAATGTGGATATGGCTGCATTTAATGTTGGCGGGTGAAAGTAATTGTACAAAAAAAAAATCGTTCCAATCTATATCAGAGTTTACTCGAAAAATTGGATTTCTTTATACTATGTTCCATGTGTTTTGAAGGATATAGAAATAAAAAAGTAATACTTAACATACTTGTAGAAAAATAGTTTTCCATTAGATTATAAATGTGTACTTATTCATTCTAGCACTGAAGATAAAAAAAAATTCCCATTAATTTACAATAATCTGGCCGTGATAATTTTGTTAACATTAGAGTATCGGCAATTGAAATTACGTATACTGGGCGAAGAGGAGAAACAAAAAACCGTTTAATCTCCATAAACGAAATTACTTGGCGAGAGGCTAATTCAAACAACGATGACAAAGACAAAAAAGATGATGAATTTGGTAAATGTAAGCAACATCCAAGCCACGAAAATTTGAGTGAGTTTATTAAAATATACAAAATTATTTTTTTCAAAATAAGGCATGTATATTTACATTTTGTTTGTGAAACTTTTATTTAAACGAAACTGTTTGCAATTTTTACAACACTTAACCAAACCAATTTCATGTAAATATGTAAAAAATTATTTGCAAATTTCAATCCAAAATGATCAATCACTGTTACAGTGGTTACTGTTCGAAAAAAGGTTAAAGTTACTTATTTCTTGGCAGTATGATGCGAAAAAATTATTCTCCAATAAAGAACACCGAGATGAATCATTGATGAGATTAATATTCGAAATGTGAAAAAAAAAAAAAAAAAGGGTAAAAATTAGAAACAAATCACACAGGACAAGAGAGAATATTTATCATCGTCTGGGCTCTATTATTTATTATTTTGGAAAAGGTTCATTTCTCAGCTGTCTAAATTGCGGTAATATAATTTGTGATGTAAAAAGGTGAAATTGTAATCATAAATGTAGTTGCAATTGGTAAAAAGGTAGTTTTGTTGTATTTTTTTTCTCATTCTAACAAAATATAACTGCATATAATTTTTTTATTTGATATATCTTGGTTTATAAGAAAATAAATAAATTTTATTTCTTCCACTCAAGCATAACATGTCCTTACTGTTGGACGAGACCAATGAATATTTGCGGAATAATCTCTAGCATTTGTATTCTGCGTTTCTAGCAAAGGAATACGGCCAGAACTTTTTTTTGTATACCGCATCTATCAACATTTTTGTTTCATTTTTGTTCGTGATGTACGTTTTATTTCAGAAAAAAATTATCGACTTTAGCAGGATGGAGGATAATTTGGAACAAACTGGGAAAATTATCAAACGCATCGAAGAAATTAGCCGAGAGACTATCGAAGCTAATTTGGATCACATCATCATGCAGCTCGTGTGTCGATATGAAATCAAATACAGTTGAAATAAAATCATTTCCATTGTCGGATCCAGTGAACTCGGTAAAATTACTCCGCAAGAAGTTTCACTTTTCGGTTATGATCTGATGTTAAAATGTATTTTTGCCCATTGGTCGATAAAAAAACAACGAGGGGCCGAGTATGACTGTGGGTTGGTTGCACAAAAAAAAGTTTGGTTTACCAACTCATAATTTTAGACTTCGATGTCAACAACGAACACAATTTCGACGCGTACGAAGAGAACCTCGTTTGGCGCGACCGTGTGATTGAGTTTGTCGAGAATTTTACCATCGACGTGTTCCCATTTTACGTCAAAGGACGTCTAGTGACACACCGACCCGAAAAAGCTAATTTTGACCTAATTTTACCCATCGTAATGCATTTTGTTAGCACGCATGTTTTTTTTTCATATCTTACTCGCATCTATCCGCAATCTAATTAAGGGCTAACATTAAAGTTTGTGTTGGACAATCCAGCACAATGTTCCCTACCAACTGCTCGAGATCATATTGCAGAATGGCTTAGCATGTATAATCATTTTAAAAAACTAAGTCCAATCAACATATGGACATTAAAAGATGGACTCCTTTCTTTCGTTCCTGTTTACGATCCCTTCAAAGAAGGTGAAGCTATTGTCGTTTCTATAACATGCAATTTATCGCGAGAAGTAGTTCTTTAAAACTTTATAAGATCAATAAATATGTTAGGCGGTATACCTTCATCGACCAAACTGTCCGCCAAATGCGAAATTACGAGGAATTTAATTCAGTAAATAGTCATCGAGCACAAACTCAAACTATTTACAGTGATGATGATAACGGTAGATACTATGGGGAAGAGGTGCCGATATCTGATGGTTGGGTGAGGTCATCCATTGCGTCAAGTAATTATGAATTTGGATTTGAATATATCGGCCCATATTTCGTTGTATGTATTGATGGTGAAATTACTCAGGAAATTAAAAATCTAAGTCGAATCGACGATGAAAATGTAGTAACTGAGATGTATGAACTGTATCGAGTTAGTATGGTCGAGACTAATTTTCAATTCGAGACAAACCAATTGGAGAACACTTTATTCAATGTTGAAAATTGAGATATTTCGTCCGATGTGATATTTTCCGAATATGTATTGGGAAGTGCTGAATTCCAGGTTCTGTTTTTAAATCGTGAGTTTTATCCATTTAGTAAAAGCCAATTGTATGTAATTGATCGTTTCGATGAGGCAATATGGCAATCCGACATTGATTTCGATCATTAAAAGGAAAATTTCATGCTTGCGCTTATCGAGGGATTATCTGGCGAAAATCGAAATTATTTTTACATAGCCTACCTTTGCTATATGCACTGTTGTCGAGTAAATAATATCGAAATTAAGAATACTAACCTCATTGACAAAGTAATTGAATGGCAAAAAAAGTGGACTTTGAATAAACACCAACAACAAAGGTAGTCTCCACGGAATGATAAAAATGTATATTCTCAATGTGGTTTGAAACGAAAAAAAGATGCATTGCATGACGGAGGTAACGAATATGAGTGTGAGTACGACGAGGATAGTGTTTATCCTCCGCGAAAACGAATATATCAGTCTATGTCTTCTTCAACATCAAGTAATATTACATTAGAAACATTTAAACAAAATTATGACTGGTTTGTCTTTATTTTATCAGAGATGTTGAATCGTGGCTATACAAAGAGTGTGTTGTCATTTCTTGTTCGCTATATCGATAGTAAAAATCTGATAAAGTTGATTGGTTGTGTGTTTAAATTTTCCAACCCGAATCGGTACGCAAAATTTTACTTGAGTGGTTGGTGTCTTCACGAAAATATAATCAATCACTTCTACAAAACTGACATATTTTATTTTTTACTCTCGTCTCTATCTCAACCTCCTCTTGATTTGATAAATTTACTCAATTATGTAATTTTTGGTGAATCCAGTAGTCGTGTGGGGGAAGATAATGAGGATTCGTCTTCAAACAATAAAATGAAGTCACTTTCATTGGCTGCTCGCAAAGGGATTAATTTCTTCTTTTCCGACATTTTGTTGGTAAGGCGATATGGTAACTTGGTGCTGTTATTTAGTAATGGAAGTTTTTCAATCGTTCGCGAAAGTGAATTACCCATCAGTCTTGAAATGCCTGAATATGAAGTGGTCCTTGACTATCAGGGCTATCAAGTTTTTCGCGATGGGTATGTGATGAATCCATTACTAAATGTATTCGAAACAGCTTCACCTTCCCTAACTTGTTTGGTGGCCATCAAACACCGTTATGATATTCCCAAACCACTATATCCCTTGTCCATTTTCCTCGTGTTCAAAATCAGTGTTTCGATATCTACCTTAAGCTGCCACATTTCCTATTGCGGTTACAATACTACAAGTTGATGGTGATGTTACTTTGCCCGATATTTTCAAATGTACTGGCTAATCAATATGTATTGATTGAACCCGATTTTAAACCCCTGAAATATATCGATGAAAAATTTGTGGTAACTTTTAATTATCTGACATTGAACTACCAATGGCCTCCTGCGCTCGTCGAAAATTTAAAGCTAATTTCCTGCAAAAATTGGCAATTGCTTTCAAGATGTTTTTCTACTTGTTGTATATTTTGACTCAAAAATACTTAGTGAACTTGAAGCGATTTACTCCAATTTTACATTCAATTTTTGGGCACCATATGCCAAAATTACTTGGTTTACCCAACTTCATTTAGGACTCGAAGAATGTCCTTCAGTTTTGTGATTTAATAAAGAAAGGTGCAAAAAATATAAATAGTTTTATTAGTTAAGAAGGAAACTCGGATGACGAATATGATTCTTCAAAGGAAGCCAATTATGGTACCATTAATGATGGAGATGACAGAATGCCCACCTCGTTCAACACTTCACAATCTCTAAATTCTTTTTATGTCACAATTAAGAATTTTTTGCTAGTAAAACGAAAATAATATATCGCCCAAGATAATGCTAAACAAACAACGACATCATTGGTAATAGATGCTTTCCAGGTTTCCTCTCCTTCACTCCCCCGGGACTGCCAAAATAAAAATGAGTCTCTCTTTTGAATATCGCAGTTAAGGGATTCGGTGTCGGCGATGGGAGATGGAAAAGAGCCGCTTAGCGAAGACAATTTCAGGTTCGTAGTGCAAAATTTGGAATTTGGTGATGAGGACTGGGTAAAATCTTCCATTTAATTGACTGAATTCGAAGATGGATTCATTTGCAATGCATTCGTCATATTTTCATGGTTATTGCTTATGGGGCTTAATAATTCCTATATCAATGGACCGTTTTTTCGATATTTATATGAAAATAGTTTCGAAATATACGATGATACAAAACAATTTGTTGTCAAATACACCGGCCAACCTGTGTATATGAATAATGTAAAATACCTTGCTAATTTACTACGTTCGTTTTGCGAAAATTCACAAGTTCACCTTCCCATTTACATCGAGTCAAGGATCGAGTTGCATCATCTCGAAAAACTTTACGATAGGTACAAACACTTAAATGTCTACCCAAAAACATATCAAACTATGCCGGAAGAGGATTTATTACTTACCGAGTACTTAGATCATGTGTATATTGGATTCACATGAATGATTTTAAATGGGGAATTCAGCATGGATTTGATGGTCACTTTAATGAAATTCATGGCATCTTTGAATTTCCGAGGCAATCAGTTGCGAATGTCCCTGCTACTTTACGGCAAGACTGGTGCGGGAAATAATATATTTTCAGATACTATTTTAAAATTACATAACACAGGTATACTAAATCACCTCACTTTGAAATCAGCCAAGATACCACACAATGATCATGGTCCTTTATCTGTCGCCCTGAGTCACAATACGTGTGTCTGCATCGACGAATTAGATTGATTCAATTCCAGTCGCTTCAAAATGCTTTGTGTCACCGGTTGTATATCAATACGATATATGTATTCGAATAAATCAGTTGAATTACCGATAACAGCCAAACCCGTAATTACGCGACAAAAAATGCTTTCAGTTGTAGATATGGCAGTCATGGGACGATTTCTTCCAATTATGAAAAGCTTCCAATACGTTCAATTCAATCCCAATAACCCTTTGGTTGATCGTTTGCTCGACAAAGTCGAATTGGGTAATCACAGTAAAGCGACCCGGCTTTTAGGTGGTATATTATTGACACAGCGCGTACCAGAATTTACATCAGGGCAAGATATTTTAGGAATCCATCTTCTTAATACATTGTTATTTATCAACTTGTTTTACTATAAAATGAATAGGCCGGTTTATATGACTAAACCTTCGTATGACGATGCAAAGTACCAATAATGTGTGCTAAATTCACACATAACTTCAAAATTCTTTTCGACTGTAAAAATTTGTGTGTCCAATGAAAAAATGTCGGAAAGACGGCTGAAAGAATTTATTCAAATGTGGTATGAAAATAACAAGAATTTGTTTCCTGAAACCAAATTTAATGATTTTTATCAAGTAGTACGTAATGAATTGGACAAGCATTTTGATAAAAGTGATCGAACTTACAATATATTATTGCAATTTCCAAAAATGTAATATATACCTACTGCTTTTGAAAATAACTCAATTTTATAAACTTCCATCATAAGCGTAAATGTAAATATGTAATGAAATAATAATGTATTTTATTCATTATTGATTTAATTTCAGTTCTGAAAAATTTACTGTCCCTAATGATACCTTCCAGTTTTTGGGATGTGATGGACAGTCTCGTTTGAAGAAAAAAAAACCCCATTGCACAGATTTACACCTTTGGAAAAATTGTGAAATACAAATTTCGAATAAAAGGAGGTATGTTGGGAAAGAGCAGTTTGGCATCAAATTTCAGAAAAATATTAAAGAGTAATAAAATGTGTTTATGGGAGCCTTCGTTAAAAAATTTTGAGAAAAAATTAAGTACTTGTGTGTATTCATTTTCTAAGTCTGAACTCAAAGATACAGATCCAACACATCTAGCATCGGAAAATATAACTCTATCTTAAGAATAGGAATATGTTAAAACAACTTTGTTTACATGGCTCGACAATAATGAACCGTCTAATAAACTCAAATTTGTAACTTTAAATGGTGCTGCGGGAACGGGAAAATCTACATTAAAACATGTTTTTCTCGAGAAAAAAAAATTCATTGTTTATTATACAACAGTTGAACATATTTTACTACGATATATATTACGTCAAATGAAACTGACAAATGGATTAACTTTATCTAGTTTATTGATACGGTTAACAAAATTCTGTTATTTTGGATACTTGAAATTCATGGAACTGCTACCGCTAATTGATTTCGATAAAGTTCAAATTGTCGTAGAAGAACTAAACAAATTTTGCGATCTTGAATACAATACACCGTCTTTTTTCGTGGAATGTAGTAACGACCCTTGCGGTTCCTATGATCTACCCATTGTTATATTTATAGATGAATATTCCATGATCAGTGCATGTTTGGCAACATTCATAGTTGGAATTTTTCAATTTACAAAGCAAACTTATCGTAAAATGTTAATTGTATTTATGTGGGGATCAGTATCAATTAAAGCCATTTGTGACAAATAAACATAACAACCTCTTCCTCATTCGTGAACTATACAATGAAAATTTTTTTCTGACCACGCAGTTCCAGAACACGGATTTTAAATACCAATAAATTCCTGACAAGGCTTAACCGAAGAAGAACTAATGTCGATAAAGGCGTTCATCATGAAGCCAGGTGAAGTGAGTATGATTCGTTTTAAAACTACTAAAAGATACACTCTAAATATTCCCAGGGGTGTACTTACTCGGTTAATATTTAAGAATTTAAACCATTTGAATTTTGATGCATTCAACACAATTTCTGATATTTTGGACGAACATTCACAAATAATATTCACTGTTCGTCTAAGTGACAATGAAGTTGGTCAAATTAACGGATCGTTGGATGTGAATGAAATTAATTATAAAACTTTGCTTGACAAACCCCTAATTTATAAACAATTTTACATTGAATGGACGTTTGAGAATGAAATTGAATTAGTTTACAGGTCAGATCATAAACGAATTGTAATTGTGCCCTCTGAAGAGTCTAGAATTCTTAAAGTTTTTTCAACGAGTTTTATTACTAATGCTAAAACTATTTTGAAACTTGAAAAATAGTAAGCAGATGTTATAATGAAATATGTTTCGACAATTGTTGACAACCTATTTGGTAAATTCGATACACGAAAACTAACCCATATTACGCGGCTACTGCGGTCGAGAGCGCGGGTCACATTGCTATTACACGAATCTACAAACCAAAGGTGTGAAACAGTTTTAAAAATAAAAACGTATTAAAAAACCTGCAATGAAACTTGTGTAACGATAGCTGGAACAAAACAAGCCGCGGTTCAGTTTAACATTTCGCATAAATCTAAACTTAATTTTTTTTTACAATATGCCGCCGTAATCGAAAAACTCAAATTAATATACCCTAATGCCTTTTTTATATCTGAAATTAATTGTGTATGGGTAAGTCAAATAAAAATAATTTTTCTAATTGATTTGTCTAGGTCAGTAAAACCTACAATACCACATAAGGAAATTTACATTACTTCTCGAAAAAAAAGTACAAAAAAAATTACTTTTTTTACTTACACAGTGAGTATATAAGACTGAGACACTCAAACCATTGTTCAAGGTCAGCCATCAAGTGAAGACAATGTGATTGCCCATAATCAATACCTCTTCGATGAACGGGAACTATCACCTGTGAGTTCGGCTGCATATCATGGTCGGATTGAGGATCTTATATTCATGAAGCAAAATGGTGAGGACTTTGGAAGAGTGGATCCTGGCGGGAAATTTCCAATTCAAAGGGCTGCGGATCGTGAAAATATTGAGGTACCTCCTACTTGAAAAAAGTTTAGGTGACTCGACTTTTATGGAAAAAAAACAGGATACTACATTGCGCAGCCCAAGATGGTATAGTAAAAGTTGTACATTTCCTGTTGGAAAATGGGGGGGATATTTTGAATATGGTCCATGATAATATTACTGTATTTCATGAAGCGGTCTATAGTAGAAATACCTGTACGGTTTTGTGTGTTTTAGATTATGCAAAAAGAACAACGGGCACAAAGGAGAAGTTTGAAGCTTTTTTAAAGACTGAGGACTTATATGGTGAAACTGCCATTATGTGGGAGACGTCAGATGAAGTTTGTCAAATTTTGATTACCCATGGGGCAAAATCCTAAAAAAAAAATAGTGTCTTGTGGAAGAAACAGTGGTGTGCTTGTATTTGAGTAGAGAAAATATTTGGCAAATGGTAAAATGTGTTCCACTAACAGATTTGTTTAATTTTATATTTTTGTACATATTTTTTTTTATGTTTTAAATATAATTAAAAAATATTATTGCTAATGGTTCGTGTTAATTTTACTGAAAAAAAAATGCATTACTATTTGTCAATATCATAAATAGTAGTTTTACGTGTATTTGAATGTGGTCTAGGTGTAATTCTCATTTTACTTGTACTTGTAATACTCAGGACTTATATGGTAAATAATAAATTGTGTTCCATTAACAGATTTGTTTTTATTACCTTATTTCCATTACAATTTGTTGATATTTTATGTTATTATAACAATTACAAAATTAAATTGCGAAATTATTTCAATAAGCAATTCTGTCATATTATTAGTAATTTATTTTAACAGGTAATTTATTTTAACAGTTTTTCAAAGATTATAATGAGTGGATCTAGTCTCTTTTAATTTACTACGAGAAAAGTCACCCATTGTTTTGGTTTTGTGTTTAGAGTGTTCATTTATGCTGTGGGTTGTTAGAAGTCAATCTTGGTTTTGAATGTTTCTTCTTTGAATTTGTTTGGCCAGTAGCATGTGATGATTTCCGTTTTGTACTTCCTTGTTGGTGGATATCGGAAGGTGTTTTTTGGGATGGTTGATGGGAGACGACTGATGATCTAAGCCTTTGTGATATCCGAATATATCTGACAGCAACAAAAACTGGTTGTACTCTTTAAGTAAAATGTAATTTTAGTGTTGCAAAAAATCTTTATAAATAAATGTTCGATACTTATGGATATTCATAAAAAAATGAATGTGGAGCGAGGATGGTGGAAGGTGGTCCGGGGAATGCGTCACTTGAAACTGTCACTTCCCCATCACTCGACTCTGTTAACTCTTCTTTATTCTCCAATTGTCTGGAGCTTGAAAGGTCACCACATGATCTATGGGCAAAAAATCCACAGAACTGGTGATTATTTCGTATTGTGTATCCAAATAAACCAAAAAACCCTATATTACATATCCAATGATACCTAAAACCCACCCAAAATATTGTCTATTTCGTATCCAACTTAAGTCCCGAGAAGGCCAAAACAAATGCAAAATTTTCCCTGTGTATCCAACCTGTCTGTAATTACCTGGTTTTTTCCAAAAGTTTCTTTGTGTATCCAGGTGAAAAACGACCTGAATTGAAAGGTGGTGAGTTTGCATATCCAAACCAACAGGTGAAAATTGCCACCATGCCTCATTTGTTTCGATTCCCGTATTCATTTCCCTTTTAACAACATTTCGAAAAACACCTAATTGTTTCCTGTGGGGTACCCAAACTGAAAGCAGAACAATTGATCTCTTTGCCATTTGTTTCCCTGGGCATATCCACATGAAAAAACAACCTGAATTGAAAAGTGGTGGGTTTAAATATACAAACCGACAGGTGGAAGTTGCCACCATGCCTCACTTATTCCGATTCACGTATCCATTTCCCTTTTAAAATTTTTTTCGAAAAACATCTAATTGTTTCCTGTGACATGCCAAACTGAAAACGGAATAATTGATCACTTTACCATTTGTTTCCCTGTGGGTATGCCTGTTCCGAAGTGACTTGTTGCTAAAATTTACCAATTGCGTACCCTACCACGACACATTTACATTTTAAATCCAAAACCAATAACCAGCTAGTAAAATTAGTTGTGTAAATAATAATGAGTTAAAAAAAAAATCAACACATGGAAACTCTAAAGCCTTCACTAGTGTACAGGGAGGGATTATAATTAATGCATTTCATGTATCAATGCCTCGGAATCACGAGTTTGTGCAAGCAAGGATCGTTCGTTTTGTTCGTTTTTATGAAAGCTGTAGAATTTATAGAACCTCCAAGGCTTCCATAAGCTTAACCCATTCCTTTTTTTTTTTTAATATGAAAACCAACTACTGCCATTCTCACTTTAAATTGTTCCAAACAGCTCTTCGTTGTAATTTTAAATAGACATCTCACACCACCAGTCAATCACATTTTAAACTTAAATGAGCCATTGTTATTTTAATGCTTTGTTTGTTCTCATGATCATTCTCTAAACAAAACCAGTTGTGAGATTCCTAGTCAGGTACAAAAAGGTATCAAGAGTTGTGAGACTGCTCTTTCGTGTTGTTATGGAGACTATATATATTGGCAAGGGAGGACCAATTTGGACCTCCCTCTTACTACCAAACACAAGATCAAAGGTCATAAATGGAGGCAAACAGAAGCCATGTCAAACACTTTAAAAATGTTTACTGGAAATTGGTAATATTTTGCCCACTAGTTTCTCGGGGCAGATCCCATTGTGGAGAGTGGCTTGCTTAAAATTTCTGTGATTATATCGTATTGCATATCCAAAAATCATTCATTTACATTTTAAACCCAAAACAAATAACCAGCCCGTAAAATGAGTTGTGTAACTTATAAGGAGTGCAAAAAAAAAATCAAGACATGGAAACTCTAAAGACTTAATTGGCTTACAGTGAGAGATTATAATTAATCCATTTCACATATCAATGCCTCTGCACTCGAGATTTAAGCAAGGATCTTTCGTTTTGTTCGTTTTAATGAACGTTGTGCAACTCTAAGGTTTCCGCAAATGTTTGTTTGTCACGAGGAAGGATGGAAATAGTGCTTTGTAACTCACCTCTCTCTTTGCACTCGTGAGGCTGTTTTGTTTTGTTCGTGTTTTTTTTAAGTTGTAGATTTTATAGACCCTCAAGGGCCTTCACGCTTCTGCACTCGAGATTTAAACAGGCTGGAGATAGGAAAGTGTTTTGTAATGCAAAGGTGTCCACACTCGCGAGGCTAGTTCGTTTTGTTAGTTTTATTAGAAAGTTGTAGATTTTAGAGAACCTCCAGGGCCTTCACGCTTCTGCACTAGAGATTTAAGCAAGCTGGAGAAAGGAAAGTGGTGTGTAACTCACCTCTCTCTTTGCGCTCGCGAGGCTCGTACGTTTTTTTTCCCTTTTTTTTAAGTTGTAGATTTTATAGACCCTCCAGGAGCCTACACACTTCCGCACTCGATATTTAAGTAGGTTGGTGATCCAACATAAAAACAAAGGCTCATTAAAATGCACAGTATTTTTCATTTTGTTCATTCTACTAAAAGTTATGCGATGCTTTGTGAATATTGGCTCGGTGTTGCAACTGCATGTTTGCAAGTTTGCACTCAGCCATCCTAGTTTTACAGATTAAACCAACTACTCATTTAAACTTTAAACTGACACAAATAACTACTCATTGTCATTTAAACATACACTGCACACCACAAGTCAATCACATTTGAATTTTAAATGAGTCATTGTGATTTTTAACTACACCAGTTGTAAAATTTCTAGTCAAGTACACAAAATTTAATATATATTGCAAGGGGGGTATGATTTGGGCCTCCCTTGTGCTACCAAATTGTTGCACAATTAAATAAACAGACATTCACTCTTTAAACTGACATTACACACTGCAAGTCAATCACATTTTACAATAAACAAATCACCCAACTTTAAACTGATACCATAAACAGCAAGACATAAACACTTTAATTTTTTACTAGTGAAAATCGTTTACATATATACCAATGCAAATAACAAATCACATTCATTTGAAACTGATGCAAATAGCAATTCACCCAACTTTAAACTGATGATAATACTCGCCGGTGCTGTGAAAGGAAATTTCGTTTTGATCGTTTTTGATAAATGTTATGCAATCCACACCTTTGTAGTCGCGATTTAAATATGTCGATGATGTCAACAGTAAACGACACAGGCTACACCAGCTTAAAAATAATATACCACTTCTCTGCACTCGTGAGTGTTGTGTAACGCTCTTCCAAGGCCTCCATAAGCTTAACCCTTCCTTTTTTTTTTTTTTTTACCAAATGGACTAAAAAGTAGAAAAAAAATCTTTGGTTGCCTTGTCGACAAGGGGGGGAGGGGGTATATATATTGGAAGCTGGCCGCAGAAAACTATCAATGGATCATCAGTCGATCAACAAAAGGAACTCTTACCAACATTGGCAACATATACACCTTTACTTTATTTTAAGCGAGGTTATTTTATAGCTACGATCGACTAATATAGTGGTTCACGATGGTTTTGCATTTCAGGTCAAATATGTACGAGGACCCACAAGACCCCTTCGTACATGTCCCTCTTAAGCAATTGCATATAATTTTACAATCGAGAATGGAGTGGCTTCTATATAAATGTAGGGCAGCTGTGGAGATGGCAACCAAAACTACAGGATCTCCATCTCCCGCAGTTGTAGAATCTTCTTCGCCCTCGTCTCTCCCTCCTCCTCCCTCTCTATCAACAACCTATACCCCCATGTTCGGAAGAGAATTGGGATGAGGGGTCGTACATGAAATACGAACCAATGTCAAAAATCATGAGTTCAAACGAATTTATTATCAGAAAGCCAAAGTGAGTTATTGTAGAGGCCGATCGTGTCACATAACCCAGGCGGAAAAAAACATCTGTACATAAAATTGAATAATTTTTTGTTTTCAGAAAGAAAAATAATTTCGGCAACTGGGTTCACCGAGATATCGAGGCGAAGAATTTGACCTATGTAACTTAAAATGAAAATATATATATACTTTTCGTTTATCTCTTTATTTTTTGTACAAATGCTAGGTTGCCTTGTGCACTTTAATTTTTTACTGGTAAAACCACCTTTTGTTTGTCCTGATTTTCATTCTCTAAACTAAATCAGTTGTGAGATTCCTAGTTAGGTACAAAAGGTTGAAGCAGGCCATTCAAACACTTTAAACTGAGGCAAATATCAAGTAATTTTAAACTCTACACAAATACCTCCATGTTACTACACATAGCAAGCCATTCACACTTTGATTTTAAATAAGCTATTGTCACAGACACCACACACTAAACAATTCATTCGCACTATAAACTGGGGCAAATAGCAAGCTATTCAAACAATTTAAAACATGAAAACTAAACTAAATAATTTATTTTAATGTTAGTAATTTTTCCCAATAGTTCCACGGGGCCTATCCCATTGCGGAGGAGTGACTTGTTAAAAATGTCCTATTACGTATTCGATCCTAAACCAACTAATTCATTTTAAACTTTAAAAAATTAATTCATTTTAACCTTTAAACAATTAGTAATCACGACTACTGCTATTCTCACTTTAAATTGACACACACAGCAAGCCATTGTCTTTTTAAAAGTTCCTATTACGTATTCGATTCTAAATTCAAACACTTTTAAACTAAACCAACTAATTCATTTTAAACAAGAAAACCAACTACTGCCATTCTCTCTTTAAATTGGCACATGCAGCAAGCCTTTCAAACACTTTAGTAAATAGCTACTCATTTATATTTTTATTTTCACTCATCCTTGCTTGTATCTGAAATAAAAAAATAAAAAAATAAATATATACTTTTGTTTTATCCATTTCTTTTTTGACGACTTGCTTATAAGCTTTGGCATGGACGTCGATGCACCATAGTTGTACTGACTGTATCAAGCTGATATGTCAACCTCTGGTAAGTGCACCGTGTGCTTTTCAGGGAACGAACTTTGTCATGCATGTAATTGGGACGAAATTGAACAAAGTTTTCCTCGTCAACATCACCCAAGAATATTTTGTGATATGCGCAGAAACAAGGAATGTTAATGCCAAAGGAGAGTGATACAGTGATGGGCTGCAAGGCTTGTAGGCCAATGAATGAATTTTTTTTTAAGACGCTCTGGTCTACAGTGAAGAAATAAACCGCACACATCATTGTAGGTTTTCTAATTGAAAACATTTAATTTGAAAGAAAAATTATACTTGGATACGTTAAACGGAACTCGGCGATATGGAACTCTTCCAGGGCGTCTAGTCATCACCCTTTCGCGGCTCGGGATGCGACAACATAACTGAAGATTACCTACTGCTGGATGTAGGCAGTGTACCACAGCTGAAAAATGGACAGCCAGTTAATCTATCCTAGAGTCTCCAACTTCATTAAACATATATACAAATGTGAAAAATTTATTTTGTGTGTGGTTTTTGAATAAATGTTATTTTAATTTTGTGTTTGCGTGTGTGTTAAGTGATTTATTTTTTCTCCATTTATAAAACGTAAGTAGTTTCTTTCTTTTCATATATTTATTGTTCTTGCTTTTTCCTTGGAGAAGGAACAAACACATTAATATTTTTTTCTTCGCTCGTACAAAACTGCAAGCCATTGCAAGTAATTTTCATTTTAACGAAGTATTAACTCGTTTACACTTTAAATTGACTAAAACATAACAAGTCGTTTTATACACAAGCAATTTAACCAACTTTAAACTGACATAAATAGCTACTCATTTTCAGTTTAAACAGATATCACAAACAGTGAGTAATTCATACTTTAATTTTAAATAAGTGACCTAACTTTAAACTGATGCAAATAACAAGCCATTCAACACTTTAAAAATGTTTACTGGAAGTTGGTAATTTTTTGCCATTAGCTTCTCGGGGCCTATCCTATTGCTGAGAGTGACTTGCTAAAAATTTCCTATTTGCATATTCTCACTTTAAGTTGATACACACACAGCAAGCCATTCAAACACTTTAAAACATGAAAACTAAACCAACTAATTCATTTTAAACATAGACCCCAAACTCTGCCAGCCATTCAGCTCTTTAACATTTTAAACATGAAAACCAACTACTGCCATTCTCACTTTAAATTGACACAAACATCTACTCAGGCACACTTTTTCTTACCTTTAGAAAAGAGAACTGCCTTCATCACCGTTGTCTCCTTCGTGACGAGTCTCCTCGTGCATGGATGCGGCATGGATTAGAAAAGAGTGCAGTCGTTGCCCGTATGGGTGGCTCTTTTTCCAAATGTATTCTGCCAAGTAGCCGGCCCACGACTTTTCCCATCTACCAAAACCTCACCGAACACCAACTCCATTCGATGTTTGGTGTGTGTACTCTTAAAGATCCGCCTTGCCTCAGCTTTAGTTTGTTTTGGGTGTAAACTATTCCACTCTTTTCACTACACACAGATTCCTTCCGGTGATTTACTTGCAGGTGGCGATAGCCGTGCATGTCCAAGTTACTGTAACCTCGCCAACAGTCTGAAATTATCGTCGTGCCCGGCACAATCCATTCACGAATACATTTTACTAAAGTCGCGGCATTCCTCTTTTCCACCGGCACCAGGAAGAAATTAGTAAGATCGCCTCTCTCCACACCGCCGAAAACCTACTGGCCATGAACTTTTCGTCCCTTGCGGTTTTTACGCTTACCCAACTTTGATTCGTCTATCTCGACTATTTTGCCAGGCCCGCCGATTCTTTTCCTGTAAGTTAACACCCAGTCTATGCACACTTGGTGTCAGAAATTCGACCAGGCGACGACTGTCTTGCCCGAGCACTGAAGTTCGTTTACTATTGTCTGCTGTCAGGGATACTTGATCAGGCACCACAATAAACACAACTTGATTATCTCGCCTGGCGACAAATTTGAATCTCTCACGAAACTGCCCTGTCTTGCGACACTTTAAAATTACATTTTGTGCCATTCTCCATGCGCTGTCGACACCAGTAAAACAAACCTCGATTGTCCACGAGCTTGGCTTCGCCTTTTCTGCATCGTCTATACTGTATTGACTGTTTAAGGATGTCATGCTCACCGAGGAATATGTTTTTAAGTCCGGTGAGAAATAAATCAATTTCCGAGCGTTCAACATGGTGATTTTACACCTCTCACACACCATTGTACGTTTTCCTAATTGAAAACTTTTAGGTTTTTAAGTAAAACCACACCTGAATATGCTAAACGAAACAATTGACTTGAACTTGGATACGTTGAACGGAATTCGACAGGATACGCAATAGTACACTGACTTGTAAAATAAATAATTTCAATGGATACTCGATACTGCACTCGCGGGTTTCCTATGGTTTTACCACAAGTGTACGCGATACGGAACCATCACCAATTATATTTGTAATGCTTGACATGTTTTCTAAATTTGTGAATAAGCGAGCTACAGCCCAGAGAGTAACTGAAAATATAATGAACAATAATGAATTTCCAGTGATACAGGTGTGGGATAATTTATGTCTGATGTAATGTGTAAAAGTATTAAGGCTTTTATACTAACATAGTAATGTTTACTAGAAATATTACTTTATAAAGGTAAGAAGTATACGTTTTGTCATAAAACAATTCGAAGTGTATTCGACACATTATTTGCAATAATGTCTATCCAGTGAATTCGTGTACCTTTACGATGGCAAGACGCTTTTGAACTTTAGTTTTAATGCAAAGACAACTGTTTTCTCTTCAAAATAAATGTTTTAAAACGTGATGCAAATGACTTCAGGTAATAGTATATAGGAATACTGCGAAACATATCTCAAAATTTGATTGTGACCATGTAACTTATGGGTAATATTGTGTATTTTTTGTGCAGTGTTGTAAGTTGATTATGGGCAATGTTGTGTATTTACTGTGTAGTATTGTAAGTTTAATTTTTATGTGTGGATGTTGTTGGTTCTACCTGGAGGATCGCATTATGGCAGTAATATAAACAGACTATTTTACAAATGTAATTTGCTGTATTAATATTTTGTAACCATTGATTTGTATACCATAATTCAGAATGATTTTGGGTGTTAGTTAATAGACTGATTGTGTGTTAAAAAAAATGTTAAAATAATGGGTAGTTTTCGTTTCCTTAACTTAAAAAAATGGTAGCAGTAAACAAAAAAGGCATTGTTAATAGAAGAAACATTACACAATCCTGGAACTTCTTGGTAAAATAATAACTTACCTCAGAATTGTGCAGGGGTTATGTGATATTGCAGGTCTCTAAGGTCACTTGGTTAATTTTTATTCTTATTTATTTCCCCAAAATTAGCGTTTAGTAATTTAAATGCACTTTTTTATGCAATTTAATATGTAGGATTAAAAAAGGGCGATTTTTCAAATTTAATTTTTGTAAAGGGTAATGTAGGTTATTTTGTACTAATGTAATAATTGGGGTTAAATAATTGTATTTTTCTGCTGTGGTGTTTAGCTTGTTTTGCTGTGCAGGTAGGAAAAAATGTTAGACTGACACCATGGCTTCGGCAGGTATTTAGATCGGCGGTGGCACAATACATCAGTTGAGTGGGTTAGGCCTATCATGAGTTATCACATTCGTCGATGTGGGTGCCCGGCGCCATGATGTGGGCAACATAAATCCTCGGGACACCAGACAGGAAGGTCATGATTGTAATGGCCCAGTAGAAAATTTTAAACACTATGTAAACGGGCGTTGTAATTTAACTTATGTAGGTCGAAGGCCGCACCGGTTATGTTATCTTTCATTTGAGCGTTCAACCTCATAAATTTTAAAAGATAAATTTTCAAGGTCTACACGAGGCAGCATTACGGCTTTCAGCCACAGACTCGGGCCGCAGATCGTACGGCATGCGTGTGCATGACCGGACAAAGAATTTTCTTATTCTGTTTAACAGAATGCAGTAACTTGGTGGTGCAATTTTCGCGACTTAGCAAGTGCCTCGTGACAAAAATTTCTTCGGGAGTCAAAGTGAAGTGTTTCCTGTAATAAATGTGGCCTTAGCAAAACTAAATAAATTATCATTGACAACAACGAAATTCCTGATCTTTGTCACATCAAAATTTATAACTAACATTTAATGACAACCCAGTTAACAGGAAAATATTACAGCATTGTTTAAGTTTGTTTTTCGTCGCAGCTGGTAAAAAGGCTACCAAAGTGGGAATGAAATTTATCGTCACGATCTGGTTTATTTGTACACTGCTGGCCACGAGGCCAGCAATATAACTATTAGTAAAAGATGTAATGCACGCCGAAATGAAAGTAGCCATTGCATGTTCAGCTCTGCATACAATACTTACCACTGCGATTACTGTGATGCTGTGTTTTCCGCTGTGATAACCTGTATATGCATAGTATTAAGTGCGAAATTAATGTTGGTTGTTCATTGGGAAGTGAGGGAAAATATTGCGGCAAGACATTCACTAACAGCTCTAGTGTCAGACAACAGTAAGATAGTTACTCTCTATTCACCTTCGACTACAAGACTTGATAACCATTACGAGGTTGTTACCTACAATGATAGCGTGAATAGACATATAAAAAAGTTCAAAGGCAATACGAACAAACCATATCAGTTAGTCATATAAATCAAACATACAAATCATCTGTACCAAACTCCTATCAGACCCAACCAGGCCAACAGACCAGCAAGATGGACTGGGGATACCAATAAAGAAAACCTGCCATTCATACCATCCGTACAAACTAGCCATACCTTCAAAACATACAAACTGACCATACCAACGAATCAAAAGAACCAATTATATGAGGCAGACATATTATCCAACTATGTCATGAGTTATACAATTGGACCATACGAACCATCCACACATAACAAGCATACAAGGTAGCATACTAGCTGACCATATGGACCAAACATACCATAAAAATTAACAGATCATACTAGTGAGCTACAGGAACCAACCACACCAGACAACTCTGCAAACAAAACATATAAGACAATCATACCAGCCAACAGTACCAGCTATCAATATGAACTAATCATGACAGCCAACCACACCACTGAACCAGCCATACCCAATGTCAATTCAAGCTGACCAGTCTAATGAACACCAAGATCAGCCAGTCATAACAACCGATCAGGCCAACCAGCCAGACCAGCCAACCATAACGACCAAACATACTAGCCAATGACTGACTACACCTAAGACTGACTCCACAATAAACTGGCTTCTGCCGAAACCAACTTTTGCCAAACTTAATAGAATTATAGACAAGACCATCCTGATAAAATAAACACCAATACCATCCATTTATACCAAACAGATGATGAAGACCATTCTCTAAACAAGTAGACTGATATGAATCTCATTACTCAAATATTCGCACAATTCGCAAAAATTTCGCAAAATCTTCGCACAGCTTCGAAAAACATCGAACAACCTTAGCAAATAATCTCACCTACAACTGACCATACTGAAGGAACATACCAGCCTACCAGACCAAATACCAGCAAAACCGACCAACCATATAGACTGTCGACTTGCTACCCATGCCAGATGACTGTACCGGCCATCCAGGCTATACATATAAACAAAACAACCAACCATACCGACCAAAAATAATTGCCAATGACTAACTCTATCAAATACTGGCACATCCCAAGACTAACTCCACCCAAGATTGACTCCACCCAAGGTTGACTCCACCCAAGATTGAATCCACCCAAGATTGACCCCACCCAAGATTGACTCCACCAAGATTGACTCCACCAAGATTGACTCCACCAAGATTGACTCCACCAAGATTGACTACACCAAAAATCTGACTTCAGCTCAAGAGAGACTCCACTTAAAATGGACTCCACCCAAGACCGATTCCACCTAATGCTGGCACATCATAAGACGAACTGCTGCCAAACTGACTGGACAATGACCAAGACTAATCAGCAAGAACAATCATTCATACCAATTACCAATGCCAGCAGACAATGACAAACAATCTAGGTACAAATCGCATAATACGATTCCTATTTCAGTCTATTCGCACAAATTTAGCAAAACTCTGCAAAAACTTCCAAAAATCAAACATCTCACCAACTGCGATAATGCAGCGAGTCGAGCAGTGAGTATCGGAAAAATACGCAAAGCAAGTTTCGAGGCATGTCTAGAACCAATATACAAGCTATATAAGATCCTTCAAAGTATGTCATGAACAATTCTGCACAATGTGATGACAACTACTAACTATTCAACAAAGTATGCCAGGGACCATGTCACGAACCAAAATGCGAGACATGATAAGCATGTCAAAGTATATTGTAAGTCATGTTATGAAGCATAGTGTGTTGGTCAGTCGGCCGATTAGTGAATAACTTCACCACAAAAATCCATAACACCTTATGAGTTATGAAGGAAGCTATACCTCCATCTTCAGCATAGTCTGAGACGAAACTGAGGTCTCATGTTTTTTGTTGGCTGATCGACCCTCATCGCACATTGCTTCATGATGTGGCTCACGACATACCTTGAGACACTTTCGTAGCACACATTTTGGTTCGTAGCATGGTTAATTACTTAATTTTAGGACTGCTTTGTTGCTCTCATCAAGATTCGTTTCATGTACTTTAAGGGATATAATGTGTAGCTCGCACATTGGTTCGCGACATGACTGGCATGTGCTTTGAATAATTTCCAACACTCACAACTCGATTTGCTGCCTGGTTGTGGAAGGTGATATGATTTATGGATTTTTGTAAAGTTTTCCAAATTTTCGTGAAATTTTGCATGAATAGGTTATTCACGAGAGTTGTAAATTCGATTTTTTTCGAGAATGTTTATCATCATCTGTCGGCATTTATGTTTGGTATGGATTGTTGGTCTGGTCTAGTCATGTTAGCAGGAGTTGATCTTGGTTGGTGTGTGTTTTAGGTGGACTCACTCTTAGACAGAGTGGTTTGGGGTGGAAACGGACTCACTTGGAGTCAGTGTTGGGTGGAGCCAGTCTTGGGAGGATCCATTCTTGGGTGGAGTCAGTTCTGGGATGAGTATATCTTGGGTCGAGTCAGTTGGCAAATATGGTTGGTCGGTATGGTTGGCTGATATGGCCCTTTGGTAGGGTCTGGTGTGTGAGATATTTTCCGAAGTTTTTACAAACATTTTTGTAGTTTATCGTGAAGACTTGCAAATTTTTTATGCATAGTGGTCAACCATGTTTTTTGTATTAGGCGACATGTTTCGAGATTGATCATCATCGTTAGTTAGTATAGATGGTTGGCATGGTGGGGTGGTCTTCTTTGTTGGTCTTCTACATTGATCTAGTCAGTTTGGCAGGAGTTTGTCTCAGCAGCAGCCAGTCTTGGTTGGAGTTAGTCTTAGGTGGAGTTAGTCATAGGTATAGTTAGTCATAGGTGGTGTCAGTCTTGGGTAGTCAACCTTGGGTGGAGTCAATCTTGAGAGGAGCTGGACTTGGGTGGAGTTAATTTTGGGTGGAGTCAGTCATGCATATAGTCAGTGATTATCTAGTTTGGTTGAGATAGTATTATTAGCTGGGCTGGCTTGTTGACCTGGTGGGCTGATATGTTCCTTGGTATAATCCGCCTCTGATGGTCAGTCTGTATGACTTGTTGGCTGGTTGGCATTATCGGTTGTTATGGATGGCTGATCTTGATGGTCGTTAGACTCGTCAGCTAGAAAGATGTTTGGTATGGCTTGTTCATATGTTTTGTTGGTGTGGTTGTCTGGCATTGTTGGCTTGTATTTTTAGCTGGTGTTGGCTTGTGTGGTTGGCCTGTATGGTAGGCTTGCCTCGTAGCCTTTTATGGTTGGTTCTTTTGGCTCACTAGTATGAGTGGTTCATGTGGTTGTTTGGTATGGTTGGTTATTGTGGTCGACTGGTATGATTGGCTTGTATGATTGGTCTGCAAGGATGGTTCTTATTGTCCATTTTAATGGCTGAAGGCATGGTCGGTTTGTATTGCTGGTAGCATGGTCAGGTTTGATGGCTGTCTATTATTGTCGGTTTTTCTGATTCATTGGAATGGTATTTTTGTATGTTTGCCTGGTTTGATTGACTCGTATGGATGGTATGTACAGTGGGTCTTGCCCTTTAGTATCCCCAGTTTTATGGGCTCAATAAGCAATGTTTAATTGGCACAGGGAATTAGAGGAACCATCTAATCATTCGCTTGATTATCGTCATATCAGGGAGTGACTGTGCTATGCCATCTATACAAGAATCGATCCACAGGATCACACACATCAAAAATGTTGACTTAATTGAGAATGTAGTTTTCTCGATTTTTATGGCTTTTATAATTCCAGGTCACTGGCATGAAGGTTACCCACACACAACATGGCAGTTGTGATTTTAATGTTTCTCGTTTTTTTAATTTATTAGATTTGTCTTGTTCAAGAGCACTGGGATAAAGGTCAAGTTTGTCCACTACCAGTGTTGTGGTAGGGATCAGGTTATGCAATTTGTTCCTTGATTTTTACTTTTTTCCATTTTTTTAAGATTTTTTCCGATTTTTTGAGTTGAATTCACTGGAGCCAAGTTCAAGTTCTCCTACAGACAACATGGTGGTTGGAGACTGTGATGTAATTGTTTCCACGATTTGTAGAATTATTTCAGTTATTTCTGCAATTTTTCTCATTTTTCATGTTTAATGTCACTGAGGTCAAGGTCAGGGTTACCCACATCCAACATAGTGGTTATTAATAAGATTTGTTCCTAGATTTTTCAAGTTTTTTAGAATTTTTTTGACTTTTCGAGTTTAGTGTCATTGGGATTAAGGTCATGGTTATAACATTTAAAATGGCTGCCAAAGTAAGTAATTTAAACAAACATGACTGCTGGCCCACCTGATCAGACTATGATAACTAAATGGCTGATTCCCTAAGGAGCCTCGAATCTGCATTTGCTGCTTTGAATACTAATTGGCTCATTCGCCAAGGAGCATTGAATTATCTTGTTACTCTGAGGACATTTTGGCTCTCGAATCGAGTAGTTTCGAATCTGCTTTGGTAATTTGAGGACTCGGTCGGGACTTTTTTTGGTTTTTGTTGGATATTTTTTGGGGAAATAATGCGATTTTGGTGCAAAATCATATATTTTTAAAGTGATTTTTGAGGTCCAATAGGTTATTTCGTCTGTAATGTGGCCGCCCCAGGCTTTCGACTGTGACATCGGCTGATGCCAACCACGTTCGCGGATGGCTTCGAGATCCGATATCCCGGTACCCTGTGCCAGAAGTATCCAAAACGCACTACTTTTTTATCCTTTATTTTATTGGTGTCTTTAAATTTTATTCAATTTAAAATTCCATTAGCTATATAATGTAATAAGTTTTGGTTCATAGATAATTGTTAATATTGCGTTCGGTTTTTATTTTGGGTTTTAATTTAAGTTAAATGATTATTTTATCTGAAATGGTTTAAATTGAGCATTATTAGGTTTATTACAAATCATTCGCTGGCGTGTGTTGTGTTATAACCGAGACATATTTATCCAAAATATGTTGTTGTAGTTTTTTGTTTTCTATATGGCAGTGAAATTGGGGAAGTTATTCTCTCATCTTTCTACTTGTGTTAAACTATTAAAATATTAAAGTAATTTTGTAAATGCTCTTATGATATATTTGCGTGGTATTTTAGGCATTTCAATGTAGTAATGTCTGATTTTTAGGGAAATGAAGTAAAGGTATGAGTTTTTAAGATGTTAAACCTTGTTCTTCATAGCAGCAAGGTAGTTATTATAAATTAATGTGTACAGCGAATTTCGCTAGCTCTGTAAAAGACACAGGTTATGTAACAAAAAGCGAAAACTTTCTCGCTTATGACAAATCGAATGTTTGACAGATTCGTTAAAAATTGGAAGAATCGATCATGGGTCTCGAGTGGCTTCAGAGCTTCAGAAATATGCTGGCAATTATTAAAAATGCGTGGCCTGAAAAAAATAAGACTGCACCCAGAAACGAAGATAAAAATTAAGGTATTGGATTTCTGGACAGAAATTTTCTCGTAAATATGACACCATCACAGGAGACACACCGAATGTTTGCTTTTCCTGCAGTGATGAGTGTTCAGAATTGCATGTATTGCAGGAGGCATCCACTTTTGAGCATGATTTCGTGCGAGAAAATGTACGTCCAATTTCCAAGATCAGAATCTGTAAATAAAACCTAGTATGAGTGACATTATATTCATTGAAGCAAAGTATATGAGGCAAAGTATCATCTTATAAAACTGTTTAGGAGGGATGGGGCTGCGAGATGTCACGAACACTGGCGAAGGAAAAACAAATCCTTCGTGTGTTGTATTCGCAGAGTTGATAAACTTATTCAGACTAGTTAAGAAGATGAGGAGAACACAGCTAAATTTCTCCGTTTGAAAAATTTGAAGAATTTAGATAAGAAAAGGATTAATCAACTGAGTGGGACTCCCTACCAACAGAAGTACATCCCTCGGACGTCAGTATGATGGGGGAACTGTTGTTTCTGGGATGACCTGAGGATGTACAGTTTAAGTATTTTTATATAGGAAATTTACAGCCCAAAGTACTACCCATGGATGTCCCTGGGATGAGGAGCACACCCATCTCTGGGACATCACTAGGAGCTCTTATTGATGTGAACCATCTTAATCCACAGGACGTCCTCAGGAGCTCCCTAGGATGTCTGTTACACTCATTTGTAGGGTGTCCCTAGAAGTTCCTATAGATGTGGATTATGTTCATACACAGGACGTCCCAAGGAACTCCCTGGGGTGTTAATTGCACTCATCTATATGAAGAATAGGTTGTTGCTGCATATTTACACCTTCAATTTATGACCTCAGTGGATATAAGCTTTATTCAAATTATGAGGTTCCAGAGATTCTGTAAAAAGAAATACCTTTCTGACATAACTGAATTTCATCACAATCTATATAAAAAATTTTTATTTTTGGTAACTTAATTTTTAGTTCACCTGGAGTTTTGGTATTATTCAATGTAATATTATGTATTTTGGCATCATTAAATTTTATTTGCTCTTCATAATATTATTTTCCCAAACAATTAGTTGTGCTTGTAACAAACTGTGTTTACCATAATGATTTATTAAATGAAAAGACTGATTATTATGAGTGTTACACGGAGGCTGTCACATTACTGCACAGCAAAATATAAAAACCGTGTATAGCTTTTACTAATTTATACGTCCATGGCTACACAATAGCAGAACACTAGATTAATTAAAAGCATTTTAATCTAAACGCACAAAATCAATTAAGTGGCATTTTACCAATACGAAATTTAACTTCAAGTAATAAAATGAAAATGACTTTGACCTCGGAAAATCTGAATATTTTTATGTCCTATTAATATTTACGATAATTTAGGGCAACACTTTAATATTATGGCACAACTAGGTCATTTTGTTTTCCCAGGCTTCACAATGACAACATTTGTAATTTGCAGTAGATGCCCATTGCATACAGTACACAATTTATTTACACATTAATGGTAATACTAATAGCTCATTTTACCAATACATTCAAATGTATTGTCCATTTACCTCTGGACGAAGTGCTACATAGCCCATTTCACTGTTTCAATAACTTAAAAGTAACCTTTACATACTAACATAGCCCATAAAAATAGAGGCCCAAAATGAGGCACTTACATTCCTTGAGAGCCTACTTGACTACCTATAAATAAGGGAAATGTATAATGTACTGTTTTGCGATTCAAAATTCCATACAAATGGAGTATTAATTACAAAAATTTTTTTTATAAAAGTCAAGTTGCTCTCCAAAATATGGAGTCTNCCTATAAATAAGGGAAATGTATAATGTACTGTTTTGCGATTCAAAATTCCATACAAATGGAGTATTAATTACAAAAAAATTTTTTATAAAAGTCAAGTTGCTCTCCAAAATATGGAGTCTATATATATATATTCACAGGTAAGCTGCTGTTTGAATGTAATTAAACAATAGTTTTGAAACTACAGCCTAAGATACTACTCACAGTATGTAAACATAAAACAATTATATCAGTAATATAAAGATAAGCAAGTTAAACAATGTAATATTTTAGGCCTACTTTTATTACAATAACGAAATTATAGTTTACCCTTAGCACGCCATTATAGTNTTCGCTTGCATAGCATATTATTTTGTGTGAAATTCTCAAGATTAAAAACTTTACGCTTGTGGAATATCCATAAATATTATATACATTACTTTTATAATGGGTACGTGCATGTACGAACACATGTACACACACACAGTGGAATGTAAACATTGCATGTAAACATTACCATGTGACTGCCACATGGCAATGTTTGTTTACTTTTGGCGGAAAGATACAAAATGGGCTTGAAAGTAGATCTTTAGCAGGGCTTCAAGAAAGTCTCTTCCAGTCGTGAACTGACTATATATATATTCACAGGTAAGCTGCTGTTTGAATGTAATTAAACAATAGTTTTGAAACTACAGCCTAAGATACTACTCACAGTATGTAAACATAAAACAATTATATCAGTAATATAAAGATAAGCAAGTAAAACAATGTAATATTTTAGGCCTACTTTTATTACAATAACGAAATTATAGTTTACCCTTAGCACGCCATTATAGTNTAAACAATGTAATATTTTAGGCCTACTTTTATTACAATAACGAAATTATAGTTTACCCTTAGCACGCCATTATAGTAAAATGCTTGGCAAAATGACATTAAATATGCGAGGCATATTAATATTGTGGTGAGAATGAGCTGCACACCAAGAATTAATTAAAGTTAGCACAAAAAACTAATATCAAGTTAACACAAATTTGCTGCAATAATAAGTTTACGTGCATTGTAGCAGGAACCTATGACCGCAATTACTATGAAATAGCCTTTGTAATGGCATATGTATATTTCCCATAGTATTTCAAATTAAAATTCTTTAATTATATCTAAAGAAACAATTATTTAGTTTTCATGTCCAATTGGCTCATTCGGTGAAGTAACCAGTTTCCGACTTCCAACCTGAAAGAATTACTACTGGCTTTCTGAAGTAGCACTTAATGAAGTGAATAATGTACTGGTGAAATGTTAAATGTCATTATATATTATTTCAGGTAAAAAATTATTTTCGATTTGATAATATAATGCAAGTCCCTCCTGGAAGTCATATCATTCAATAAATGTTCAATATGAAGTAAGTTCAGTGTAAAGTACAAAACAAAAAAAGGCTATATTCATGTACTTTACACAAAGGTTTTTACTGTATTTCTTATGTGAAAGTATTAAAGAACATAAACTCAAGCATCCCTTAGATAAGGATTGGTTAAACAATTGTTTATGTCATGTTGGTGAAATTGGCAGTAAATATAATATTAAGTTTGCGTTCATGAAAAGCCACTGATATATTACAGAACTCATTCCTAGAGACACAATTTGTATTGACCTTCATACTAACTGCATGCAGTTTGTACCCTCTTAATCGCAGTACTTCAGATCAATTTCCACTGAAAATTAAAACATGTGGAAAGAGGGAAGGTTGAAAATGTAATAAACACACATTTCACTGAGCTAAATTGACAATTAATTAAACATTTTAGTGCACGGTGGATCTTACAATGCTTATGATTGTACAGTTTTTATGTTGCATACAAATTTACACAACATTAAACGTAACAGATTGTACATATTTTCTTCACGTTTATAGTATAGCCGAATTTCAGAACGCATGTAGTTGACATGATAGATTGTAGGTTGGCTCTGCAGCCTATGCGAATAGCAAATATTATTGTTTTCTGATGGTTTAACTTCCATGCGCCTGTGCTGTGTGTGTGGTTGTGCGAATGAAGCCCCAGGCAGCTGTATCGGAAATACTTTGTGTACCTAATGTGTGTATTTCCAATGTAAATCAAATTAACTTAAAAAACATTGTAAACTAAGCATGCAGAAAATACACTAAACTTGAGTTAACACATTAACTTCAATTAAAACCGCATCATATTTCATTAGGTGAGAATTTAAGCAATAATAACATTAGGAAGTACGAAAATAACCAATAACTTACTTGTAAGTCTCAAAAACAATTACGATTCAGTACATAAATATTAGATTAGCACACGCACTCTTCCAATCACAATGAAAAAAGGACAATTGAGGCTGGAAACGAACAAGCGATAATGTCTTTATGAAAATTTGCTAACGATATAAGGAGAAATTCCACTACATAAAGCAATGCAAATATTAATTATTTAAACAATAATACAAAAAACATTAATATATTAGGATATCGTTGGGATATAATTCAATTTCCCATATCGTAATTTCGTCTCACAGAAATCCCCCTGGGACGAGTATTGAGGCATGTACTTTTTCAAGAGTGTAAATAAAATATCCCAAGTTCGTTCACAGAGGAGCTCCCTGGGACAAGCAAGCAGCCATGTACTTTTCAAGAAGTGTAATGGGATGCCCGAGGGAGCTCCTTAGAAGGTCTATCTTAGGATATCCCATGTTTGTCCGAAGAGGAGCTCCCTAGGACGAGTACACAGCTATATCATTTTCATGGAGTATAATGGGATGATCTAGGGACATCCTTTTTAGGATATTATGGGATCATCCTAAATCAACATCCACATGATATCCTAAGGATGTTATAGCCGCGAAAATCCTCAATGGATGTACGTAGGCCATCCTGAGGACTTGGGGTGCTCGTTGGTCTCATTATTCACGCTTGCAACTCGTTTGAAAGAAAACAATTCTCTCATACTTCCCATATCTCATTGCAAATTTAGAAGATCGCAGTGTTCTATTAGTTTCTGCTAAAAATGTGGGACCATTTCTGCATCAATCATGTATGTTAGATACCGAAAGTGATACAACACTTTTATATCGAGTGGCAAATATTGCAAGAAGTGATTCTTTTCGAAAAATTAAATTTTTGTTCGAAGGCAATTGTCAGAAAAATACCATGATATATCCATATCCGGCTCTCTCATAGCTTTTGTGACTATGATTTTTAATGTTTTGAACAGTCAACCCAGTTCAACAGCATCTCTCTTAATATCATGGAATATATAATCGCCCCAGTTCGTCCGGTACAAGCAGATATTATAAAGACCAAGAGAAACTACTTCCATAGTATGTAGGCACCTTTGTACATTAAAGAACTAGATCCGAGGATGTAGTTGAAATGCTATGCAGTTTTAAATTGTTGGTAATTTACGAATGAGTAATTTCGCTATGCAACACTTTCAAAATATATGTCTCATATGCTGCATTCTTTGGAGCCAGGCATATTTACTACTTCTGCAGTGCACAACACAGACCACAAGAATTCCGCCACTAGCGCACATAATTATTTTCGTGGAACAGGGATATCTTTGTTTCAGCATGTAAATACTAACTTCAGTTCTTCTACGTCTTATAGGGGAGAATTCGACAGAACGGTGTGGTCGGACAGAAAGGGGTACTTACATGTAAAACCATGCTGGCTGCTGCTATCATGCGGCAAACTGTTGAACTATGTACCCAACTGTTAACACGAACATTTATATAGGTAGCGGGCGATACATAAGAATTGACCTACTGACTGTGAGCCAGAATGTATGCCAGTATACTGTTCGAGTGTTCAAGTTTAATTTTGTATATTTTAAAACCTTCGTAATTGATTGCTTGCAAGAAGAAACGTAAATATGTAAGTAGCTATCATTAATACATGCACATTTAAGTGTACATTTGCGAAGACAACAGACCGATTGGTAGTAATTGAAATATTTTGTAAAATCTTAAATCTCCCAATTTGTCGTAGTTGGATAAAATAGTGTAGTAAAGGGTTTTGTAAAACAGGGTGGGGTACCCAGTTTTATACTGCAATTTAAACATTTATGGCTTGTTGCTTTCTGATGTTTTAATATTGAATCATGCCACCTAAATATGAAAGACTATCATGTGGTATTATTGTGCTTCCCACTACATTGCGCCCACCGGATGCAACCACTCAATGTTGCGCTAATGGCAGCCCTAAGCACTTGTTATAAACAGGATGTCACTAAGTGGTAACGGCATCACCCTGGACGTCCTGTAACTATTTACCTGGTAGCCGAGCTCTTTGGAACAGCCTTTAAAGGTTTTCAAGTATGTAGACAGCCACCAATGGTTTAAAAAATACTAGGATATATCCTTTGAATCGCAACATCTTTCCTAATCATGCATTTGCACCATCTCAAGCAACAGAAACAGCTGTATGCCTCCAATATGATGGTTCGTACCAAGATCCTCTCCCAGCAAACTCATCTGCTTCCATAATTGTCCCATAGCCTGTTGCTCAATACAAACAATACAATCAAAATGTTTCAAGTTCAGAAGAGGATGATCCAGATGTTGCATGCTTATTTTGTGATGATTTATATTCCAATTCCGCACCAAATGATACATGGCCAATGTATCTAGCCTGTATAAATTGGGCTCACAATTTATTTGTGACAAGTGCAAGTGAACATTTATAACTTAATATGTAGGCTTACTGTAATTTTTATAGTTGCTGCAATTATTCAATATTAAAATGTGGCCTCGCTTTGCTTCGCTTCGCTTCATTTAGACTGAATGCCATACTATGTAAATTAAGAAAATCGCTTTTTCCTTCAGTTTTATTGTTTCATTTTTGCTTTGTGGTTGTGGATTCTAAATTTTTAAAAAGTTTGAAGGAAGTTTTTATTTTATTTAATCAAGGTAGGTTTTTTAAATTTGATTGCTGATATTACATGAAAATTATTTATTTACCTGATGTTTTCTGGCCACAGTACCGAGCAAGGTAGTGCAGTGGTAAACCACTCCACTTGTATTCTGGAGGACCCGTGTTCGATTCCTTTTGATTTCAGTTACCAGGGGCTTCTAAAATCACTCCATGCGAATGATGGAAAGTTTCCTTAATGCAAGTCCCTGCCAATTTCTCATTTTTTTTTCCAAATAAATAGCGTTCCCTTACCATGACCATGCTCTGTTCATGGGTACTTAAAAGCTACCAAATCAAAAATTTAATAATTTATTTGCAGAGTTCGTGATAACGCAACACCAACAGGCAATCACGAGCGAGCAATGCGACATTGTTAACATTATAATTTCTCCTACTAACACACTTCAGTGGAAGTGGTGGATGTTGAACTATGGCATGTAAATGGTGGTGGGGATGTTGGGACTGACTAAATTGTCAATGGAATATAGTGGCAGGAGGGAGCCAAGCTATAGTGAATAAATGGAGTTGACTGAGTTGATTGGAGTGAAAGATGGAGTTTTAGTGGCATTGGAGGTAGTGGGGGAGGGCGACTCAAACCCTAGCTAGTGATCAGTCGATTTATGGAAACTGATTGGTGGGGGTGGATCATAACTGATTAATCATCCGAAAAATATAGTTTAAATTTAGTAGAGTAGATTAGCTAGAGTGATGTGAAGAGTGTGAGAGTTAGATGTTGATGAGAAATGTGTGATGTGTTGGTGGTCGAGCAGTGAGAGGTTATAGTGAAGGGGTGATGAGGTGGAAAGTCGTGTGTGTGTTTGTGAAACTGTTACATGCTGAAAGGTACAGCTATGGCGAGTAAATTTAAGGGGGATGGATAGTCAGGTTGGGGGTTGTTGGTATAGGTTTTTGGTGATGGGGTCGATCTATGGCTAGTAAAACATGAAGGGTGTGGAGAATCAGGTAGTGAGATAGTGCTATGTTTGGAGAAGGAGAGGAGGGGGAATGTGTATTATGGAAAGCTAATAACTCACTTTGGGAGTGTCAGTAGGTTTATCGACTATATTGTCAAATTTAATTGACACGGGGGTCGAGGGGAATTCAACTAATCAGTCACCTGCTGATCGTTGTATCAGGGAGTAGCGGTACTCCACCACATTTGCAAGAATCGAATACCTACTATCACACTGAATTAAACATTGTTTTTAGCATCAATTATGTAGTTTTTCCTCGATTTTGAAATATTTTCTCTCGATTTTTTAAGTTAAAGATTACTAGTGCCCAGGTCAAGGTCCCCCACATACATCATAGTGGTCTTGGTCAGAAATATGATTTTTGTCCTTTTATTTTATATTTTTTCGACTTTTTACAAATTTTTTAGTTTTTTTCGGGTTAAAGGTTACTGTGATCATGTCCCGGGACACCTACCACCAACATGGCGGCTGGAGTTAATAACATAATTTTTATTTTCTTTCAAGATTTTTTAAATTATTTTGCGATTTTTTAAGTTTAAGGTCACTGGGATGAAGGTCACTCACATACAACAAGGCGGTCGAAGACATTAACATAATTTTTTCCAAAAACTTAATTTTTTCATTGTAGACTTTAATGCCATTTCGTTTAAGGTGACAGTCACCCACATCCAAAATGATGGTTAGGGGTCAGTATTGTAAACAGACATGGGTGGCATAGCTCCTGAACTACTGGGCCTGGCTCTGACATTAAGTACGCGTTTCTGCTACATGGACTATAATCGAAGAGCCTCGAATTATCTTTATCGATTAAGGATTTGCATATCAAGATTTTAAAATTTTTTCAAATTTTTGCTAAAAGAGCAATTTTGGGGCTAAACTATCAATTTATAGATTGATTTTTGGTAAAACAAGTTATTTTTCGATAATATATCCGTCCCAGGTCAACGACCGTGACCCCGGCTCTGACGTTAACCACGATGGCAGGCGAATGCGGAATACTATACCACGATTCCCTTGTCCTCGAAGGAACATATCCCTACTACTAAAGCAATTACATATATAAGTGCTGGTGCAAAGTATGTGGACAATACATTTGTCGTTAGGAGCTATGTTGTAGAGAAAATTCTAGTTCTCCTGGAACACCTTAGCACCTTACACATTTGCATTATCTTCACGATAAAATTAGAATAATTGGGCAGCTACAATTTTTTGATGTCCTAGTAAACAAGGATCCAGATAGCCGGCTAGGACACAAGTGTCTACCGCAAACCAACCGACACTGATAGATACTTACCTCAATTCTAATTACAGCCATCTACAACTCAAAATGAGAACTGTCATCTACACGTTGGTCAACAAGGCAAGAAAAATCAGTGCAAAGTTCAGACTTTGAGAAGAGTTGAACCATTTTACCATAAGTTCTTTAAGCCAATGGATACAAGAAGAAAGATATACAGCGAGTGATTAGCAAACTGTCAACTACAGAGAATACATCAAAACAAGAAAAAATGGAATAACTTGGCTATTATACAATTTTATTTATATAAGGCCAGAATTACAAAAACATGAAATCCAAACAATACAAAACTTTACTGGAAGCTAGAAATTATTCTACATTCTCTGAAAGACAGGACTTCTGCCAATCATCTGAAGGTGTCTACAAAACACTACGTTACTGTGTTTTAGTTTATGTAGGACAGATTGATGGAAGAACCATTACAAAGGATCAAGAAAAATATTATGATTACAAACAGTAAAATCATATAGTGGCAATAGCAGTGGATTCGTACTCTTAGGAATAATGGAATATAGTTTAATCAGTTAGAATCCATAGCCATCATCTGTAAATATACGATAAATACAGTACCAACAATAAAAATCATGAAACACTACTTAAATATCATATAGATGACGGCTAAAGTCTAAACAAAACCTGGGAACCTCTTTCCCACTAAACACCTGCCAAACCACAATCATGACTGGCGATGACACCAGACAATCAGCAGTGGTAGAACCATTTAATAGGTTTCACATATCTCGTTTATCACACGGACAGTCAACCACAGGCAAGATATTCTTAGGTTTACCATGTAAACACCTTATTCTGCGGCGATCACAATGCCTACTACAATATATAGCGGAGTTTCGTTTCATGAACGCAGCAAGATGGGTTTCTAGTGAGGAATCCAAGATAATGTCAGTCTGGCAGTCGCCACGCAAGCCACGAATAGTCGAATAGCGTGTCTTATTTACTGCTTAGAAGCAAGCCTTCCAATATGTAAGTTATAAAATTATTTTACCACTAAACGAAAACCTTTCTTATTAATACGAATACTCACATACGCCATCCCTTGCAATATGTTCTGAATGCACCACTGAATACCGTAATCCTAATGCCAATTAATTTCTTTTTTTATATTTACATCAAGCTAATGTGCATGTGTGTGGAAATTTTTTTTAAGTTTCCCCAGACTACAGCTTCTCGGTACAGAATTATGCGTTTTTGTATCACACGAATCACTGGTACAATATAATAGTATTCACTGGTTGGGAAATATTTGACAAAAAATTCCCGTTTTAATTTTTTTTAAGAAGTTACTATCTATTTATAGACATTTTATTTGAGATATATGCAATCTATATGTTTAATTATGGCAAAACTTCAAAATATATTTATAATGTCTAAAATCGGATAAATGTGGATTCTGAGAGTATTATATTTAATTTAGACTATACATTTATTTATATATAAGCACTAAGGCGACAAAAGTCATGGGATACCTCTTAATATCGTATCGGACCTCCTTTTTCCCGGTTAAGTGCAGCAACTCGACGTGGCATGGACTGAACAAATCGTTGGAAGTCCCCGGCAGAAATTTTGAGCCATGCTGCCTGTATAGACGTCCATAATTGCGAAAGTGTTGCCGGTGCAGGAGTTTGCGCACGAACTGACTTCTCGATTATGTCCCATAAATGTTCGATGGGATTCATGTCGGGTGATCTTCGTGGCCAAATCTTCCGCTGAAATTGTCCAGAATGCTCTTCAAACCAATCGCGAACAGTTGTGGCCCGGTGACATGGCGCATTGTCATATATAAAAATTCCATCGTTGTTTGGGTACATGAAGTCCATGAATGGCTGCAAATGGTCTCCAAGTAGCTGAACATAACCCTTTCCAGTCAATTATCGGTTGAGTTGGACCAGAGGACCCAGTCCATTCCATATAAAAACAGCCCACACCATTATGGAGCCACCACCAGTTTGCACAGTTCCTTGTTGACAACTTGGGTCCATGGATTCGTGGGGTCTGCGCCACACTCGAACCCTACCATCAGCTCTTACCAACTGAAATTTGGACTCATCTGACCAAGTCACGGTTTTCCAGTCGTCAAGGGTCCAACCGATATGGTCACAAGCACAGGAGAGGCGCTGCAGGCGATGTCGTGCTGTTAGTAAAGGCAATCGAGTCGGTCTTCTGCTGGCATAGCCCAGTACAGCCAAAGTTTGCCACGTTGTCTTAACGGACACGTCCGTCGTACGTCCCACGTTGATTCCTGCGGTTACTTCACGCAGTGTTGCTTTTCTGTTAACACTGACCATTTTGCGCACACGTCGTTGGTCTCGGTCATTAAGCGCAGGCGGTCGGCCACTGCGTTGTCCATGGTGGGAGGTTATGCCTGAAATTAGGTATTCTCGGCACACACTTGACACTGTGGATCTTGGAATTGTGAATTCCCTAACCGTTTCCAAAATGGAATGTCCCACGCTCCAACTACCATTCCGCGTTCAAAGTCTGTTAATTCCCGTCGTGTGGCCATAATCATGTCAGAAACCTTTTCACATGAATCACTTGACTACAAATGAAAGCCCAACCAATGCACTGCCCATTTATACATTCTGTACGCGATACTACTGCCATCTGTATATTTGCATATTGCTATCCCATGACTTTTTTCACATCAGTGTATATACCTTTACACATACACGATTTTTCTCGTGGCGTATTCTCCTGTAATATCATAATCGCCTCTAGTAAAAAATATTTTTTTAAATTGTGTGAAACAAGAAGCTACTGATAACTAATAAGCCTACTCTCCTCTCCATAGGTGAAAATAAATTTTAATGAATTTCTTAATAGCTTAGATTGATAGGTAGGACTTGATATCTCATTGACAGCAATATCATTAGAGATGAAACCAGAAACATGTGATCAATACCAAGACAATTTAAATACACGAGAGTCTTATCAGGTATTCAAAATCAGAAAAACATGTAAAATTAAGCTAGCGTGAATTTAAGTGCATTATTAATATTTTTAACGAAATATTAGATGATAACTATTTTGATAATAGGTGTCTGAGCCACTAAAAACTCATACATTGACATGGTCTAGCATAACGAGAAATTTGGGTGACGAATTTGTTGGAAATCGCTTGAGTCATCTCCAAGATATGGAATAAAAACTTAATTTTTTTAAACCAGGGATATCTAATAAAACTGCATAAAAAAGAGTTTCTGAATACGATGTTTCTAATAGATACCATCAACATGAAAAGTTTGATTGAAATTGGTATATGGTTAAATATATATATATATATATCATATCTAAATATTTATTTGGCCACGATATAGAAAATCAATATCTGGTCCTATTTAAATCATGTCACTTTCCATAGCCTTCTAAAGTTGANTCATATCTAAATATGTATTTGGCCACGATATAGAAAATCAATATCTGGTCCTATTTAAATCATGTCACTTTCCATAGCCTTCTAAAGTTGAGCAAAATTTGGTGTAAATTAGTTAAATTTTATTGGAAATATGGCACCTGACATTAGTTAACAAAATACTGGCAAAAGATAATCTCTGTATGCATAAATGATGTTTCTAAATAATAATGTTTTCATATAAAATTTGGTTTTCTTTTGTTAAAAAGTTTCACATAAATAACAAATTAATGTTAATTATTTATACAAACTCTATTGATACATTCCTGCTATACATAACACATATTAATTAACATGCCCTACTGTAGCAATACTTGCGTGAAATTTTTGAATGAATCGGTTAATTGGTCCTAGAGATTTGGCATAAAACCTGCATTGTTCATGTGGAGATTTCATAACTGGAGGACAAAAAGTTTATATATTATTACATTAGATGATTGTCATAAATACAATATACAAAGTTAAATGCAAAGCTTTTACATAGCTTCGTAGATATAGCACACTATGGTAAAATTTTTGTATACTTTATATTCGGAAAATAAGAGACTTACATAATTAAACCACATAAACTAACATGGCCTACCGCAGTACACCTTCTTCCCAAATTTGAAAGAAATCTGTTGATTGTTTACCAAGATACAATATAAAAATTTTATTTTTTAATGTTGGGCTATCATAAAAAATGACGGATCATAAACAATATACACTTCTGAATTCATTTCTTGCCACTTGTTTTGTCAGCTTTCAAAATTTGGTTTAAATCGGTTGAATGGTTTCCGAGACGTGACATTACACTAAATTTTACATGGCCACCATTTTGAAAGAAAGCGCCCAGTGTCATTAAAAACTATAAAAGTTAGGTGTCCTTACTTAGTACTATATGTGTACGGAGTGTGGTGAAATTCGGTTAACACGTTCAAAAATTAGAAAGGGGGACACACACGCAGCCACACACAAAACACACATACCTACACACACACATACCTACACACACACATACATACACACACATACACACACAGACACATAGGCAGGAAAGTGATCTCATAAGCCTTTCTTTCCTTCGGAAAGTAGGCTAAAAAGTAATTTTTAATATATTGTATTCCATGACATTAAAACAATTAGGGCGTTGTAACATGCAAACAACATTATGGTGCTCTGCATAGCGGCCCTGAGACTTCTTTCGCACCCGTACCTACATGATGAAATATCGTTCTTTTATCATGACCAATTATAGTCACATTTAATATCTTCATAGTATCGAGAGAGATGAGGGCGGGGGTCTTAAGGTTTGAGAAAGGAAAGAACGGAGAAGTCTATATATGTCACTAGTAGCGGGATGTGGTAATAACTGCGAGGTTCTTGATGGCTGACAGAATGTGGGTAGCTGTATTCTGTACAATTGGATGTTTCAAGTATGCAATTTGCATGCGCTGGGAGTTGAACCAAAGACAGTTATCGTAAGTAAAATATTTGTGAAATATTTCTAGTGAATATTAATAATTAACTTTTCTATTATATGCCGTAATATGTAATTAAAGAAAATTATTTCGACTAAATTTAATGAAGCACTCATACATATTGCAATAGAAAATCTAAATATTCTAAATAATTTATTGAGCTGTTTACAAATGATTTTGGAATAATGAAATAATTATTATAACGTTTTAATAATCCCTCATAATTAAGACATTGCGAGTGTCTAGTAGGAAACATACAACAACCCTTTTTCACGGGACGGGAGCACCCGGAGGAAACTTAGCCACCTCATGACAGTGACCACTGCATCCTTCTCCATCCACAACATCCATATCAATATATGGACAAATAAACTCTTTAAAACTTTGCGCAGATATCACAAATACGTTGGAAAACTCAGATAAAAGAAACCAATCTTATAGGAACAAATGGCAATCTGAATTATCCCCACTTGTGAGAAATGAACCATTGATGCTAACGACGTTTTTAATCATATAAGTGCAAGCTAATGTACTATTTTTCTTTGCAAAATGTCCCAAAAATGTCCTATACATAAGTATAAAAGTTTATTAAAAACAATTTGAAACAGATTAAAAGGATAACAATTAATATTTCACAATTGATTATTATTGGGCTTAAATAAAATTACAGAGTAGATGCCCAAATATAATAAATGCCCATTAAGATACTAATACTTTAAAGTATTCCCTATATGAATCCCACCCCATGTTCTCTCTCGAGCAGTCTTCAGGCTACGTTATATGAAGTCTAGCCAGCCCCCCAATAGTTCGTGACGTCAGGTGTTGAGGAAACTCCATAACGGTAGCGCTGATTGTCTTGGCGGCGAAGTCACACCTTAAGATGTAATAGAGGCGTAGCGCCATTTTTAGGCAACTCCGACCAGATGCTTAGGAGGGCACGTAGTGCAAGTGGGCGTGGGAAAACGCCTCATCATCATCCATTCAACCAGCTGATCGCGGCGTGGCAGCCAGCATCGACATGCCGTCCCTCACCGACAGACGTCGAACAGGGACATAGACAGGGATGTTGAATAATCTAGCCGATATCCCTCGTAGGACACGTAATTCCTCGGCAATGTAGGCGAAAATTGTGCTGTGTTTCCAGGCACACCGCCACATCTTCCGCTCCTCAAAGCACTCGCAGCTGTCCCAGCCAATTTTAGCAGACAGCGATTCCGGGTGGCCAGTCCGTTGTCACCATCTCGTCCGCGGCTAGGACTCTCTTCAAACGTATATCTTCTGTTCTTCATAATTCAAATAATCCCTTAACACGCCAGACCAGAACTCTTAGAGACGTACCCAGACTACACACACCCAGGTCTAACTATCATCAGGAAAGAACGGGGCAATTCAAAAACTTGGGGCACTTAAAATTTACCCCATAGCAATACTATTATAAACCCTTCATAAAACAGCACCGTTTTAAATAATATCGATATTTTTTTTTATAGTCCTCGAAATAACCACAAGAAATTATCATTAATTTTTACATTAAAATTAATCAGTAAAATTACAGGATAGCGACAAATATCCACATAATAGAGAACTGGAGCAGGGCATACTTAACTTGTTTCACAGTAAAACCTTTTTACGTGGCTTATCAGTACTTTAAATTCCTTGTGTGGAAATACCAGCTTTATAACAAGAAGCATAACAGGAGTGAAATAACACAATATCTTAAATGGTACGTTCCACTGCAGCGCAAACTTTGAGCTAAAATAATCCACATTTGAACTCCAAAAAGTGCGATTGAATCCATAACTTAATCAGCACTACGTAATGTGGAATCGTTTCGTTTAGAATTTACCTTCTCTTCCATTTATTTATATTGTATAATTTAATTACGTGAAACTTCTTCCCAAATCTTTACCAAATATTTATCAGCTACGTTTAATGCCCAAGTAGGGGATGTAATATAATTCTACAAATGTAAACCTCTGCAGGCGTGTGTTTATGAGCACTGTGCACATCATTATTAAAACAAAGGACCAAATTATAAAAAACAACCTCCCTATCTCTTTGTGTCCCCAACTAGAAACAACGCAAAGCAACTTTGATATTACGATTCACTCTTTCTACTAAGTTAGCTTGCGGATTTTACGGTGAAGTAATTACCATTTTTACTCCCCGTGTGAACATTAAATCGCGCAATTTCTGTGAAAAGAAATACGTTACATTATTGGTGACAACAAAAACTGGTGACCCAAAACTAAAAAATAAACTATGTAAAATTACTTTACAACTTTCAACTGCTTTGATAGTCCGTAACGGACTAGGAAATAGTTTTCTTCCTACCAACGTGACCTCCGAAAAATTACTCATGATAATATCTGTAAGCCATAGGTCTTAATTTTACAGGGAAAAAAACACGAAATTTACCCTTTTATGTCCATTCCCCGACAAACCTTTATGGACAGCATAACATGATGTTCCTAAATTTGACATGATTTGCTGGCATTCTGCGTCTGTTTTCTGGTGTTCCTGATGTCAACAATGGCAGGATAATATTACAAATTATTTAATGCCTCTTCGTGTTCAACTAGAATATCACGGATTCCATTAATTTTATTTGAACCACTTGGAATGACTTCATCCACTTCAAATTCATCACCACAAAACATACGTGAAAGAGCATCGACAAATGAGTTTTCATTTCCTTTTATATGCTGAACCTCAAACGTAAACCGGGCTATTCTAACTAACCAGCATACTAAATTACCGGCAGGTTTATTCGATTTCAAAAGCCAACTTAGAGCTTGATTATCAGTAAATAAGTCAAACAGGGCGTGGTCTAGGTAGGCTGAGAAATATTATATTCCCCAAATAAAAGATAATTATTCTAATTTCACATATAGTGTATTTTATTTCTGCAGTTCTTAACCATTTGCTGGCATAAGCGATGGGAACAACTTATCCGTCCTTTTACTGACTAAGTACAGCTCTTAGCACAATTGAACTGGCATCACAATGCAAATAAAATTTTTCCTGAAAATTTGCTAATTGCAAAACTGGTGGCTGAGTAAACTTATCTTTCAAAGTTTGAAAAGTTTTTTTCCTCCTCGGGTCCCCACAAAAATTCTATATTTTGCCTTTTCAAAGAATTTGAAGTTTCTGTGATAGCTATTATTTGTTTTAAAATAGGAACTTTGCAAGTGGCACACGATATGGGACTGAAAATACTGTTTCATGATTTTTCAACTTTAAAACAATAAGTCTTTGTGTTTAATGACCCAAATTAATAGTTTTGACGTCAGCGAATTTTGAGTTTAAATAACTCATTTCCGCCTGTAACTGTTCGTCTAACTGCACCATTTGAATTTGTCGACAAAACGACGGCTTATTTTCTAAGGGCACCGCCGATTCAGGAGAAAACGAAAAACGTTAATACTTATTCTTTACGTCCATGCAACATTTTGTTTTGCCAAGAAAATCAATACCCATAATACCAGAATATGATAACTCTTTAAATAACTGAAACTGCATTTTCCATAAAAAATTTTCAATTTTAACATTTAAAGTAGCTAATGCATCTGATTTAACTAAACCTCCGTCAGCAAGAGAAAATACTGCAGTACGACTTCATGACACTTTAATAATGCCCACATAATTATCACGAATGAGATGATTGCACATTTCATGAGTCATCAACGATGCCAAAGCACTTGAATATAAAAACGCATTCATGGTAGAAACTCCAATTTGCAAGGTAACAAACAATAAACCTGGTTTATATTTACTAGATGAAAACTAATTTCAACCCCCAACACATGTGGGTTTTTTCTTAATCGGACAAAAATACTGCAAATGACCTTCGTTACCACAAAAATAGCAAACAAGAGGACATAGTTTGACTTTATCATTGGATTCAATTTGTGACTTACCAATTTCCGTTTGTAAACATACATTGTGTGTACATTGATCCTCATTTAACCGTTAAATAGAGTGACGACATTTGTGCCCTTCTCGCACACAACTCGTGACTTTACCTTTACTTGAGCCGCCTTAAAAAAAAATTTCCACTGACGTGATTTGTACGAAAACAGTATTTTAATACCGCTTATTTTTGGTAGCCACGTCGTGCCTTTGGTGGCAATCTGCTATAGTTAATTCGACCTGGGATGCCAACTCTAACAAAGCTTGTAATGTATGAGGCTTTGTATCAAAGGAAAAAATCTCTGTTTGCTGGGTAAAAGATTAAAATATATAACTTATGTAAAATATGCCTTATCACATAGGCTACCTAACACCTGTACTAGTTGAATTATTTCCTGCACAAAAACTTTCATTGTTTGAGTATGACTATGATATTGCTCTAAGATATTTAAACGCATACCGAGTAATAGAAACAGGAGACCCAACCTGTTGTAATATATGTATTTCATCACAGTAAAGCAAACTCCCATTTACCTGCAATGGTCTGACTTAAAACTGACTGTAAATTCTCGGGAACCTTAAGCAATGTCACACTATAGATTGCGGTATGCACACACTTTTGACTCTAGTTTAGACCACTCTTACTATTTACGTTAGACTAATATTTCCGTTATACTACCAGATTTCACACTTGGAATTCTACTCTCAGTTCCGCGAGGAATTTGTATTAAAATTTTAAATAACGGAATGGAATCACCAAACTGGTTTTCTGTTTCGGATGCGCCCTCTTTCGTGACCACATAACGCAATATTCCCCGTAACACGTCAATACTGTCGCTCTCGGCAAACTTCACCCTCGCATCGGTCAAGTTGCTTTGCTATGTTTCTTTGCATAAGTGATAAATCCAACTTGTACGCGCAGTACCTGCAGAAGTCATCATTGGTTAGTACACTAAAAACACAGTAATAACAAAAATTCCCACTTTTCACCGTTATTCACATTTCACAACAGCAATATTTTTCAATTCTTTCTGCCAACTGACCTGAATTGAATGGACAGCAGAGTGGCACAGAAATCCCCTGTCACAAGGTGGGGGCACCCGGAGGAAACCTAACCATCTCATGAGAGTGACCAATGCACCCTTCTCCATCCACAAACATTCACATCAATGTAAGGACTAATAAACTCTTTAAGACTTTGTGCAGATATCACAAATACGTTGGAAACCACAAATAAAAGAAACCAATCCCATAGAAACCAATGACAATCTGAATTATCACCATTTGTGAGAAATGAACAATTGATGCTAATTACTTTTTAACCACATAATTGCAGGATAAGGTTTTTTCATTACAAAAAGCAGCAAAAAATTGCTATACAAAAATATATAAAATTATTCAAATTATTTGAAACACATTAAAAATATTACGATGAATATTTTAAAATTGAATAATATTGGACTTGAATAAAATTACAGAGTAAATACCCAAATATAATAAATGCCTACTAAAATACTATTATTTTAAAGTGTTCTCTCTATGAAGCCCACCCCATGTTCTCTTTCAATAAGTCTTCAGGCCAGGGTATATTTAATCTAGGCAGCCCCTCCAAGAGCTCGTGACTGCAAGTGTTGAGGAAACTCCATAACGGTAGCGCTGATCGTCTTGGCGGCGAAGTCACACCCGATGACGTATTAGAAGCATCACACCGTTTTTAGGCAACGCCAACCAGATGCTGAGTAGCCTTGGAAAAGGGGGTGGAATGGGGTAAACCACTCATCATCGTCCAGTCGTCCAGCTGATCGCAGTGCGGAAGCCAGGCTTCGACATGCCGTCCCGCACCGCCGGGCGTCGAACGGGGACATAGACAGTTATGTTGAACAACTCATCCGATATGCCTCGTAGGACACGTAATTAAGTAGCGATTGTAGGCGAAAATTGTGTAGTGTTTTCAGGCACACTGTCACACCTTTATAAAATGAAATCGTCCAAATGTTTCCAATTGTATTTATTTTAACGTGGAATGCTCCAGTCTTGTGGAAAGTCTAGGCAATCAAGAGTTTACATCACATAAATTCAAAATGTCTGACGTCGAACCACAGTTACAGTGGAAGTTCTCCACATCTCCGTTCCCTGTAGCCTGAGCTCTGCAGTTCACTCCAAACATATTCAAAAGAGATTGATACACATCGCTTTATGTTGTGTTTGAACATACAGTTTTACACTAATTTTATAATGTGAGATAAACAAAAAAGTAATCAACTCGAATTTATTCGTGCTTAAGAAAATAAATACAGTTTTCTTTTTCTGCATACGTAGAACTTTTCCAGAACATGCGAATCGCCAATAAACATGATAATTTCCGATAGGAGCTCACATTTGTGTTTAGAAAAATAATTTAACTTTTGCCATTTCTATCTAAAAGTTATAAGGAAATATAATTAATCCATAAGCCCAGGGGCGTTTCAGAATATTGTTGCTGAGGGAAGATAACAGGGTGGAATCAGGAGGGGGGGATATTGGGACGTATCCACTCCCCCTGAATAAAAATAAATTATCCAAAAATAAAATTAAAAGAAAAAAAATGGTTGCCTGTAAAGTCGGTTTTACGGGCGAAGATTTTACGTGACAACGTAGTGCTGCGCGCGCGGCAGACCGATCATAGTTGAGTGGGAGAGAGACGCAAGGCATTCGGCGGGCCTCTCTCTCGTTCGGTGACTCATCGTAACGTTACCGAGCGTTACACTTTTTCATAAGTGACTCCCAGCCGCAACCTAATTTAAGACGTTGTCACGTCAAAAAAAAATACAACTTTTTTTTATTAAGAAATTTGTGATTCTCCTTTAATACGCTGTTTATAGCATTTTGTGATTCCATTTCTGTATATCAGTCTATTNATACAACTTTTTTTAATTAAGAAATTTGTGATTCTCCTTTAATACGCTGTTTATAGCATTTTGTGATTCCATTTCTGTATATCAGTCTATTGATTAAAAATAATTTTTGAACTAAATATAATTAAACTGATATCTTTAATTTTTTTTTCATATGAGAAATATACAATCCTGCTTGAACACGGTGTTTTATAGCATTTTGTAGTTCTGTCTCTGTATATTAGCCCAATGGTTGTAAATAACTTTTTGAACTAAAAAAATTTAACACAATAGTATTCATATATTTTTTTCAAAAATAGACAATTCAAATTCCCCCCCCCCCCC
>NQII01003153.1:86451-98156 GCA_002778355.1 Clitarchus hookeri | reverse complement strand
CAAACAAGTAGTTTACCAGCGAAAATGTTTCGTTCACAGACTACAAATGAGGGAAAAGGAAGAAATCAGGAGAGGAGTGGTAAATTTTGATGCAATCTTACTTGCATCTCGCATTAACACGCAATAAAAAATAGTGCAGTACAATTACACATCAATTAAGTACATCACTAAGACAATGATGTTTCTTATATTTTAAAAACGCAAATAACTCATTTTTTTTTCTATATATGAAAGCTAATAACCAACACAATTTATTTCAATAAGTATGTAATTTAATATATTTACTAAACATTTTTAATACAGTAGCATTGGTAGATAGAGTTTAACATACTTAATGAAAAATAATACTTTTTAATTAATTTAATGCTGCGTAAACTTTAAAGCCCGTGCATAGACTTGCAATATATAATTAACATCCCTCAGATACATTAATAATGTTAGTGTTTAAAAGGTTAAAAGTATATAATGTATACTAAAATTATTAACTAAATTAAAGAATTGCAGTGCGATATTGTAATTCGTATCAATGCATAGTTCACAAATATTGCCACAGTTTAATTTTGGCAGTGAGGGTGGGTTTCACTGCAGCCCCTTAAGCCTCCCCCTGGATACACCCCTGTGTAAGCCCCGACCGTTGCTGTGGTCCTGTTGTATGTGTCTCAACATTAACTCTCATTCGGTATATCCACGTCCGTTCGTGATGTGTATGAAATAAATAATTTTAAATTTATTTTTCCATTTGAGTACATCAACGATTATCACTTTATTGAAATTTTTGTATCCTCAATATGCAATTTACTTTATTTTTAGTCCTCATGGTACAGGTTTAAGTTAATTTTAAGATTCCAACTGTGAATGATACTTTTAGAACATATATTAAATGGCAGTTACTGACTGGACTTTTAACATTTACTGCCGCATTCACTAGACACCTTCAAATTCTTTCTGGCCGCTTGTTATTCCAAATAAAATGATTTTTCTCGCTGCTGCTGAAAGTCTGTGAACAGGCGTGATCTGCTGCCGAACGCACAAGCGTACACGTATCAGGCAAGTAGATTCAGCACAATTTGGATGTATATATGTATGTGTAAGTGTGTAAGGAGTGCTGTGAGTAGTAGAATGTTATGTACGCTGTGCAAAAACCTTGGCCGTGGCCGTACAACAGTGGTACGTGATGATGGATTGGTGTCACGGGAAGATAAGGTCTGGGTCCCTTGCTCGCCCGCTGGAAAGTCGCAGTGACTTGGCAACAGCGCGTCTGGAGGGGAGACCTTGCTTGTTGCGTTCTGTCGGCCGTCGAGTTTTCAGACAGACGCCCTTGAAACTAAAGAGAGCTCAAAGCAAGCGCCAGACGTCCGCAATAAGTGTCGGCCAGAAAATGTCGACGCTCGGCCACGTTCAAGTGAAACAGTATCGCAAAGTCACTCTTCATTGCAATTATTTTAGTTTGGAGAACTAAGCGTACTAACATTTCGTATCCGCAGATGTTATTTCCGAAAATTCTCCCCATATTTATCGGAGTCGTTTACTTTACCTTTTGGTATTGATAACTACGTTAAAGAAATGTGTAAGGTAGGGCTTAACGTCTCGTCGACAGTAAACCTTCTGTTCCGTCGTACAATGACAATCAGACAGCCGTGGATATTATCGAATCACCATCAGTAAAAATGTACTGCGTTTAGTTAAACGTCACTCATAACGTTTCTTGCGTGAGCGATAGGAGTGTGTTTGCTTTAATATTACAGGTTCAATAAGATTGCCAGGCCTTGTTCAGTAACACTAGACAAGATTTCTTTCTGTGGAAAATACACGGGACTACGATTTATTTTTATTTATATAATTTGTACAATACGTAATCGAATGGTGTAAGTTCGACTAAGATGAATTAGTTTTACCAGTATATTTACGTGCTGAAAGCACCTTTAGTTTACAAAGCATTCGAGGGTAAAGGACGCCTTATAAAAATACTTGTTCCCGGATAATTCGTGCTCACGGAGTAAACAGCGATGCTGAATTAATNTCGTGCTCACGGAGTAAACAGCGATGCTGAATTAATACTCTTAACTACACTGAGAAAAAGGTTATGTTGAATCAATCAAAGTTTGTTTGAAGCAACCAAATTACTTATTTGTATTGGGAAATAACATATTTTGTTGTTGAAACCATATTATTTTGTGGTTATATTTGGTTGCCCCAAACAAAGATTTTGTTGAAGCAACTAAAAATTTGTTTAGCCATACGTAAACTAAACATTTTCGGTCAGTAAAATTAAATTGGAAGTCCGACCGAAAATCGAACCTAGATTACATGAGCTCCACCGCTACGCCTTATCAACCTCAGCTAAAGTGACTACTAACGAATTTTGAATATTTTGAAATATATGCATTTCAAATACTGCACAAGGTGTGCAATTAAATATTTCAAGTTTAACAGCTTTAATTTTTAGTTCCTTGTTGAACTTATTTTATAAGGACGTATATACTATTATTAAGCATTAACATATACATTTAGAAACACTGTTACTGTCCTAATTGTCTCATAAAATGAAAGCAAACTCTCAAGCTGTATTTTCGAACGACGGAAATCAAAAGAGCTGCAAAACCAATTTATTCAGTTTATTCAACAAAAATTATTTTGACAGCCTAATTTCACATAGGCCAACACAGAGGTTTTGTTTATGCAAACATATGTTTGGTTAGATGAACCAAATTAGTTTTGTTATCTCACAAGATTTGTGTCCTCAACAGTGTGTTTTGTTGCGGCAACTAAATACATTTTTTAACCTATACAAACAAATATCTTCTTGACTGTTCTCTCAGTGAACGTGCATTAAGTAATTGTCAAGTAAATAATAAAAAACGTTCCTATTATATTTCAAACGATAGGACGGTTTACACGCCGAAAAATATATATTTTAACTGTAGTGTTTAGAAGTAAGCAGTGCGTTAAAAAAAATTATCTCATTGATTAGCGATGTGGCTGCATAAGTTCGGCCGATAAGAAATAATTGTGAAGGGCGTTTTAAAAACAAAATTGGTGTTTTTAAATTTGTCATGATTTTTGGAAATTTTCAGCAGTACAGGATGTCTTATAAAATAATATTTTCAGTGTACTTGTGCGTGTTCGTCCAAAAAAATTTTGAAATCGTACCTCGAATGTTAACAGACTCTGTACACGTACAATAGTTGGTAGTTAACTGTTTTGGACAACGCCAGATGCTTCTTTTCAAAATAATGTTCACTTAAATTTTTTTTTTGCATTCTATTAGATTGAATTAAAATTGGTATGTTGATAATTCAAAAAGTTAATACTGTTGTCAGGGATATATGTATATATGCACTCATTAATACACCATTTTGAAATAAAGCACTATTAAAAAATATTTCTTGTATCATTTGTTGTGAGCCACTCAAACGATTCCCGCCAAATTTGGTATACAGGTAGTGCTACGGTAGGCCCAAGGGAACATAAAAGATTTGTTGTATTCTAAAAATAATGTCCTTATAAATTGTTAAATTTCGAATGCCATCCACCTAATTATTTAAGAATTTACAACCAAACTTGGTTTTCTGGAAGTACTTATTGCGAACATTAGGTACCTTGTACGCCATTTTGTCAGATATCACCATTTCATAACGAACTTTTTAAATCGTATCCCTAGAACAACACAAACGATTCTACCTAAATTTGGCATTATATTATTGCAATGGTAGGTTATTCTAAATATATGTATGGCTTTTATATATGAAACACATTATAAAAATGATGGTCCTGTAAAAATATTTAAAGTGGAGTGTCATAATTAAATAAAAATATGTATAATGGCTGTAACTGCTGTGAGAATTAATCACGCCAGTTCACGTCATCATGTTGTAATCTATATTTCCACTTGAAATAATGAAGTATTTAGCCAACTCCTCAAGAAAAATTGCAATAAATAATATTAATTTTATGGTTATGTGTGCATCCTTGAAAATATTTCAGCACCCAGCACCGAATTTTTATAAGAGTGAGTGAGTGAAGAGATTTGGGCGGCCCTTAACATCGGTTCATTTATAGTACTTAGTAAGGATACAAAACTTTTAAATTTTCCAACCATGCCAGATGTTTAATTTTAAAATGGCGGAAATAAAGTTTGGAGACTATGTCATACCTCGGAAACCATTAATCCTTAATGAAACCAAATAAGCATGTTAAAACCCTCACATAAGAATAGATTTCAAAATGTAGTTTTGTCAAATAGCACCATCTGAATTATAAATTTTTGAAATATCTCAGGAAATACTCAACGAATTACTGAAAAATTTTGCATTTAGGAAATGCTATGCTAGGACGCCATAAAAATACATCATTTTAGTGTACGAAAAAATAATTTTAAATTGGCAACCACGTGTATTTAATAACACATTTTTCAAATAGTTTTTTTCTGGCTTTAGTTGTTGCGAGAAATAAATACACTATTTCACAATCACTTTTGTATGCCATTGTCTAACCTTACTTTAAAGTAATTAATAGAGTTATTACATTCCATCTCCGGGACTATTTAACCGGTTGCCTCCGAATTTGGTAAGCAACAAAAAAAAAAAAAAACTAAAATAAACCTTCAACACACAATTCTTTAGAATCTAGTTGCCTAATATTTTCGTGTAACGCTACAAGCAAAAACTTGTACCATTACAACACATTGTTTTATGAAACATACACAGCTGTACATGTAACCTCCATAAAACCAACTAACATTATAATTGAGAAATACTGTGTGTGTGTGTTTTTTTGCGTATGTGTGTAACCTCTCAACTCCATAACGGCTAAACGGATTTTGATGACATTTGGTATGTAGGTACTTTATGTCCTGGAATAGGACATAAGATACTTATTATCCCGGTAAATCGCATGAGTCATGTGGAATAACAACAAAACTTAATTCTGCAATGGCTGGGAACGTGACCGAAATAATTTTTTCCTCTGGTGTCAGGGTTTATCAGGGTGCCCAAGATCCTCTGAAATGGTTTAACGACTGCTATCAATTGATAACAACCGGGACCGAATATTTAACGTGCCCTCCGAAGCCCGGAAGCGCTCAGATGTTATGCCACTAAACTGTCACCCATCCGAATGTGTGCCGCTGGAAACGTTGCTTAACTTTGGTGATCGATTAAGATCCTTCAGCAAAGCGCAAAAAGTAGTACCTAGGTACACTTATTTCTAAAGCTACAACTTGATGAAACTTTTTATTTTCATACATCGACGCTGGAAAGCGGAAATGTGGTAACGATGCGATAGCTGCACAGATAAACTTCAAAAACAATACTCTACTTCTTGGCTATCGGGTAAAATATATTTACTTTCTTTTGGGTTGCCGTAATCAGTTAAAAACCTAGGCCAACATAGCATAATTTTATAATTTTTTTTCACATAATTCCCAATTTATTTATTAGTGTATCACTGTAAAACTCAATTGTACCAGGGCAAAGCCGGGCAAGTTCGCTAGTATAATATATTTTAAGACTGCGTAACTTTCTTATGCAGTTCACAGTACGGTGTAGTAAAATTAGTTTTCATTATTATTAGTGTTACAAAATCATCTTTGACAACTATTTTCAAAGAATTGGTGGATACATTACAAAAAAAATAAATTACAGTGAAATTGTGATATGATACGCCCTCTTAAATCTACATATATTTAGTAAACAATTTTGAACTAAAATTGCTCTTATATTAATATAAAATTATTGTATACCATCCCATGTAGTGAAACACAAATGGCCTACCAATAACATAAAGCCGGATTTAAGCTTGTCGACAGCCGGAATGCACGCAACACCATTACTTAACCTGAAAGCAACACCTACTAGCCATACTCGGACCACAGCTGGCCCGCCAGTGGTTATCACTGTACGCGAAACACCAATGGCTTGCCGTCAGTTGCCAGCAAATGGGCCAGTTACATGCTGCAATACTTCTGGCTTACCCTTTGCTGGCAGTTAGTGCCATACCTTCTCTCAACTATCGGTCTAGTATCTATCGACATTCCATATACTTGCCATATATTGCACGCCAGATGTATTGTTCATGGCAGTTAACCACAACTGGGCCCCTTGTGTAAGCCATTCATTTGTTTTGTGCCACTGGTCACCCAGCAGTGCCATCAGTAAAACAACAGTGGACCTACTGCCTCTTGTTACGTAGAATGTTCACCGATCATAAAATGTAGATTTATAACAACAGTACATTATATGCTGGCTCTACCATCATTAGATTATCATTAGATTAATTTGTACAACCGTGACATATAATGCCACCTAAATATATATATTTTTTAATATCGTGTCTCAAATCTACGAAAACTAATTTAGAATAAGATGGTAAAAGTACTATTAGACAGAGCATGGATTTGGTAATTAAAAATGGACACGTTACTTGTTTTGAGATTGGTTGCCTCATTACATTTTTTGCTTGTTATTCATTTTGAATAACAAACATGTTCGAACCCAACCTGTCATGCTGGCAGATATTATTGCATTCTGTAAGTTCCCTGAATGATGAAATTTTTTTTTGCATACAGAAAGATATAACCTGAAACGTTAAGCTNTATTGCATTCTGTAAGTTCCCTGAATGATGAAATTTTTTTTTGCATACAGAAAGATATAACCTGAAACGTTAAGCTTAAATATGTCTTAGAAACTTCCTTATTGTGTACAGTCACATGTTATATGTAAACAGTACTATTTAATGCCACATAATAATTTTTAAAAAGTAGTCTTGAATTTTTTAAAACGTTTTTTTATTATTNTAAACAGTACTATTTAATGCCACATAATAATTTTTAAAAAGTAGTCTTGAATTTTTTAAAACGTTTTTTTATTATTTTAGATTAATATTTTATATGCATAAGATAAAATTAAAATTATTCTAATTATACTCCGTAGTTACGTATTCCGTACACTATATTCACTAAATTATTGTATAATAAAATCTTCCATATGTTTAGAATATAGAGCCCCCAAAACAATATTCATATATGCCTTCATCACATCTCAGAGATTACTCAAACGATTACCGTCAAATAAGATGCAAAATTATTACTAAAGAATCAAATTTTTATAAAACAATCTGATTCTTGTATAAGTATTTCGGGTATAAATTCAGTTTTAATTTCAGAAACGCGTAGAGAATAGTAGTCTAAATATTTATGTTAGTAAATGTAGGTGAAAATCTAACATCACAATAATTTTCTAGAAATGGTTTTGTTAAGGATCTTTCTCGTTTTGCTAGGAAAAAATTTAATCGCTGCAATGAAACGATGTAACAACACATTTTATAACTTAGCAGAACTTAGAAAAATCGCTCCGTATTCATAGGAAATAAACAGCTGACAAAAATTCATGAAACTAATACGTTCCATTGATATTCCATTATAAGCAGTTTTAGGACTTTATTTACTCAAAATGTATTACCTACGTAAATTTTTTTTGTAACTGAAAGTGACAAATTATTGCATAATTACAAAATTTCGTTGATCCACAAAGTTACATTTTGTAAATCTACAGTGTTGGTTCATTTTCAAGATTAGCATTTGAATGAATAACGAGATAAGTTTATGTTGTTAGAAAGATATTGTATACAGCNATTAGCATTTGAATGAATAACGAGATAAGTTTATGTTGTTAGAAAGATATTGTATACAGCCGCGTGTCACTCATCACTTCTGTGAATTCCGGGAATTCCCTACATGGCTCGAGAAGCGGCAAAATTGATTATGACTAATATAACATATTTTATAGACTTTCATTTATGAATTGTTTGAAAAAAATTTTTATTCGTCATATAAATAGTACTAACAGCGGAATCAAAGCTTAAATTTAAGATAACTGATTACAGTAAAAACANTTTTTATTCGTCATATAAATAGTACTAACAGCGGAATCAAAGCTTAAATTTAAGATAACTGATTACAGTAAAAACAAATAATGGATTTCAGCTGAAATTATTTTATCTCGGCTATCATATTTGCGCACAGATAAATAAGCATAAAACATTGGAACATATTGAAATAAAATGTCGCGAGAATTAATATATATATAATCGCAATAAAAAAAATTTTAAGCGGTGCTAAAATAAATTGTATAAAAACATATTTTTAGAAAANTATATATATATAATCGCAATAAAAAAAATTTTAAGCGGTGCTAAAATAAATTGTATAAAAACATATTTTTAGAAAATTACAAACAAATCTTGAAAACCTGTTTTATTTGTACACTTACAATAGCAACAGCTGTACTGTTGTACTAAAATTTCTTGCAGAAGTACTGATATTCCGTAAACTGCTGATACAATTTCAGAAGTTAAAATGTGAGCTAAAGGCTGATTTTTCATAGCTTACGAGAATTCACTTATGATGAGGGTTATTTCTTTCCTTCGACGACAGGGCAAAGTAAATTTTGACTGGTTTGAAAATAATGATTTCCCCCAAGTAACGGGATTGACACATTAATTTTGTAACAGTACAGGCCAGGTTTTGTAAATATATGTGATTTTAGCTGCGATAGTACAAATGTGTAAGTCTCTTTGAAATATTTTATGAAATGTGTAGATATATTTCTTAATACATATTTTGTATTTGATAAGATTTCTCTAAACAGCTAAATGTAAAATAAAAAATTTAACAGCTGTTGGCAGCGTTCATTTTCTCATGTATGTACAAAATTGTTTATTTTTTCGTGGGACCAACATACCCCTTGTAATTAAGTGTAAAACTAATTACACTTCTGCCGCGAGCTCAGTAAAAAATTATATGCTCTCTTTTGAAGATAAAATACCGCATGAATACACCCGTGGCTTAGTGGTTACTTTTTTTGCCTCTAATGTAGAGGTTCCAGGCTCGATTCTCTTCACCTCAATAGTAGTTATCAAAATCATAGATTGGTTGGGAAACGCCTAACTTGGCCGCATTAAATGCGCTCCGTGCAGTCCTGTCGGACATATAATTATTATACTATAAAAACTACTGTGTATCATCAAGGAGACAAAGTACTATGTATAATTCCAAACAGTAGCTTGTGATTTTACAGGAATACAATTTGAGAATTAATACACTTGTTGTTTTGATACTACAAGTTATCAGTTGGTAGGTTACAATATTTTTTTCTACAAAAACTCCATATATCCCGTACATATTTAAAGCAATCTTTTGCAAAGTTCACAAAGATGTTACCTAGAATTGTTTGGAAAGTTGTTTCCAAATTTTTTTTTTGTAAAAGTACAAATGATGTTTTAATGTGTACGAATATGTGGTAGCTGACTGGTATGAACCACAGAATTGAAAAGTTTTTGCTTTATCATCGTAGGATTGCAATACATTTACTACTTATTCAAAAATAGGCGGAAATAATGCGGCATATTAACGATGAAGATTAGGTTTTTCGTCGTTAAAAACTGAGACATAATTGCGCTACCAACTCGGCGCCTGTCAGGGCTCAGATAATCCTAAATCGAAAGGGACCTAATAAGGGGTTGTCCACAGCTTGAACAATCACGAGTAATTTATAGCGTAGAACGAAATTTAAACACACAAGAGTAGAAGGCAGAGCCAAACTTACAGGTAACATTTCTCTTACGTAATCAAATCGGGATATAATAAATATAAAAACATATTTTTGGTTTGGTTTCAGTATACGGTTTAAATTTCAATATGTAAGTAAATAACACTTTTTTTTATTTATAACGGAATGAGATGCTGTGGCAATGATACAAACATATTTTCGGAGAGAAACCAAGTTAAAGTTTTTATGTGGACCCTTAATACACCAACAGCAAACGACAGATAAACGTTTTGTGCAGTGGCTAAGAAAGTTTGAGTATTTTACCTCGTACTTATTTACTTCACTTCAGTCTTATTCTGAAGCCTCAGTTAAAGTGGTTTCCTGAGCCGACGTAATAAAGAAGTGGCGTGGGTAAGATAATTCTTACACAACTATAACTTTATCTGTCACTGAAAAAAGAAGACAATAAATAATTATAAAAATTATTTTGGCTTTAGCTCAGCAGATTAGGTGAAATGGAAACATTTCTTTCGATTCCAGTTATCTTCAGTACGATCATACAAATTACAAGGAGTTCCGGAAAATCTTGCAGCCTACTTTCCTCCATAATGTAACTAAATAACTCCGAACAATCTCCTTATTAACTGAAAATTTCCTAATATTGCTCCAGATTTTATCAGCTGTCGCGACTTGAATATGTGGTCTAACTGATAGAACAAGTTTTTTTAATAGTCGTTTTTGTGTTATGCGTCATCTTGCATGATTATCTTCATATTCAGAGGGTAGTGTTAAAATACTTCGTTACTAATTTTTAATTGAAGTCAATCTTAATATATTTTTTTTTGCAAAAGTGTTTTTATATAATGATATTGGGATAAATACAATAAGTTTTATTCTAAAAACACTCAATGCATGTCCAAGTATTTCAAACTGTTGCACAATCCACAATTTACAACTCACTTATAAATTTTAATTTAAACTGACTTAGAACTTGAAAATTATTGTATCTATTAATTAGTGTTAAATACTGTATATTGACCTCGAGATGATAAGTGAGTCTCACAACTGTATGATAACATGTGTGAGTGTGATGCTGAAGTTTCATTATTTGTCTAATATCAATAAATTGTTTAAAAAATTTTATCTCGCCTCCTTTTTTCCCAATTGTTTTAATAAAATATTTCTCTTTCACTTATTCTATCTATAAGTATTTTTAAAACAATGTAGAGTTTTAGCTAAGAAATGTATACTAACATAACTTTAATACGAGTAATGTTTATTCTTTTATATTTATTTTGTATTATTTATAGGTCTGTGTACATGGAATACACTTTTTCATGATTCAGTTTAGACATATGACAATGTGTCCCAATTTCATCCCCGTTCTGTAGATGAGTTTGTTAAATATAATTTGAGCTATTAAAACTATAACACNGAAAACATATGTAGGTGATTACTAATCAAATCTGAAGTTACAGATATAACTAATTAGTCTAAGGACATGACGTCTCGTTCACAACAATATAATTAGAGATGAAACGAGGAATATATGCTACAGTAGAAAAACAATTACAAATACACACATGCCTTACGCAGGACTAGAACTCAGATAAACCCGTACCATAAGTAAGCATGCACTAAACTGTATTACTGCGGTAGTATTCGGAGCATCAACTTCGGATGTAGTCAGTGTAATGATATGAATGGTAGTGTTTACTAAACTGAAATATTTACAGAACAGTAATTTTGAAAATAATTAGCTGAGTAACATAAACACGAATTTTACATGGCCTACCAAAGTGCTACTTGTGTGACGAATTTGATGGAAATCGGTTCATTGGTCCCAAAATTATGGTAAAAATTATATTTTCTTATTCGGCACTTACTTACAAAATTGCCTAAAAAGGGAGGTTCTATATACGATGCTTCTAATAGATACTGTCATTATACGAATTTTCGTTGAATTTGTTTGAAATGTTTAATTTTGGATTTAGAGTTTGGAGATTTGGGCGGCTGTTAACGAGTTCTTCAGAGCCAATATGATTGTTTAATATATACGACAAACTTATCAAAATATTAAGAAGACACCAATTTGTAAATCAGTGACTGACATCACTTAAATTACTTAAGTTTAGCAAATAATGGTGTACAAAATGGCG
>NQII01003153.1:54555-86178 GCA_002778355.1 Clitarchus hookeri | reverse complement strand
GACGATCTTCATAAATAGAGGGAAAAATATTATGCATTAGCGCGTTTGATGATTAGGTACTACCAGTATACAAATTTAAGTTAAAATCGGTTACATTAATTCAGTAAGCTAAAAGCATTTTCTGAAAATAGGTGCCTGGCATACTTAAAATACTAATTAATATGGCCTACCACAGTACAACTTGTTCGCCAAATTTGGTAGGAATCGGTTGATTGTTTCCTGAGATATGACGTAAAAAATTTATTTTTTCACGTGGGACTATCTCACAAATTAGTAGAGAAAGGAGACTTTGAATAGACAAATTTGATGTCTGTAATATATACTGCCAACATACAAAAATAAGATGAAATTTGTTAAGTATTTGCATAGATAGAACATTTTAGGAAAAATATTTATATTGCCACCGTTATGAAAATTAATATCTGACCCACGCAAATTGACCCAATTTAATGGCCTGCAATAGTGCTACTTATTTGGCATATTTTGTGGGAATTTATTAATTTTTCTGGAAATATTTTAAAACATTATAATATATTTTACGATTTATCTTGCAAAATAGCGGACAAAAGAGATTTTGTGTGGACATATTTAATGGCTGTTATATGTACTGCCAGCATACAAAGTAAGTTTAGAATTGATTTCATGGTTTCCACGATGTAGCATTCTTAGATAAAACAGCTATATACCTGCAATTTTAAAAATAAGTATCTGACCTACTTAAAACATGTAATTTAACATCACCTTCTGCATTACTACTTGTTTTCCATATTTGGAAGTAATCTGTCAATTTCCCCTTGATATGACATAATTAATTCTTTATTTATTAATGTGGCGCTAACTTTAAAAATGGCAGTAAATAAGAGGCTCCGTGTAAACAGAATTGAGAGTAGTAATATATTCTGCCAGAATAAGAAGTTAAGTTGGGACTGATAACATGGTTTCGACGATATAGCACACTGAGCTAAATTGCTATGTGGACGCCATATTGAAATAAATTGTTTTACTTCCTGAAACATGCCAGTTTACACCACCTGTCGCAGTGCTTCTTATCTGCAAAATTTGGTAGAAATAGGTGAATTATTTTCAGAGACATAACATTAAGACTTAATTCATTTATCCACAAAATGGCTGACGGAATTGGCTATGTTTTGGCATGTTTGATGCTTCTAATAAATATTTCAGCATTCAAAAATTGGTCGAACACTGTTCGCCTGACAGTGTTAGATCTAGGTAAGATGTTTCTAAGCAGTAACATATGGTTTTGATGTCTTTACAAAATACCATAGGGTAACACACACATTGGTAGTACAATAACATACCACCCCCTAGTGTCTCAATGTAGGGGATGTAAGTACGCCGCAATAGTTCGCAGGTTTCAGGTCTTGGTTAATGAACACATAATTCACAGAATAACTCTTTAATCTCATGAATGTTTCATTATTGTCCAGTAGAACCAATTGAAATATCGATTTTCAAGGGTAGCTACATCCCTTCCGAGTTACTGGCTGTAAGACATTGTTCGTATAATGTTTTCTATCCCATTTTGCTTAGGAAATCACTTCACAGCGTTTGTACCTGTAGTTCAGGACCACTTAATAAACCAATATACCTAATAAACCAGAAATCTTTATATTACCGCCATTTTGGAAATAAGTGCCTAATCAATAAAAATCTCTTACATTTACATGCTTTGGCATATTATTACTTACTTGCCAAATTTGGCGAGAATCGGTAGAATAAATATCAAGATATAATAAAAAAGCTTTATTTTTCATATGGTGCTATCATATAAAATGGCGGATGAAAACAATATCCATTTTAAACTCAGTGCTACTATTATTTTCTGTCAAAATATAAAAATTAATTTAAATCGGATGAATGGTTCCAGAGATATAACATATCGACCTTAATTTCAAAATGACCGCCATTTTGAATGAAAGCGCCCGGCTTGGTCGAAGGCAATAAAAGTAAAATGTCCTTCTTAAGTACTATATGTGTATGAAGTTTGGTGAAATTCGTTTTTACTGTGTTCAAGCGTTTTTAGGGCCACACACAGCCACACACAAACAGAGAGAGGGAAATTATTCCTTAAGCTTTCTTACCTTCGGAAATTAGACTAAATTGTAGGTACAAAAAATAGTACGACCTATACCGTACAGCAACTCTGGAAGGGTGTAACCATTCCTGAAAGTGTAGCTAAAGCAGAAGTTTTTTGCTTATATCAGTGTGTTATTTCTAAGTATATTAACAATCCATTTTTCAATGTCGAGGGCAAGACATAAAACAATGTGTCCCAATTTCATCCCCGTTCTGTAGATGAGTTTGTTAAATATAATTTGAGCTATTAAAACTATAACANGACAATGTGTCCCAATTTCATCCCCGTTCTGTAGATGAGTTTGTTAAATATAATTTGAGCTATTAAAACTATAACACTGCATTTTTGTATTATTACATGGGGATTAATTTTTAAATTTACATTGTAAACAAAAAACCTGGCTTGTAATTTTACCCTACATGCCACCACTTTCGAGAAATAAATGCTCAATATACTCTCAATGCAAAAGTTGCGACTCGGTGTTAAAACCATATGTATTTTTATTAATTTATATTTTTTTCATTTCATATAATTTTATATTAATTTTGTTTATCATTTAAACATTTTTCTTTATATAAAACCAATATCAGCTTTATTTTCTTCTTTACCATGTGCATCTCCAAGTTAACCTTTACAATTGTCATCATACTATTCTTCCCTTCCATTATCCAAATCCACGTATCTGTCGCTGAAACATCTTTTAATTACTTTCAGAAATTCACTTGTATAATTTTTTTCAGGCTTGTATCAATATTTTAATTCTGCACATTTATGGCTTCCTTTATCGTAAACTGTAATTTTTGCACATTACATTTTAAGTTAAATTATATCTAAACATTGTATTTGGCTTTCTTCTTCTAATGAAGTGTTTACTTTTTCTCTTCTATTCTGGTAATTCATTTTATTTCTGTACAACTGACCTATAATCTTGAAACTAATATGTTGGAAAAATATTTATTAAATTAAATTTTGATAATAATTTTTTTTTGTTTCTGGTTACATTTTATTAAGGTAGCTAACACATCATTAAAAAATTNAATTTTTTTTTTTGTTTCTGGTTACATTTTATTAAGGTAGCTAACACATCATTAAAAAATTTTAATGTTTAAAGATTTCAACTTAACATTTAACTATCTAAAAGTTAATAGAAAAACTGGATAAATTAACGATGAGTAGTCACTGCACATTGAAAAAAAAACATATATATAGAAGCCTACATAAACGTACAAGATTATGGAGTTAAAATAAGGTTTGTTGTTAACGAATACTTATTTCCGAAAGAACAGATAATATGTGTATTCACACAATATTTTTATTTTGTAATAATTTAATTATTGTATACAAAATTAAAAAATTAAATAAAAAAAACTTTATCGAAAAAATTGTCTGGAAAATTTCGAAGAGAATAGCATTATTATTCAAGATAAATAAATTGCTATATAAATTATGAGGTATATTGATTAAAACAATTTATCTAGAAATGTATGTATAAAATATTGCCTTTTTATTTAGAATTGTTTTAATTTTATCAAAAGTAGCTAGTAACTTAAATAATAAATATAGTTTAATTTCTTGGATAAATTTTTCCAACCAATAATTATGAGCAAAATAGTCTCTCTAATATTTGGATTTTAAAATATGTACTTGTTGTCCTAGATATTTTTTGCATAAACATAGTTAATAATAAAATCCGAACATTTTTCCAAACTTACACATATTATACATTACATTTATTTGATGTTTCGTATTAGTTGTATTTTTTAAATTATTTTATCTAGCTCTTTTTTATATTAATATATATTTTTAATAGTACATCGTACAATTGTGCATTCTGTTTTTGGAAATATGTTTCCTCTAAAATTTGTTCTTCCACTTTTATTTATATTTTTATATGGATCTAACGAAAAGTAAACATTTTGTAAACGATATCGAAAAAAAAATATTTTGATTAAAATTAAATTGTTACTTTTTGTAATACATCTTTATTTTTGTAAATTTTATTAAATTTAATTTATAAAACATTTCTACAACAGAAATATATATAGCTTCTTTATCTTCTGCCAAAAATTTTACATAAGTTAATTAAATTTATCAGTTATAAAAAATACAAAAAAAATTATATTAACTAGTGTAGATGAATTCTATTAGTTTTTGGACAATGGATCATGAAGGAGAATTGGGACTGCAGAATGGAGAGGATTGCATGGATCTTTACATTGGGGTCTTGAGAGCCAGTGACGGTGAAGTGAGATTTAAAGAAGTAGTGCCAAAATGTAACGGCAGGGAAAACTGGAGATCCCAATAAAAACTCGCCGACCAGTGGCATCAACCGTCACGATTCACTATGCCACCCCTGCTTCAGGAGAATTGAGGATAGTTGTAACGGCACAGTTTACGGTGGGCATGTCTTAATTTATAAATTACTCCAAACGCCATGTTGGAATTCCATTACCTTAACCTGCGATTACTTTTAGTTGACCTTAAATTGTAAAATCGAAAAAAATTAAAAAAAATTAATGATAAGAATTAGGGAAACTACATAATTAGCTACCACCATCTGGGATTTACATGGCGATGGCCTTGACCTTTTCAGTACAAATCGAGAAAAATCACAAACATTACAATAATATTATAAAATTCTGAAAAAAATGTATTATTTTGCTTGTCTGCCATATTAAATTAGCATCACATTGACACCCAGGTAACCTTAATCTAGAAAAAAATAAAAATTTCGTAACACAACTTTGTTAATTGGGCGAGAAATTACATTGACCTATATCTTGAATATCCAGGACCTTGATATCGTCCCCTGCAAACTTGAAGCATAAAATATCGAGGAAATTCTGAAAACATTCGTAACGTTCTGGAACAATTAAATAATTTAAACAAATATTTTAAATTTTAATTGAATGCAATATTTAATAAAAAGTTGAAACATTTAAGAAAATTTTGGAAAAGATTGGAAAAATAAATTATTTTTTTGGAGACTTCCATGTAGGTATACCCAGTTTTTGACTCTCGTAGCGAAGGAAGAGCAAACCCACTTTCAACACTTTGACCAGAAGAAGACTGAAACCCCTTCCCTATATTTAATTGGCTCTTTAGCCTGCCCCATTTCAACTACCCCCACTCTAAAGAATCACTTGTTATATATAACTCCCACCTCCAATCCCCACACACCTCCCATCATTTACCCACTACAGCTCACCCCCACCACTACTAGTAGTCTCTGTGGCGATTTAATGTTAATGTCTCATTGTTCGCTCGTGAATCGCTGTCTGTCACGTGCCATTTTGGCTTCTGAAAATAAATAATGTTAATCAAAATCGCGTGATACATAGTTCTTAGTTTCATGCTGGGGATTACATATTACTCTCTCTGCATCTTTCGTGATGTTTTTAGCTGTCAGTCGGGTAAGTAATATTTTGTTCGACACTTACAATACAGAAGTTTGCGGGGTGTTACCGGTAATTTTCGTAATTAAACAAATATGTTCCCACTTAAATAAAAAATATTCTCAAATTTCAATGACCTATTTTTGGATCAGCGAGTTATCGGAGTGTACAGATCAAGATGAAGTGCTCATGTAGTAATGTGACTGTGGTTAGAATCCCAAGTTCGTCTTCACTGGTACCATTGCTGACTTCAGCTCAACTGCCTAGGTTGTAAATTGCCACTCACAAACCATTAGTGTTAGGACCTTGCATATTTGACCACCATTTCCAAATCATTGGCAAAAGAGTCACAAAACTCAGGCTCTAAGTAACACTCCCAACATCGACATATTGCATTAGGGCATAATAAATTGTATAAGCACAAGTTATGTAATACACTTTCAATACATTTACTATTACGTATTAGAAAACCTCGCTTACCATTACTATTTCAGTTCAGTAAAAATTGCCTAAACATCCATCCTAATAAAATCAGCCATGACGACCAAAATCACATTTACCATAAATGCACAAACCATACAAAATACAGGCTGTCCTTACAAACATATAATACAAAACGACTATACCAAAATCTAAGACCAAACGACCATATGCCAATCACCATACCAGTAATGCCGACTGACCATACCCTACAGCAACACCAACTGCCCATTCCAACCGAACAGACTGCTGACGATAGCAAAATTAATTACTAATGGACCAGACCAACCAGACCAACTGACCAATAAAGCCAACCAGACCAACCAGACCAACAAGTGCGACAGGAAAACTCACAAATCCAGTCGACAAGGCCAACCAACAAGGTCAAACAGACTAGCCAAATAAAACCACAATATCAATGACCAGACCAATTAAAGCAACAAATTAGACCGACCTCTCACACCAACTGTCTAGTTCAACCAACAAGACTTGTCATCTATTCAGACTCTCCATCCAAGAGCAATGGTAATGCTAGGCTCGATGAGCCCATATATTTTTCCCTCTTATAAACAGTGTTTCAAAAAGATTCATCCGATTTCAGAAACACTGTATCTTTCAAACTAAGGAACAGAGAACCATGTGGTAAAGAGTGAAACACATTCTTGACAATATCGTTTTGCTGACAAGAATTACAAAAGCTCGATATGCCCTCCTCCCTGCTAAATTGGGTATGAATAAGTTGGGTGACGACTAGGTATTCAGTTGCACCATGCCGGGATCCCACACTTCTACGGGATCCCACACTTCTACGAGCACGTCTTCTGACTGCTAAGAAAAGTTTGAAATGTTTCACTTAGTTGCCAGTATGTGCTTCCCTGATGTTTATATGTTGAGTAGCCAGCAGGAAAGCTCCCTTAATTATGGCTCAGGATGATGAAGTCACAACAGATGTCCTTTTGCATTCTTCAGTTCTACAATAGTAAGACTATGACAAACGTACAGGATGATTTTCGGTGAGAGTACAGTAGCCCCTACTCCTCAGAGCATTCCACATTAGTACCAGCAGTTTAGAAATACAGGTTTTTCTGTAAAAGAAAATCAACAGGTTGTCCTTGTGTTTCCAACTATGAAATATACATCCAGTGAAGTTTTGTAAATGTGACACATTTGTCTCATACAACATTTTCAACTGCATTTGTACCTCCTGGAAAATGTTTCGTCCGCCTGTCCTTGCCAGAAATCGCCATTTATTTTACGTTTGGATATATAAAATATTGAAGTTGCTACACCTACCTTATTGACGTTTCACTGTTGAGGGATATCAACTTAGTAGATGGGCTGTTCGCTACAGCGAACGTTGGACTGAAGACGATAAGGATTTGGGCGGATTCAACCCATGAAGCTAGCGCCCGTATATGTCTGGCTTCAACCAGGCGACTTGCTTACACTGACCACTTTTTCTGCTTGCTGGAATGGCCATGGTGCGTGACAGTGCTGGGTGCTTATGACTTCATAAGACATGTGTGGTTCCCGACAACGACGACATACAGCGCTGCTAATTTTCCTGATTTATGAATTTTAGTGCACGGCATGCTCTATATTAATTATTTAATTCTTCTTATTGTTTAGTACGACCAGAAATGTAAATTAAATTAAAATTGTTAGTTCTTTCATTGTATCGCTGGGTTTTGTTTATGTAAATTTTTGTATTATAAATAGAGCTCTAAATGCCTGGGTGAGAGAAGAACGATGGCAGTCTCTCCCAGGATCGTCAGCTCCAGTTATGTATGCCGAAGAGAAGTAAAATTTGTTATGTGATGTTATAGAAATGACCTTCAGCCATTAGTTAGTTCAAACGTAGCATCTTAAAATGTAACAATGCATGAGGTTTTAGAACTCTGTTGTAAAGATTTTGATAAAGTTCGTTTAAAAAGAGGTATTGTTTACATGCGTTGAATATTTAATGGGATCTTGACAATCATTACATAGACTTCGTGCAAAATGTGTTAGTAAATGTTAAATGTTCAGAAAAGGTTAAAAATTCAGATAAATCTTTTCTACGAACTATGTATATTTGAATGTTTTCTCCCCTAGACATTGGCATAACCCTACAAGAATGATGTCTTTCTTTCTTACTGCACATTTTAATGATTAGAGCTATAAATGGTTAATTGAAACTGTTGGGGTTTGGCAGTGATGTCGTTGTCTTCTGGGTATACTGCGGGTAATAACATAATAAGCAGCATACGCCAGAGGGCGCCACGCATTCCTGCGCGACTCTGCTAAAAGCTGTTCATTTTGTATAGATTAATTTGTGATTTTTATGTATGGTAGAAAGTTTGTGCAACTGGTCTTGTAAAAACTGCATAAAAACGGTAACTGAAAAAGCTTCTGTGGAGCACTTGTTAACTGATGCATGGGATACTGTAGCTGACACTGACACAATCGAAATATTACGTGGGAAAGCCAGGTCATTAGTGCGAAAAGACGCGGTAGCCATGGCAAGTATTCACGTCGCAAGGAACCGAGACCAACCTGAGAGCCTACTACTATTTTTAAAGCAGTGAAATACTTGCCAAAAGGATTTATTGACAGGGTGCCAGTGTTCAAATCAACATATGTTACTGATATTATAATTTTTTTGTGGCATTAAATCAATTATTAGCTTTGTAGTTGTGTGATCGGTAGAGTTTGTACACTGTTTCTATTTTTAATATGCTGGATTTTTTCATGGAGTTTTCAGTAAGGCCATGAGGAAAAATTGAGATGTGCATAACTTAATTTATCAATGTTTGGAATTTGTTTGATCAAAGCATGCTATTTTGAAGTTTAAGCTCAATTAATGGAAAGAGCTCAGCTGCCTTCACAATCAATGCCGGATTTGGTTTTGGAAAACATAGGCTTAGTTGAAGTATTAGGGCTACCATGAAGTAAAGTTATTTCACTCAAATTATGTTTCACAATCTTTTGCTTAAAAATCACAAATTTTTCATGTTTGTTTCTCAGCCACAGACACGAAAATCCAGTTATTGGAATTGGTGTCTCATGTTGAAAACACTTTTAAGGGCTGTATTTCAGAGAAAGTAAACTGCGAAATATGCCACAGGACGAATCATGCTACGAGCGAGTGTCGTTTAATAGCAAATAGCAAGCCAGCCGTGGCTATCGTAAGTGATGCGGTTCAGGCTTATAGTAGTAGAGGGGTACAGGTGGACCTGGAGCAGGCTAGAACTTCAAATGTAAATAGGAATTTCGGAGGCGTTTCCTCGTACATATCATCTCGGGTCATTAAGAAACGATTATTGGCTGATATACAGTGTTATTTCTGTGTGGAAAAGGAACATGTTCAGGCTCAGTGTCCACATAAGATAAACCCCCAAGGGATAAATGTTGTCACTAATTATGCGCTTGAGCCCAAGTATGGGCTACTGTTTGTACAAGTGCTTATAACTAATGTAGAGGTAGATACTTTAGTTGATTCGGGAGCATCTTGTTCGTTAATTAGCCAAGATTATAGTAATTTATTGTTGAAGGTGCTAAATACAGGGAAGGAATTATGATTTTCTCTTGCCGATGGGGGAATAGTTCATTCTAGGTGTAAGGCGCTATTTAAAATAATGATTGATACATTTTCATGGAAATTAGATTTTAGGTTCCCTGCGGGGCTTGAAACATGAAGTGATTCTTGGTATAGATTTCATGGGGAAAAACTGAGATTTATTAAATGCTAGGGAGCAACATTTAGTGTTTGGGTTTTGTCCTGACCAACCAGTGAACTTAGGATCAACGTCTGATTATTAAAGCCAGTTAAGATGCAAGGAGAATATGCTGCCATTTTAACAGCGTTAAAATTAGTTTTTGCTGATGTGTCACAAAAAAATTGGTACATTATACACGAGACCCAACGAAATTAAAGCTTAAAGATAATGAGCCATGCCAAAGTGTTCCCTATAGTTATATTCTCCTAAGGTAAAGATCTTTAAAAAAAGATTGCAGAGATAAAGGAGCAGGGCATAGTAAAAGATTCTAGGAGTGTATATTCTAGTCCATCATTCTTGCTCCCTTAAATTTATCCTGGTAGTAATTATATTATTTGTGACTACCGACCTATCAACAAAAAAATGCATGTGGGTCAATTTCTTCTGCCTTATTGGAAAAGTTTTCTAACATGTTAGTAAGGCAAAGTTTTTCTTCGTATTGTATTTCAATTCAGCCTTTATGCAATGTGACTTACATCCAGAGTCGCATGGCTATCTGACTTTTGTAATACCATGACGTCATTTTCAGTGGTGTAGGTCACATATGGGAGTAAACTGTGCACCACAAGCTATGTCATTCATCTATTGTAAAATCCTCGGCTGTATTAGTTTTTTTTGTTTACTTACATCAATGACGTATGGATATATAGCTCATATCAGACACCAAAGGTTAGTTCTGCAAGCTTTGAAAGAGACAGGGTTAACAGTAAACCCAGATAAAATTATGTTGGCCAAGGGCCATGTAAAATATTGAGGATTTGTAATTTCAGATGGGAAACGTTTGACTGACCCACAGAAGGTAAGGCCTATAGAAAATTTCCCTTTTCCCAATAATGTGAGTGGGGTCAGGAAATTTTTAGGCATTATGGGGTTTTTTTTTTTCTAAATTTATACCTGATTTGTCAGAGGTAGCAGAGCCATTGAATTAACTAAAGAGGAATAGTGTAGAGTTTCAATGGGGTGAAGCCCAGGAAAAGGCTTTTGTGACTCTGAAAGAACAGTTGACAACATCTCCAGTTTTCACACTTCCAGGTTTTGATAAGGCTTTCACTTTGCCAGTGGACACCAGTTTATTAGCTGTAGGAGCTGTGTTGAGCCAAGAATTTTCAGGATCGTTAGTTCCAATCGCATATGCGAGAAAATTGTTGTCACCAGCTGAGCAGAAATACTCAGATTTGAGAAGGAAGTTTTGGCGGCCATCTCTGGGATAGAGAAGTTTGCTGATTATGAAGATGTCCACAAATGTCTTCTCGTCTTCCCAGTCGAGAGATTCCCATTCCCTGTACGAATGTCTAACATGTTTTATAATGGCGTTTGTTATTCAAACTGTAAACGATTGAACTCATACTCACCCTATGTAAAGGTAATAAATCACAACGTGTGTCATTTTTTTGTAGTTCCAGTGACATGGCCATTTATCATCTAATTTGTATGGGAATCGCCACAATGTATGTATATGTTGATCACAAGAGCCACATGCCAAAGTCGAGCATAAGAAAGACTCGCACTGAGGTTATGCATTCTGCACCGTTTCCCGATAAATGTTTAATTGTGTGGATTTTTTTCCTGGCAACACTGTCAAGGGANCCATTTATCATCTAATTTGTATGGGAATCGCCACAATGTATGTATATGTTGATCACAAGAGCCACATGCCAAAGTCGAGCATAAGAAAGACTCGCACTAAGGTTATGCATTCTGCACCGTTTCCCGATAAATGTTTAATTGTGTGGATTTTTTTCCTGGCAACACTGTCAAGGGNAAGGTTATGCATTCTGCACCGTTTCCCGATAAATGTTTAATTGTGTGGATTTTTTTCCTGGCAACACTGTCAAGGGAATCTCATATCTGTAAGTCCTGTAGAGTTGGTTTTTCCAGAAGTTGTAGGCTAATTTCATTTTCCAGGGGGATTGAGCATCACAGCACTAGGACTTTCAAGTTTTAAAACTCCGCCACAATGGATCTGACTTCACCTTCAGATTTGGAATTAACCACAAGCCACCAAGGTCGCCCGATATAACATGGTGTGTTATTTATTGTGGGGGTTTTTGAAGTATCCGCTTCATGTTCCACCCTATCCTATAACAATGGTGCGAACTTCAAAACTGCATAACAACAGCGGTGTCTGCAGTAACATCAGACTTAGTCGCTTATGTGTGGGGCGAGCTTGACTATTGTGTAGATGTATGCCATGCATTTGTAGGGGTTATATTGAGTATTTGTGATATTTGTAAGCAAAACTTCATTTGCAGACAGGTTTTTTGATCTTTACTGAATCTTTCTCTGTTCCTTAGTTTAACAGATATACCATTTTGAAATCGGATTAATTTATCGAAACTATCTGTATACTGCAGAGCTGTGAATGTGTGCCACAAAAACTAAATTCAACATTTATCATGCTATCGATTCGAATGACTTTTTGTCTAGTTGTAGACAGCTATTTTCTGGTCTAATGTAGAAGAACATCGTTTTCTCAGCAGCTGTGCATTCCTATACACACATGTCCAGTAATTTTCTGACCGGTCGAAGATATGTCGATGCTAGTTATCGTAAAGTTTCTTTATATTGTACGGTGAAGCGCAGCCATACTCGAAGTTTATATCTATTATTTCCACAACTCCTTTATTTCATTAATTTTTTTCTGCTCGAGTCCCACCGTGTCAATTGTTCCTCACAGATACTGCATCAGCAAGTATTCCAGCATGTTTATCAGTTTATAAATAAACTTGCCTTTATCCCACTTTAGTGTATTGTAGTACTTGGTCAGCCAGTCGTTTGATTTATTGCTCTTCTTGTACAATATTTTCTAAGTATTNAATCATTTTCGCATCTTTCCATAATTGTCATATGAGCATTGTCCTTGAGCAAGTAGCTGCTCTAGCTCTGGAAATGTTGAAGATTTCAGTACATCTTGAGAACTGGACGTGAAATGAGCTCTCTAGACTGGAGAATGACCTTTTTAAATATGCTTAGCTTACCATGTTCACCAGTCCTCTGAAGCAGTTGTAGCTTTCTACTCTCTCATGCAAAATCATAAAGTATGCAGCAGTATTAGGGCATGATTTTCTTGGAAATTTTTTATATACAACAATCCATCTCCCAATTTTTAACTCGTGGTATTATTTAGATATGTCGAAGTCCAGCAATGGTGCATTTTCGCAGAAATATTCTTGGAACAGAATGGGGTAGGATTGGCGCCCATAGGGGGCTTGGAACTTCAAATACAGATAATATGGCAATCCAAATAATTCTTGATCCAAGGCAGAATGCAAGTCCATGTATGGAAAGATTTCGCACTTCAAAATAATTTTTATGTTCTGGGCATTGCAGTGGTCGAAAGACGATTTCCGCATGGAAATGCTGTGCTGCTTGTTCGTTCGAAATGCCAATATGTCATAGCGAGGTTTTTCTGGGTTGGAAAAGATCTTCACGATCCAGCGATTTCGCATAGCAGACAACATGATCGGGCAGCTAACTAAACTCCAGCTCCTGAAAGTAATTAGGATGATTTTTTATTTTATTTTTGACAAAATTCAGTAGCTTCGTGTGTTCGCAGATGGTCGGAGTCACATAAAAGTACGACATTTTCTATTCTGGTCAGAGATACCAAGGTGGCCTGCGAGATATCTCACACTCCCAAAACGACATCCAGGTTTGATGTTCTTTCTTAGTACTTACTATACAGGATGATTCTAAAATCATGGGACAAACATTGAGGGGTGGTAGAGCTCACTAAAACAAACAATTATTGTATAGGAATATATGGGCGGGAGTGACGCGTTGAGGCACCACGTAAAGTAACATGAAATTCGCATTTTATCTATGTTCGATATGGAGATGTAAGTTTGAAAATCTGTCAGCTCAATGACCCTCTCACCATCCAGATCCAGGGGTGGGAAAAAGTCGCCCTCAGCTTGAATATCTTGCCACTTAGAATGATGTACACCGATAAACTGACTGATGAATGTAAGTGCGAATGTTTTTTTATGTAACAGTAACTAACTCGGATTCACTGTCGTATGGCTATTTTTTATTCCACCACAACACACATCCAATACACACGCATTTGCAGTTCTATTTGTTCGGCATCTGCTCCATCTCAAAGTTTTTAGTCAGCATCGTTCTTTTAGGTGCTGTCAATTTAAGGGTGGAGGATACAAATTATACAAACTGCTGTAATATGCTGAATGTTTGCCATGTTTGAGGCACACAAACAAATGCATACTGGTCCCTATCGTCGTGTTGAGATTGATTATGGCTTATTAATTACATTTCTGTTTACACTGTAAATCATGAACAAGGACGAGAAAATAAGGTATCCTCAATTTATGTGTTAACCTTTTTATGTCCATGTACCTGAGTGGTCGTTTCTATATATATTATTACCACCTCTTCCTACCACGACACTTTCTCTTTCGCACACCACCTCCTTGTTGCAGTCGATGTATGTACAGTCATTTATATAGTTTTTTAATCATCGCATTGACATTTATTTTATGCCTTTGGCTATGGGTATCCACTTGTTGTTTTATGTTCTTTCGTGCCTCGTTTCATCACAATAAAAATATTTGTTGCTGCCCCAGTGATACTGCCTGGTGCACCGATTGCATTTATCAAAGTAGGAAGGATTCCTTCAGTCAATCTCTTCCCTCTCCTCTTAAAACATCATCTTGCTTTTCTGCCTCAATAACTATATTTAACTTGGTCCGAGTCCGGTGCAAGTATATAAATTGCCTACTGCCTGATTTGTAGATCTTCGTGATACGAATAGGTGGCCATCGACTATTGCATAGAGAATGTGAAGACATGGATAATATACCTGACCAATGTGTGGAATGGACAGATATAACGACTTACTAATCTTGCATAATACGAAGCTGCTATAACTAATGAAGATCACTTCTCGCCTCGCCCGAAAGAAACTGATGTTGCACGACATATAAAAAAAAATTCCTTAGGTGTGCCTCGATCGATTGGTGAGGATCTAACATATAATTCCCACAACTTAAATATGAAAATATACCTTCATATTGTGTTTTTTTTTCAATTACCTGAATTATAACAAACCAAGCCAAACTGAATTCAGTGCTGCAGCGAGCCACAGAAGCTGTTCGCAAAAAATATATAATTGTGAAATGTAAAAGACTAGCTATCGACAATCGAAAGGAGGAGGCATTCAAAACGATCACTTGCTGTCTCGATGAACTTACAAACCATTGACAGGATGATGACTTTCGGACTAATATATAACATGAACTCAGTGTGGAAGTGGCAGCCCCAACTCGTAAATGGAAAACAAGTCCAGAACAGCTGGTGTCGGCAGAGGGCACCGCTGGCGATGAAGACGATTTGCCTTTGACAGAATTGCTGAATGTATGTAAATGGAAACGAAAGCAATAGAGTAGACCTTAGGTCATTGCATTGCTTCCCTCTCCGACTGGAAATATGACATGATATACAGCTTGCAACAGCTCGACGATAAATTGTTTCTGGGATAATAGGGAGTGCTTTTTGCCAGGCAGTATGATGCAGATCGGCAAGCATTAGGTGAACAACATGTAAGGGCTTTGCGAACTTTTGTTTCGTAGGCTTTCTGGACAATACACCAAATTATATTTGCGCAAATATCAACTCTGGCCACAGCCCAGTCATACTCATTATGTCGAAAATAACCCTGCAACACTAGGATTTAAGAACAAGGCACATGCAAAATTTGGCAATATCGCAGGACTGTTTCCTTTATTGTATGGAGCATTTGGATCGGGTCTGCTACAGAGTAAAATGCAATATCGACTTTATCAATTGGGATGATCTAAACAAACTTTATGGTAGGCTGTGACTACTAAACACTTCTCGGGATGCGGGGAAACTGTAGCAGACAAACAAGATAATTTCCATCATCTAAGAATGGGTCGAATCTGGCTATGTCGTATTATGACAAATTATTAAGTTGGCTAGAATCAAACCACAATGTTTCCAAATAAATAATTTTTTCATGAATGACAAAAAAACTGATTGCAACATAACTGTAAGTTACTAGGGGTCTTGTTAGTGAATATACAATCTGTGGCATGGTTCTAAAAGGGTCAATGTCAATTTGTCACAAAAAATAGTTATTAAGTCTTATAGGCAGTTTTCATTGTGTTTTGTTTAGTGCTGAAATTATCAATCTCAACCACAAACCATATGGCAGATACATGGTTTGTTAGGGCCATAGTAGGAACGAAAATTCATGTTCAATTGCCTGCTACAGTGGCCAATGTTGACAATGGTATTTTTAAAAAACTAATATAGCAATGACCAATGTCAACATGGGCATTTTTAGCATTAACAGTGTTTTGAGATTTGACTAAGATCATGTGACATTAGCTAAAGTAATAACGATTATTATTTTCGGAAAATAAACCATATATTGTTCTTTTCGGAAGATTTTCACATCTTTACTGGAATATAGTATATGTACATGAAGATGCAGGTAAAATAATTATGTTGGCAAGATTAGATGGCTAGCGATATAACTTTTAATGATTGGGTCAGCATTTTACAAGAGACAACTGTGGACTTTTAATTCAACAGTATATAAAACAGGTCACAATAAATCCGCAGTCAACTGTTTACTGTGGGAAGAAACTATAGCAGGTCGAGGAGGGCAGGAAATAGCCTCCGGTTTATAAACGTAACTTTTGAGTATACCTGATGACATTGTGGAAGTCAAAATATATAGTGATTCGTGCCCTGGCCAAAATCGCAACAACTTCGTGGCTGTAATGCTGCTCAATCATGTGCGAACCGCACACATTCAAGGCTGGTCACTGATCATAAATCATAAATTCTTATAGCTATAGCGTACTCATATGGAGGCCGATACCATACATGCCACCATGCTGAAAAAAAAAACACACAACTGTAAATATAGAGCTTCCAATAGACTGGTCAAATCTTATACGAATGATACACAGAGTTCCACCCATAAGAGCTATTGAACTAGAGAAGAAAAAACATTTTGAACTTTAAGGAATTGCTTGGCAGTTCTTAGGTTCACTGAAAGTTTGATACCCAAAGAGAAAATGTTTCTTGGCGGAGATTGAAGTGGATTAGGTACGAGCCTTCCTGTCCTGAGACAATAAATTTCAAATATTATTTCCAACATGATGAACAATTCAAGAGACTTCATCTGTCACGAAGGCACAAGACAAGGACTTCGCTTCTGACCTTAACCCCTATTTCAAGTATGCCATTACCACTTCTAGTAGAAAACGTAAATTATTTGAAGTCTCTCCTACCATATATTCATCCCAACGGTCGTCAGTTTTGCTTTGTTTTGTAAGAAAGCCCTACATGAAATAATAAAGTTTTTATATTATATCTCGGGAAACAATCAAACGATTCCCTCCAAAGTTGGCGAAGAAGTTGTATTGTGATAGGCCATATTAATTTGTACGTTTTAAGTGTGCCAGAAACTTTTTCAGAATAAAGAATAATTTATAAAGATCTTGACATGAAAAAATTGAGTTTTTATAACATTTCTAGAGGAACAATCCCACTAAATTTTGCATACCACAGTGCTACAGTAGGGTATGTGAAATAACATGTTTTATGTTTGGAAAACCTTTTTAATGGCATTTATATAAATATTTAGGTTATTGTACCTGGTAGATGATTAATAAAAATTTAACCCAATTTTAAACACTAACAGTATTAACCATTTTTGCCAAATACACAAGGTTAGAAAGTAAAACATTTTGCTGTATTTCTGGTAAAATGAAAATAATTCTCGAATAAAATTTTGCACACTATAAGGGAAGGCCATGTAAACCTACATGATTTATGTGGAGTCAGGCATTGATTTTCAAAATGGCGGCCATAGAAATATTCTGGGAAAATTGTCATTGCTATTAAAATATCTAACCAAACTAACCAAAATTTTTACACTTCCCATATATTTTAGAAGCGTCACATACAGAACCTTATTTTAGGTAATTTTATAAAATAGCACTAAATAAGGANTAATTCTCGAATAAAATTTTGCACACTATAAGGGAAGGCCATGTAAACCTACATGATTTATGTGGAGTCAGGCATTTATTTTCAAAATGGCGGCCATAGAAATATTCTGGGAAAATTGTCATTGCTATTAAAATATCTAACCAAACTAACCAAAATTTTTACTCTTCCCATATATTTTAGAAGCGTCACATACAGAACCTTATTTTAGGTAATTTTATAAAATAGCACTAAATAAGGAANCTTCCCATATATTTTAGAAGCGTCACATACAGAACCTTATTTTAGGTAATTTTATAAAATAGCACTAAATAAGGAAACGAAGTTTTTGTCATATCTCAGGGACCAATCGGCCGACTTCTACCAAGTTATTCATACAAATAGACTTAAAATAGGCCATGTTAACTTACATGTTTTTCATATTTGTAGTGGCTCTGGCACTTTTTTTCAAAACGATGGCCCTGTAAATGTTTCAGGCTAGTAAACATTATCTACCACAACATTAGCCTGATTACATCAGAAGGCGATGCTCCAAATCCTACTTGCATAATACGGTTTATTGCGCACTAGTTTATGGTACGAGATTTTCTGGGTTCGAGTCCTGAGTAAGGGACATGTGTATTTNAATACGGTTTATTGCGCACTAGTTTATGGTACGAGATTTTCTGGGTTCGAGTCCTGAGTAAGGGACATGTGTATTTAAATTTTCTAACTACTTTTTCATGTTTTTCTGGTTTCATATTGCTGTTCACGAGTCATAAGGGCCTACCTACCGTCTAAACTTTTATGAGCTTTATTAAAACTATTTGCATCCATGTAGAGGAAAGTAGGTTTATTAGTTATGTAAGTAACTTCTTGTTTCTGGAAAAGAAGAAAAATTTCATGTAGTTTTTNTAGAGGAAAGTAGGTTTATTAGTTATGTAAGTAACTTCTTGTTTCTGGAAAAGAAGAAAAATTTCATGTAGTTTTTTAGGTACCGCATAAATGGTTTTTCATTTTCGCATTTGCTAGAATATTGTTAACCACCTATATAATCAATAATTTCACACTACGAATGGCAATAATGACGAAAGAAGTTCCTCAGTAAAAAAAAATCTTCAAATGTAAAAATAACATCACAGAAATTCCGAAAACCACGGATACGCGGATCTGTTTGCCAACTTAGATGATATAATTGCAGAAATCGTTGGAGGCCATTCTAGATGTCCTTGTTGAATGTGATATTGAGGTTTCTCCCATATTGTATCATGTTGCCATCCTGTGTTTCTTTGCCATCGTGTTTCCACAGTCTTTTTTTTTNTTGAGGTTTCTCCCATATTGTATCATGTTGCCATCCTGTGTTTCTTTGCCATCGTGTTTCCACAGTCTTTTTTTTTTCATCTAACTGGTTTCCATCCACGATCATGTTTTATGTCACGATTATGTTTTGCCTGTCTCATTATTTTCATTTCAATCTCAAAATTTCCAGTTTTCCCTCAAAATTATTGGTTTACATTCAAANTTGAGGTTTCTCCCATATTGTATCATGTTGCCATCCTGTGTTTCTTTGCCATCGTGTTTCCACAGTCTTTTTTTTTCATCTAACTGGTTTCCATCCACGATCATGTTTTATGTCACGATTATGCTTTGCCTGTCTCATTATTTTCATTTCAATCTCAAAATTTCCAGTTTTCCCTCAAAATTATTGGTTTACATTCAAATCGCCCACTTTCACCTCGAAATGTCACAAAGTTCGTCCAAAAGTCTAATAAAACTGAATGCCACATATCTGTGAGCCTGGATGATGATTACAAACAGCCAACTATCAGCCGCTATCTCTTGGAGAAGATATGGAGAAAAACGTAACCTGAGAACATAGCGCAGGATTCTTCTTGCTAACTGATCGGAAAATATTAACGCACTTATTAAGTTCACTTCTGTGATAGTAAATTATTTTCCAAATTTTAAATTAAATATAATTAAAGCTATGTATTGTTAATAGTGATAGCATAGATGATAATTGCGCGCGTTCATCAAGAGTAGTGGGTGGCTGTGAAAATATGAAGAGGTATTAAGAAAATGATTCACCACATAAAATATATTCATTTGCTCTGTACGTAATATGGCAGGCTCTTATATTCTCAGTTATGCTACCATCCCTCATACTATATCTTACTGAATACCAGGATTCGTCAGTGACATCCCCTTTCACTTCTTATGACGTAGCTCAAGCTCGTATATATCTGGCAGGAAGTATAGAGGTAAATACATGTTTTAATTTTTCTGCCAATGCTGCTCAAAATTCACCATATTTGCAGGTACTAAAAATACACACCTATTTAATATTAAGTTCACAATTTGATATCTTCATTTCACTACAAATAGCCTTATTTCGATATACAATAATGTGTTAGTCACCGTTGAGCTGGCAGGGCTTATGGGGCTCTTTGGATAAGGAGGGTGGGAAAGGTTTTCACCTGAAATGGCGACTCGTACAAGTTACTCATTTTATTAACTCTCCAGTCCACCACACAGAACAATACATGTATAAATGTGACGCCTGCGGCGTCCCTATATGTTATCCGTCCGTACTCAAGCTCTAGCGAAGCACAGGCGGGTACGTCAGTCAGGATTTAGGGCCGGCAACCATGNGCTTACTGGCAGGTCAAAACCCCGTAAGTCTTTATCTACCCAGTACGCCCCTATGGGAACAAAAGCCCACTTCCTCTAATAGCCTGTGCATAATCCTATCACACAGGCTCGTGCACTGCAATGGAAAAAAAAGCCAATGTTTCACCACAATGTTGGCCCTTACATTCACCTCTCCTTACAAAATAAGTTGAGTGTTACAGCGAAACTTATTTTACAGAATCCTAATCTCACAGTCACGCAATAAATAAAGAGCGGCAATACATCTGAAAGNACTAGCCTGTGCATAATCCTATCACACAGGCTCGTGCACTGCAATGGAAAAAAAAGCCAATGTTTCACCACAATGTTGGCCCTTACATTCACCTCTCCTTACAAAATAAGTTGAGTCTTACAGCGAAACTTATTTTACAGAATCCTAATCTCACAGTCACGCAATAAATAAAGAGCGGCAATACATCTGAAAGTTTTCTTAATATATAAAGTTTGTAGCCTCTTAAGTTCATATTTTATGTACAACATAACAAGGAAATTTGTGAAATACTTCCACTAATGGGATCATTCAGAAAACAATAAAAACTATAAAGTCATCGTTTGATGCAACCACACAACCTGGCAAAACAAAGTTATAATTACATCTTACATATTTAACACTTTATCTTCAGTGACTAATTATAGTAAATACATACAGAATCCATATTTCAAAGAGTACAATGAAATCAAAACTTGTTACTAACATGGATATATTTTGGGTACTACAAGGCATATCAACAACACTATTCCACTATTAATTATGATGCACTCACCCCACTATCACTATCACACCAACTGGCTTCAATTATTCTGGTGTCTTCTCGTCTAGTAAGGACAAGGGAGCCGTACTGTTAGCGATGGGGAACTTCAATCGAGACTACCCTGAATACTTTGCTGGGAAGTCTCCGTACTGGAATGCNGCGTACTGTTAGCGATGGGGAACTTCAATCGAGACTACCCTGAATACTTTGCTGGGAAGTCTCCGTACTGGAATGCCGATTGTGCCTGCTGAGGTTGCCTGATGTGATGGGCGGCTGTGTTGATAGCTTCTTCCTCGGTCTTCCAACTGGGCGGTCTGTTTCGTCAATAATGCCAGTGACAGGTGAACCACTGTTGATATTCGTATACACATTGTTGATATGCACAACTATTAACCTGAAGGACAGCTGTAGTTACATTGATTAAGGTGACTTCACTTCTAGGGGTTGGAATGAACCCTTTCAACTTACTTTAAATTTATTTCACCCGGTCCTTGTTTCACACTGGGTTGCTCAAGTAGACATATTCCCCTACATGGTAATTAAGTTCAACTGCTTTTGTCACATTGAGCAGCCATCTGGAGGAATGCCTTGTGATTATATTTGCCCTCTTGATTTCACACTTCCTGTAGCTTTGTTGCTTGTTTTAACACATGGCTGTTATTGATATCTGCTGTGATTTTTATGAGGTCGAAGGGAATTGACATTGCTTTTCTATAATTCACTTCATATGGGCTGAGTTTCATGCTGGTGTGAACTTATTGTTTTATTAAAACACAACATATTGCAGGTACATATCACAGTTTTATGGTGGTTATTAATATAATTGCTTATTATTCTAGGCATTGTACTCTGAACTCTCTATGTTGAGCTATTTCCTTTTAGTTGTCCTGGTTTTGTACATAATTTTGTGATCTTCCACAACTTGCAGACTTGCACTCTTCACTCGGACAAGAAATCAATCACTGGATCAAAAATTATGGCATCCCAGACAAAATACTTCAGAGTCCATTAGAAAGGTACAGTCTCATCAGTTTTATATATATTTGTGTCTGTGACAAGATATCTTGTAATATTGTCAATAATGTTTAGGGTGTACTTTTTTCCAGAGTAGGTCTTCGGTAGTGGTCCAACGATATCATTTCCAATATCCTGAAAAACGTTTTGTTGTTTCAGGCAGCTCAACCAGTGGTGGTCGTGTTTTGCCCATTACAGTTCGTTAATTACATGAAACACACATTCTAACGTAATTTTCAAAATATTCTTGACATTTAGGCAAGCAGTATTTCTGTTCGACTCTTTTATTTGTTGCCTTCCTGCCGCAGTGGCATGTATATCAGTCATGACACTCCTTCATCACTACAGCATGCTTGGACTCTGGCACAAAAATAATCATGCCATNTGCTTGGACTCTGGCACAAAAATAATCATGCCATGTTTAGTTTGTCTGCACAGCACACCATTAATACTAGTAAACTACTGCTGTAGCATACAATATTAGCATGCAGAATTGCTGTTGGGCTGCCTGAATTTCTTCTTCGACAGCAATATCGGCAACAAGAACTTTAGCACTCACTGCTCCTGCATTTTTATGCAACTCTACAGGACGATGCAGCACAGTATAACTGTATTCGCTGAGTTGCAGTGGCCAGTACATGAGATGTCTACATATGACCATCAGCCCAAGAAGCCATTTCAAACTGGAATTTTCTATAATTACTGTAGAAGGCTTCCTTTACAAGTAAAACCGAAAATATTTTATTCCCCATGCTGTGCTTAAGAGCTCCTTTTCAGTAATTGAGAAATTCACTTCTGCCTTTTTCAGTTGTCTAGAGGCTGTCTAGAGGAATAAACAATGGGATGCTATTTTCTAACTACCAGTTGTGACAAAACACTTTCTATGGCGATACTATTTACATCTGGCGACAGGGTGAATGACTGACTGAAATTATTGCAGATTAACACTTGTGATGAAGTGAGTAAAGTTTTCAATGTCTCCATTTCCTTCTCACATTCCGAAGTCGAAACAATTTTAGTATTTTTTCTGAGCATTTGAGTTACCGACTTTGCTATAAATGCATTTATTTTTTGATAAAGTGTCAGTAAAAGTTGGCAAGGCCCAAAAATTATTTAAGTTCCTTGATGTTTTTTGGAGTTGTATAATTTGCAACAACTTCTATAAATATAAACTTTGGTTTTACCCTTCTTGTAGAGATAATTTGACAAAGGTACTGGATGTCTGATACTGCGAGTTTGCCCTTCTCAGTGGACAGAGGAGACAGAGACAAATTGGCAGCCTGTAACCTCTTAAAACCAGCTCTGAGAGATTCGGAATGCTCATGCATATCTTCAGAAAAGACAATAGCATCATTAATGAGACCATTGCTTCTGAATGTATTAGTTCCCTAAATAAATTATCAATTACATTTGGGAGTACGGTAAAAATAAATATTTGGAAAATCCTGCTGTTGTAATAAAAGGTCGTAGTCATGTCATCTGGATGAACATATTTTTGATGGCACCATAAGTAAGTACAACAACTGAAAATAAAGTGTAATTCTCAAGTTTATAAATTTACTGTACTCTGTTTGGGAGAGCATAAATGCCTGGCACTGCCACCTTATTAAGAGACAGGTAGTCTTAACAAAATCAAAAGCTAGGCTCTCCAGATGATGAGTTCATTCCAATCACAATAGTAAAAGACCATAGACGGTCGCTAGGATCTCGAGATACTATGAAATCTGCTGTTAACTGTTCATTGACCAAGTCCTCAACTAGTTGTTGCTAATGTTGTAGTACTCGGTATGCTTTGTTGAATATTGGTGTCACATGTTCATGAATCCTATGATATAAAAATGGGGTAACTGGCTGATTATCTCATTTTCTCAAAATATATGCAAATTCAAGCAGAACTGGTTCTAGCATTTGCCTGTCCTGAACTGAGAAGTGGCTCAATTATGCTGTAAAATTTATTTCGCTATTGCCTTAAGTTTTACTAGCGTTACTGTTCAGAACACATCAGGCAGTACTGATATTCACACTGACTTTCTCAGGGTTATTTTGATATTTTGGGTTTTTTACAGGATTAACCTTATTATAAGGGAGGAAATTTTCAGGTTTCAATACTTGAACTATTTCTAACTTAGTCTCTGAAGAAAATTTTACTGCTGCTTCGCTTATATTAATAATGCCAAATGGCATCACTCTGTTACCACTGGCATAAGATACTAAGCTAATTTTATGTAAACATAACAATTATTAATATTGAGGAAATCATTTTCCAAAACATGTGGCTTTTAATCTAACGCATATTGGTCAACTATAATGACACTAGCAGCTAACTCCACAGCTTCGCGAAATGCTGTAGGATTGGCCAAGCATGTAAATTTGCCGAGTTCTCCTGATATATAAATGAGGAATGTATCCAATTTACCTGATTCACCTAATATTATATGGCTTAATTCGCAGTGTCGTCAATGCCAAGGTCAAATATATTAACATTGATCATGCGAATCCGGTCTGCAAATTCCTCAACATTTTCCTGGTCTGCCATGCGAATTTTGCTTAAATTTTCCCCTGCAGAAGCAGCTAGTATGCTTGCTCTTAAAAATATGAGACAAGCTTCTATTTAGGGTTCGATAACTATGGGCTTTCTTGCAAGCAGTGTCAAATAAAACTAATTCCTAAAGTTTCTCCCGAAATACATAATTAATCAGCTGCTACAGACTCCTGATCTGCACATTTAAATATCTCAGCAACTTACTCCAATCAAGTAATGAACGCTAAGACATTATCATCAGCACAAACATTAAGCATTGGAATGTTTGAAATTAACAAAAAAAAGTGTCATATGCTAACAAGTTGTTGCAAGAAAGATTCCTTGTGACTGGGTGTTACAATTTAAGTCAGGACATTTTACTTATTCTAGATGTCGCGAGTTTTATTTGTGATATGACTTTTGCAGCTCTAATAGTTCTGTGAGCTATACAGGAGAGGACGTGGTTGGGTAGCTGGTTAGCGAATGTCGACCAGACAAGACATGGCAGACTTGGAAGCAAGTAAATAGGTTTAGTTCCTCCGAGCACAAAAGCTGGGAGCTGATGCACTGAGGGACCATCTGCAATCTTGGATTCTATCATCTTTAATTACGTCATGACCGCCATTTTGTGTGTCATTGACCTTGACCTTTGTCGGCCATCTTGTATCCGCCCATATTATTTCTAGTCGTCATATTAGTTCTGCCCGACATATTGTTTCTGGTAACCATCTTATTTCTGCTTGTCATATATTTCCCCAAATATTTACCTTCGTACGACCCCCACCATCTTGAATGACATCTGTTGTAGTTCTCTGCATCGTCAGCTAAAGTGCACCCCTGATGCCTGTAATGTTGTTTATTGCTGCTAGTGTGTGTCAATACCGTCCACCAATTTGTTTCCCCTTGTCCTTCGTTCAACTGCCGCCTGCTAGGGGGCGCTGGTGTCGCTCTCCCTCGGCCACAATGTTTGTTATATAGTTTGCAGCTAGGGGCACTGGTATATATTTATTTAATTTTCGCAGAGCTCAAAATATTGTCTCGAGTATGGCGGGATCAAACTGCAGGACCTTCGGTCGCCAGCATGGTGGAAGCATTAGCCGACTGAGCTATCTGGACATGTTTTGGGACAAAGGTTTTAATATGTTATATGTTAAATCAAATGTAAGTGGAAAGAAATATATCTAAAAGAATGCATGTTTATGTTGTCATGATTATTCCAGAATAAGAATGTGCAATAATGATGTTTTTAGTCACTTTTCTTGGAGCATTTTTTCCTTACTGAAAATTATGAAAAGATGTTCTTAAGAAAATAAGTATAATTTAAAGGTATTAATTTTTTACTTTATTTATTACATTTTTATTCGGTTTTTATTTACATAATTTGTTTCATTTAGTACATTAATTTTCTTGTGTCGGTCATCATCCTTCGGTTTGGAACTGGTCCCACAATGCTGAAGACGTCAGCAAAAAAACCTGCAACACACGAACGAATATGATTAATAATGTGGCCAACACAGGTTAAGAGCAATTATGCAAAACATTTTTGGGATTGAAGCTAAACTTTATAAAAAAATTGCCAACAAAGTCTGAGTATATAAAAATACCCTGCCAACAATTAACTGCTTAACATTTTATCCCGAGTATAATCGTTCATGTTTGACATGTTGCAGAGAAACTACTCATAGTCAGTGCTGTGTAAGTCCAGAAGCTAGCACAAATAAATGCAGCATATTTCCCTTGCCAATGCTATTTGTTGCTGCTGACATACCAATTGTGTTTATAATTGGTTGTTTCTTGTGTGGTGGATATACTGACATTCTTTCCATATGTTTTAAAGTGTCACTTACGTTAAAAATTCGTAAATACATTTCACACCACAAGTTTAATATTTTGTAACACCAGAAACGAAAAATTAATGTATATGTTAGGCGGTTAAATATATCACAATTCTGTGTAAAATAAAAATTACAAAATTTTGCTATCACAAAATATATTACAAATTATGTAATACTACTGCTCAACAGTTATGAGCCTTTTTGTAAATATGAAATTTGCTAATGTATTGCTCTAACATGTGGCATTATATATACATATATATACAGCTATGAGCTAATTGTTTTTTATGAATATTATTTTNAGTTATGAGCCTTTTTGTAAATATGAAATTTGCTAATGTATTGCTCTAACATGTGGCATTATATATACATATATATATACAGCTATGAGCTAATTGTTTTTTATGAATATTATTTTGACAATGAGTGCAGCAATGAACAGTTTTTATGAACACAACGAAGTTCCATACCAGAAAAAAAAGCACTACTGCAGTCACTCTCCTAACAACGATAGGCTGCATTGCTAGGGATTCCCATGAATCGGACGATTTGGCTTGGGTAAAAGGGGACTCGCTGACGCCCTACCATGGAAGTCACTTCACCTGGACACAAGTTAACCACATAGTGTAAATAAAGTCAAATAAACATATGAAAAATATTCTTCTCGTAGTCGTAAACACTCACTGTTAATATGGAAGCGTGGATGCGTCGGTGTTTATTTATGGCCGTACATACAGAACCGTAAGCCGACTAGACCTGCGACTGTGCCTAGTGGTAATCTACAAAAATGGCCATTGGTACACGAACAAATATATAACATTTCGATAGTGCTTGTACATACTTTCAAAAGAATTTCCAACTCGTTGCAAAATAGCAGTCGGTGCTTACTTGCTCCGATGCTCGTTGGCAGGACAAGCGCAAACCTTTGGCGAGGGGACTTAAAGCACTGGCTGCCAATAACTTCTCAAAATAAAATAAACATTGTTAGTAAATTTTCAGTATGCACACGAGACAATTGGTAAAACAAATAATGTGCATACAAAACCCGATAATAAAATATTGTGGACAGCTAATTTATAAAGCAATTAAAACAAAATGTAAAAAAAAATCATAAAAAGAAAGCAAATTTAACAATTTGAAAAACTGGTAAATAAGAAAGCAATTAAAACGATATTCATAATTTTTTGTTGGAGTCATTTACAAAATTATTCTTGCCAGTTAATAAATATTAACACAAGTAACATTCCTCCGCGAGTAAAAACTCGAAGCAAAATGGAAGGCGACCGTGATACCTCAAACTCTCTTACTAAACACAAAATGGCGACGAAGCAGAAGTGAACTCGGATTTGCAGAATGGAAGCCCTGAGCAGCCTCACTTATCTGTCTGCTGCCTGCGGTCGGTATACCATTAGAGCCAGCACCGCCGCATGGCATCGCAGCGCGCAGGGCAGGAAGATCGAACTAGCCTCCTCTCCAGAACAAAAAAATATTATATAATTTCAACTTAGACACAGTCAATGAGTATTGGAAAACTACTCTGTCAAATTCCATTCAATCTGCGGAAAATCTTGCCCACAAATATGCAAATCAGTAGCGTAAAGTCTACATTTTCTTCTTTTCCCAGATTGTGGAAACTTTAAAAAATCACACAACATGTGCACAAAATTATTTATCAGTTCACACATGAAAACACTGCATGTCCTATGCAGTCAGTAACCGAACTTTATTCTCTTTATGGTAAGTACCAGTTTCGAACTTGTACATATATATATAAAACCATCGTGCTCGTAAAATCTGCCAAGATATATAGATATCTAAAATTTAAAAATATATAAGTGACAGGAACATAAATAAATGCAGCATCATGTAAGAAATGGTAAGCAGGCTCGTTAATATGGTAACTCATCTCTGAATAAAATTTATTTTCTGAACTATTGCTGAACTACATCTGAAATGTAGTTCTATTCGCAGGTTTTGAATAAAAACTTTGAGAAGTCACCACATGTATTTAGATCTTTTTTATGTGTGTCGTGTATCATAAGTTATCATTAATTTATTTCTTAAATTGAACTTTTACATATATTATATAAGTAAATCGGTGTTTAAGTAATAAATATTATTAAACTAGTTTGACGAATGTGGTTCGTTGTCCCCTTGATGTGATTTTATTTGCATGAAAGTAGAACTTTGGCAGGGCTTCGGAATAGACATTAATTTTGGAAAAAGGGATAGACTTACACGAAATATTCACGGAAAAATATGGGGGTAGATTTACGCATGACGCACCGTTGTAACAGTGGTGGATTTAAGCAATCGTCCTGGGGGGTCCTGGTGGGGTGATGGACGGCGGTTGTCTGTTTAACGTCAGAAATTTGAGAAATCCCAATTCTTATAGCCTTTATATCTTGTCATTGTAAGCAATTTTGTTGAATTTTCTGAGCTACTTATGTGTGGTATTCTGTAGATACTTTCTTGGCGTCCAAAATAAAGGATTCAGTATAATTTTTTTTTATCAATTAATTTCATGGTCGTCATACGGTTGGTAATTTTTTTGGACATTGAGTGTGGCCTATATAGATAAGTACATCTTCTAGGTGGAGTAGAATCCCTCTAATGTCAATACTGCCAAAAAATTATATATATATAATCAAATGTAGCTGTAAATTTTTTTTCCAAATTTTAATTCCTGTGTCTAATTTCTGTTCCAAACACTGTAATATCACATTAAAAATCATGAAAGAGAAGTATATAAATTTTGGCTATAAGCTGTGTATGAAATGCAATCTTGCTTTCCTTATTATATAGCTACTTTCTAATTTTTTGTTTGAGTGTTTAATTTCGATTTTGGCATAGAAATATCAACATTAAAGCTTATTGTAGTTAATGTTCTCACGGTACAACATTTTGACAAACGGCACTCGGAAAAACCGTAAAACCACAAAAAAAAACATAATTTCAGTTTTAATAATTTATAAAAACATTTTAACAAAGCATAGGCGAAATGATTTTAATATTAAAACATATTCTACCTAAAGTACTGAAATTCTTAAATGTGGTAATAATCATAATTTTTTAAATGTCTTTCACGGAGATTGTATAGCATCGTTTAAAATTAGTTTAAAATCGNTGAAATTCTTAAATGTGGTAATAATCATAATTTTTTAAATGTCTTTCACGGAGATTGTATAGCATCGTTTAAAATTAGTTTAAAATCGTGAAACATACGCTTCGCAGTGTGACTTTAAAAATTATATTGAAAAAAAATTTTGCAGTTTTAATTTAACAGAAATTTACTATGAATTTGTGTATGTTCACTGTAATAAAAATACGCCTCTCTATTGCTCTTAAGCATACATGAATTCTGATCTGTAGTTCAAAGTCATTTTAGTTGTTCTTGCTATAAAAAGACATCTGCAAATCTTTGAGGATCGCGTTGTATGGACATCTGAGTTTTGTTTTTTTTTTTTTTAATGTTACGCTGACAGCACATTTAAGTTAGCTTGACATTATTATGTGGTACAGTATAAAAAAACTATTAATTAACATTTTCTCGCTTTGTAGACCTGCACTATCTGCACTGTAAAACTTTTCTATATTTGTACAAAATATTCTTCGGAAACTTGTTACCAATATTATTATTTGTAACACTACAAGTAAATAAAGAAAAAATTTTACATGTTACTGTAAAGTTGGTAAAACTAACATTGAATTTTAACAAGCAAATACCATAGACTGGTTTATTATAAGCGTATAAACCATTTTGAATGTTTCATATAAGTGTGTGGCAATGAAACGGTGCCTGTACTATATTGCTATAAGAATAATGTTTGTCTACTTCTATTTTTTCCAAAGAAATGTTTGTATAACGAACCAAAAATTTTACTTTGTACAGGTATCAAATCTGCTAAAATTCTGCTTTCATTAACTGTGAAAGAGTTGGAAACAGAACAATTTTTCAATGGAAAGGCAGTAGTTAGATATAGTATGTTCGAACACAGCGTCATGACAGGGAGCCGGGAGCCAGAAGCTTGGTAAAGAAATTACAAACTTCATGCGTTTGCATTCCTCTTCGGAGGCGGCCTTCTTGGCAGCCAGTGTCAACCGGAGGTGGCCATCTTGCCATCAGGAGCCAAAATATACAAAAATTTGCAAATAATATTGCAAAAATTAATTTTAAAAAAATTTATTTTCAAAAAATTATTTTCTCACAAAATTAATTTTCAAAACATTATTTTCTCACAAAATTTATTTTCAAAAAATTATTTTCTCACAAAATTAATAATTTGAAAAGTGTGATTTAATATTTCAAAATATTGATTAAATATTACAAAATATGGATTTAACTTTTGAAAAGTTGAAACTTTTCAAAGGTTCCAAAAAATTATTTTTTCTCGCACATTCCCTGGCGGCCATGTTGGTTCATGGAGGCTCCCTAAGCCGACGCCAAGGTGTCAGCCATGTTGGTTGTGGCTCCCGAAGACGATGCTGGCATTCAAGGGGGTGCCGCAGTGAAGCAATGGGTAGAGCACTACTCCACGCTCTTGCATTCACGCACCGACGGCTCCCAACAGAGAGCTTCGGGGACATCATGCTCACACATTCCAAAGTAAAGGTGCCGCAGTGAAGCAATGGGTAGAGCGCAACTTCACGCTCTCGCATTCCCGCACCTATAGCTGTGTCTCCCAAAAGAGATGCAGCCAGGACATAGCTTCGTAGTCGTGACGTAATGCTCTGGCATTCACGGGGGGTGCCACAGTGAAGCAATGGGTAGAGCACAACTTCATGCTCCNTAGTCGTGACGTAATGCTCTGGCATTCACGGGGGGTGCCACAGTGAAGCAATGGGTAGAGCACAACTTCATGCTCCCGCATTCCCAAAAGAGAAATGACGTTTATGGCAAGTTAAATGTAATGCTCTAGTATGACTAATTAACTGGGGCCGCAGTAGCGTAGTGGGTAGAGTGTATGTTAAACTATCATGCTCCCGCATTCTCAGGGAGTGCAGCAGCAGCAGCTCCCAAGAGACATGCCAGCTATGCGCTAGAGCCTTGCACGTGCGTTACCAAAAATACAATACATACATCCTACAATCACGTG